>OZ017739.1:198699473-198756973 GCA_963969285.1 Odontomyia ornata
CAAGCATCATCCTTGCCATAATCGTCATCGGTTACATATCGTGGAAGATTGTCACCAAGCTCAACTACCAGCAAAATGTAACAGTTTAAGTCAACGAACCTGCAAGGACATCGTTTTTATGGCTATCACCTTACACTAAGGAGGGGAGTAACGGCACTATCCGCCTAACAACAATACAACTAGCCGACATGTGCCTTATACAAGTACCCTTCATTTGAACTTTTAACATAATAGAAACCCAGAGATGACACTTGCATTTTTTCTAAATTCAAATTTTCATTTAAAGTGTAATATAATTCCTAGATATGGTATTTTCACTTTTTGCTAAAGTTAAATCCATTTTCAATTTGTATGATTTGACTTTAAAGCTAAAGTAAAGCGTAAGCACTTTTCTTCATCAAATGAAATTCATGATAATTGTAATCTCGCAGTTAATTTTGCAAGCTAGCGGAAGCTATGCTAAAATAGATATTTTTTTTTTAAGGATAAGTCCCTAGTTATCATAACTCGCGCAAGAATTTTATCCTCCCGAGATAGTCCTTGCACGAGGATCAGGACACAAACACGGCAAATATTCATCGTATAGAATTGATATGGTGCCAACAATAACTGCGGCCTCGTCGCTTGGGTAGGAATTTTTAATATCCCGATTTAACTTTTAGTGAAAAAGAGCAATTTTCAGCAGCAAAGAGAGAAGCTCACTTTAGTATGAAAGATTCCAGTGGTAGAGAAGTAAGTTGTTGGAGGTTGGCACTTCGAAGCTTATTCAAAACAGTCTTCTTATGTTAAGCAAATTAGGAAATGTACAAAAATCTGGTATATGCGCTCACAGAAACCTCTATATCAATCAGGGCTGGTATCAACACTTACGGGTTTTCCGGGTCTTGTAGTAAAGATTGAAAACCCTATCAAAATTACTAGTTGTGTTCGTCTGTCCGTCCGTCTTTGTGTTAGTAGTTTTTGTCCAAAACCATAGAAAGCAAACTATATAAACCTTTGTGAAGACCTGTTGAACATTTTTGAAAAAAATTGGCGAAAAGTGGGTAGCCCTATAAAACAATATCAACGGAGGTAATCGGGTGGGCTGTCGTATGAAAGATCTTAATGAGATCATGCCTTGAAATTACCTATTCGATCAAAGTTCGCACCATTGGGTTGGTGATTTAGGTTCAGTTGAGACGGACTCCCAATTAGCATTGGTCTGACGATGAGCACTTGTCCCCATAAGGGCTTATGCTAACCCTCACATGGCCTCCCTGCTCTGAAAAGATAACCATGGGATCAAAAAGGTGACTACAGACACAAATGAAGACATCGGCTCCAAGGGGTAACAAAATAAAATTGGAGCAACTAAAAACCCTTAAAAAAGGTCAAAAAACCTAAAAAGTATGTCAACATATCAACAACAACGACGAAGTTTACAAAAAAAAATGAATTATAATATAGCGGAAGTAGTAGCCGCCTATGATGTTCACCACACATTGGGAGCGGTACTAACGATGATAAAAACGAGGAAGAATACAATGACGGTAAAGACGGACAAAATATGGAGATGAACAGACAGTCTTTATGATGAGAATGCTAGAATTTCCTAACATCGAAGACCAAGAAGTTCTGCAAGATATGCTGGATGTTCAAGCAGGTGGCCGAAGTGGCTGAAGAAAAGGTCTTAAGTCACGAAATAATAACGAATAATCCTGTATTTGTAATGATTTTGAACACACATGTCTCGTACATCGAGATTTCCCCAAGGAAATCTAAACCAGCCTCTCATCGGCTCCAGACGTGAAGACTCGGAACGTGTCAACGGACTGTACCCATCAGTTCAACAAGTCCGGACACCTAGTCTACTCCAAGCCGGCTGCTGGTAAGTTAGCTAGTTCAGAGAGGAGTTCGGTTGCGGGTCCTAAGCGAGCAAGCTATATCCGAAATACAAAAACTCAGCCACCGGTTTAAAACGCGCCAAACAACTTCCATCGACTCTACTCTAAATTCAGTACTTTCTTCCGCAGGAAGTGAACAAAAACAGCCGCGACAACCACTGACGCGATGCCCAAAATACCCTACTCGAATGCAAACCCGAAAAAATTTACGCTAATAAAAACACGCAAACACAAACTATAGCGCCGCGTACCAACCGCAACGTAAAACCAACTTTTCAACATTCCCACATTCATCATGCGTACCATGCAATTAAATTCACACAACTTCATATTGTTTCAAATTATCACATTTTCAAAATTACTTAAAGTCAACATTCATACAAAATTATTTATCTACAATCATTCGTATAAATATATCACATTTCAAAATTTCTTGAAGTCAACATTCAAACGAAATTGTTTATGTAAACGCATTCGTACAAATATATCACATTTCGAAAATTCTTAAATTCAACATTCATAGGAAATTGTTTATCGAAACTCATTCATGCATTGTATTAAATATATCACATGCATTCTTACATTTCATCACTTTTTCTATCATGGAATTTTTATATGACATGTATCGTATCACATTGCTTTACTTAAGTTTGTTTACGTGGACACAAATTTCATGATCGCACATGGGAAAGAAAAAACCCTTACGCGGCATTCTTGCACATGTGCACACGATCATATAAATATTTTATCACTGTTTAAATGAAATGTGATACGATGCATTTGAAAATGAAAATTTCTTTAACTTCTTAGGAAATAAGCGAATTAGAATTGTAAGCACTTTTTATGTATAAAAGGCAAACAAATCAGAAGATTTTATGTATGAAAGGCAAACAAATCAGAAGATAAACTTCTGGTGAGACTGCCAGGGGCGTTGTTGGGTTGCTAGTGGTCGGACTGCACAGTTCAATCATGCAGTTCTTGGCAATTGGTGTGTCTACCAATTGCCCTTGAGTGCATAAGGTGATTGGTCCAAACGTTCCGGTCATGTTGTTCTGGCCAATGTTGTTTCGACCAGGTGCCACGGGATGCATGGTTTTGTCGGGTGGGCCAATATGGGTGCAACATGCAAAGGGCTATAAAATTGAATTGGCGTTTCTGCCGAGCTCACTGCGCCTTCCGCACTTTGCATGTTGTACCCATTCTCCCTCCCTTGACCTGTTTGGGATTTTTTCTCATGAGAATGTTCTAAGAACTCAGTAGGTTGATCAGGTGCTTCTACCTGGCTTACTTTGCTGACCTCGCCAGGGAACGTCTCATGAGCCTCCCCAAACATTTTTGGTGACCCCGACGTGATTTCCAACTCTGTCGGAAACTTTTGATACTGCGATATCATGAGGATCAGTTCTCAAAATTCTCTTTTTTCAGACAATTTTCGAAGACATTCACCGCAGCAGAACGAAGGGAATTCAACGACCATGGAAGCTATTGCAAAGTCCCAACTTGAGCTTGGACGAATGTTTGAACGGAATTTCAACAACTTCAACAAAGACAGCATCGAACGAAAGAGTGTACAGTATGCTCAGAACCGGCTCACAATTTTAAACAACAATTGGGAATTGTTTGTAAAGAACAACGAGATTCTAGAAGCCTTTAGGGAAGATCATAAAAATCATTCTTATTTAAAAAACAATTACTTCGCGTCAATATAGACTATACAGGAACGGCATCGTGACGCTCTTATGGTTCTTTCGGATCCCGCCTTCGGTCCCAAAGGGGAAGCAGGTGCTAACTATGATCCTTTGGCTGAGGCAATCAAAAGACTGGATGTACTAACGAAGACAACGAAACAAGCGCTATCAAACATCAATCTAGAAGAGAAGTCCATCCAGTATTACAAGTATTAATTGGAGGTATTAACAGGCAAAAGGAAGGCATTGGAGTCAAGCAACGAAGAATTATGGTCTCTGACGAGCGAATATGAGGAGTCAGCAGAGAAACAGGGTTACGAGCAGATTAGTTTGGAATTGCAAAACATTCTCGTCTTACTACAGGAGCAAGTAGAGCAAGGCAGTGTAACCAAGCTCACGCTTGAGCGACCAAGCCAGGGTTCGGCATTCAAACTTCTAAAAATTACATTGCCAGTATTCACCGGAAAGTATTTGCAGTGGGTGCAATTCAAAGAACTTTTTGAGAACATTGTGGATTCTCAGAATATAAGCGACACGCAAAAAATGTTCTATCTTATATCGAACATCAAGGAGGAAGCATTAAACCTCATTCAACATCTCCCAGTGTGTGCGATAAGTTACAAACCCGCATGGCAGATATTAGAGCACAGATACAATAACAAAGGGCTACTGGTAACAGCGTTTTTCAACAAGTTGACGCTTCAACCTGCAATTCAAATAGAATCAGCAAGTGCCATCAAGCGGTTACACGACACTACCAAAGAGTGTATCATGGGACTGAAAAACCTGGGTCTTTCAGTCGAATATTGGGATGCATTACTAATCCATATTATCATTAAATGATTGGATAAAACTTCGCATACACTATATGAGCAGTCTTTACCAGATCCTAGAGCTCTAGATAAAGTAGACAATGTGCTCACCTTCTTGGAAACCAGGTTCCAAGCATTAGAGGCTTTGAACACCAAACCATCAGTGTTTGAAGAAAAACCTATCAAATCAAAAGCCATGACACTAGTCACGAACACTTTTGGAGGCTCACAACGCATAGCGTGTAATCAGAATCACCCTATGTATGCTTGTAAGAAGTTTCGCGAGCTCCCAATAAACAAGCGTATGGATATTCTGCAAAAAAATAAATGCTGCTTTAGCTACGTTAGGCCTATACACTCGGCAAAGGACTGTGTCAGAGGAACCTGCAACAACTGCAACAAAAAAACACAATACGTTGTTGCATCGTGACGTAGAGCCAACAGGGTCAAAAGATTTATCAAGACACAATCGAATGTGTCATTACTTGGAAGATACTCGGGCAGAAATTCGTACGTTTTACTGGGAACAGTTGCTTGCCAAATCAAAAATGCTGATGGGCAAACTGCAAAGTGCAGGGTATTGCTGGATTCTGGCTCACAAATTAATAGCATCTCTGAACGGATTGCTAAAAATTTGCAATTGGCAACGGTCTCGGATCCTACTACGATAGTAGGAATCGGTAATAAGTCCAACATAGCCCAAAAGAGAGCCCACGTCAACATAACATCACCATTTACAGAATGTGAATAGCAACTGGAAGCATTCATCATTCCACAAATAACCAACATGTAGCCCTCAATGTTCATTGACACATCATCATGGAAGTTGCCAAAAGATGTTATATTAGCAGGCCCCTCTTTCAACACACCTGGTCTTATTGACATTCTAATTGGCGTAGAGCACTACTTCGATATAATCAAGGCCAGTCGCATAGAATTGGGGAATGACCTCCCATCTCTGCAGGATACAGCATTCGGTTGGACTGTTTCGGGCAAAACCATATGCGAGAACTCCGCTTCTAGTTT
Source organism: Odontomyia ornata (assembly GCA_963969285.1). Taxonomy (NCBI): domain Eukaryota; kingdom Metazoa; phylum Arthropoda; class Insecta; order Diptera; family Stratiomyidae; genus Odontomyia; species Odontomyia ornata. The sequence continues at coordinate 198,704,883 of OZ017739.1, forward strand.
TATGTCCGCAAGAGACGATATTGACGTTCACAATCAAAAAAGACAGTTTTGAGAAATAGAAAACTTGGATACTTCTGAACCTTATTTTTCAAAAGCAGAGAAAGAATGCGAGGAGCTATACGTTCAAACAACAAAGAGGGACAATAATGGTCGCTTCATAGTCAGACTTCCCTTCATACAACAACAGGAGGTGCTTGGAAACGCAAGGCAACTCAAGGTTCTTCGCTTTGGAAAGAAAACTAGAACGAAACCAAACACTAAAATTGGAATACCACGCATTCATGAAGGAACACCTCACATTAGGCCATATGACCAAGGTAACAAACATTCCAGACTCTCACTACTATCTCCCGCATCACTGCGTGGTAAAACCTGATCGCGATACTACGAAGGTGCGAGTCGTATTCGATGCTTCAGCCAAAACGCTACAAACATAGCATCAAACGACATCTTGCACACAGGTCCGAAGGTTCTGGAGGATATCTTCACAATATTGTTGAGGTTTAGGGTGCCACGAAACATTTGTAATGCTGACATTGAAAAAATGTATCGTCAAGTATTCATGCACGAAGACAATCGAAAATACCAACTCATATTATGGAGAGATTCACCATCAGAACCAATACAAACGTATAGTCTAAACATCGTTACATATGGCTTCACGTCTGCTCCATATCATGCAATTAGATGTCTCCACGAACTAGCAATAGCAGCAAGTTTTCTCAAACAATGGGGTACGGAGGCAATCCGAAAGAACATGTACGTTGACGACGCCATGTTTGGAGCAGACAGCCTACCTGAAGCTCTTAAAATTCAAGAAGAAATGGTGGATATACTCAAATCACGAGGGTTTCACCAGCGCAAATGGTGTGCCAATCATCCCGCCTTCACCCAACATCTAGCCGAGGATCAGATAGCTCATCAATTAGAGTTAACATCTGAACACGAACATGAGGCAAAGGTACTGGGCCTCATCTGGCTTCCAACATCCGATTAATTCCCAATAAAAGCGAATTTCAAAAAAAACATCCCGAGTTACCAAACGGCAAAGCTTGTCAGATATTGCCCATCTATTTGACCCCCTTGGTTTGGTGGGTCCAGTCACTGTAACAGCAAAAATAATCCTCCAAAAACTATGGCGCTTAGAACTCAGCTGGGATGAAGCCGTACCCCAGGAGCTCGTAGAAGAATGGTTGAAGTTCAGAAGCTCTCCCTCAACTCACTAGTATGAAAATACAGCGGCACATATGTGCACACAACGTTCCAGCTTCTAGACAACTCCATGTTTTCTGTGATGCCTTTAAAAAGGCATATGGAGCTGCGCTCTATATAAGATACACTCTAACAGATGGCTCGATAATTGTCAGGCTATTATGTGCAAAGTTACGTATAACGCCAATCAAAGTAATAACCGTACCACGACTGGAATTATGCGCAGCAAAAATGGGTTCTGAGCTTGTGGCACGTGCCAAAAAGGATCTTGATTGGCAAGACTCAGTTTATCTCTGGACCGGTTCAACCATTGCACTGGCATGGCTCAGGTCCCCGATCTCATCGTTACATAAGTTTGTGGCAAATCGAGTGTCAAACAAACAAGAGTTAACAAGCAATGCCCACTGGAAGTACGTGCCAACTCAAGAAAATCCAGCAGACTTAATATCGCGAGGAATGTCCCCAGAAAAATTTACGGGATGTCAAGTTTGATTTTATGGCCGCCTTTTCTTGCATGGAAAAGAAGAAACCTAGCCAAAATTGGATGCCTTGCCTGAAACATGTATCGAAAAGAGAACTCCGTTAACAAACCTGACAGTTCTGCAGAAACATGAAAACATAACTACCAAACTCAGCCACATAAGCTCGATTACGAAAATTCAAAGAATGATCGCATACATGTTACGATTCTCATTCAATGCCAACCATAAAAATGGCTATATGAAAACGAGGGACTTAAAAATTCATGAGCTGGAGGATGCAATTGAGCTAATCATCAAAGAAGTACAATAGGAGTGCTTTTCACAAGAACTGTGAGATTTACAAGGCCATAAGGGCGTGAATCCCAACGAAAACTTAGGCAGCCTGTCTTCCTTTCTTGATGAACGAGGAATTATTTGTGTTGGAGGCAGATTGGAAAACTCCAATCTTGCTTATGAAGCTAAACACCTTATAGTATTACCGAATCACTTTATCACAAAGCTGATCTTACGACGTATTCATTTGGAAAATAACCATGTCGGGCCAGGTGCCTTATTGGCGATGACCAGGCAAACATACTGGCCAATCAATGGGAAAACAGTGGCCCATTCTACAGTACAACGATGTGTGACCCTGCATGAAATCTGGTGTTGATTTTTGTGGTCCATTTTACGCACGGCAAGAGATCAGAGGGAAAGCTCCATTGAAGACATATCTGGCCATATTATGCTGTTTTGCTACAAAGGCCGTACATCTTGAGGTAGTGAAAAATCTAACCAATGACGCCTTTATAAATGCCTTAAAACGTTTTATTAGAAGACGAGGGAATTGCGGAACTATTTATTGTGATAACGCCACCAATTTCGTTGGTGCTAACAACCAGCTACGGGAGCTGGTAGAAACCATTCATGACCCTCAATCGAAACAACAAATATATAACTTTGTCACCAAACGACGCATCCACTTTAACTTTATTCCACCACGAGCACCCCACTTTGGCGGACTTTGGGAAGCAGCCGTCAAATCAGCAAAACAGCTTTCAAAATGGGCCAGAGGCACAAAACCATTGACCTACGAAGAGTTTACCACAATGGCGGTGAAAATCGAAGCTATATTTAATTCTAGACCGCTGACTCCCATATTTGACGACCCAAATGATCTCGCAGTCCTAACTCCTGGTCATTTTTTGATTGGAGGACCAGTTACTGCAACAATCGATCCCAACGCAGAAATCTCTCTTAAACTACTACCCAAAATGTCGAAGGACTTGTCCAACATGAAGAAGGAGTTTTGGACAAGGTGGCAGACAGAGTATTTGAATCAACAAATGGAAAACTGAGTGCCATAACATCAAACCAGGAACCATGGTTATACTGAAAGATGACAATGTGCCTTCTTCATCTTGGCTTCTTGGGAGAATAATAAGAACCATACAAGGCAAAGACGGCAAAGTACGAGCAGAAGAGGTAATGTCAGGAGGAAAGTACATAACGCGAGTGATACACCATTTGGCACCGCTCCCAATCGAAAACTAACCACCACCATCCATCGCTCAAATCTGGGCTGACATCAAAGAAAAAGATGCCAACCAACCAGAAGCAAGCACAAGCAGTAGCACAAATGAGCCAAACAAGAAGAAAAGAAGCTACTAGTCTATTGACTATGTTAATAGTACTTTGTTGCATAATACCTTCTCAAGCAACCAAAGTAGTAACCATCTCACCAATTACCAACGAACCCGGGCTTTATTTTGAAAAACTGGGCCCAGCATCCCTCGTAAAGGACGCGTGGACAATGGGGGCTTATTACAACCTGACCTCATTCTGGAAGGAGTACGAGCTGATTACCGCCGGGATAAAGAACTTGCAGTTGCTCTGTACATGAGCGATACGGCAGGCTCACTGTCAGGAAACAATTGAGAACTTCGACATCACGTTAGCTAATTTAGCCGCCAAAAATACATGCTATCAAGATTCTACAACCAAAAGGAGCAAACGATCCCCTCTGGAAATCATAGGAAATGTCGCACACTCATTGTTTGGAGTACTGGATTCGCAATATGCTGAAAAGATGTCCAAGATAATAAAATAATTATACACAAATAAATGACCAACATCTCCTGACACTTATCCAAAATCAAACCACCATAATCGATTCTACACAAAACATCATCACCAAATCAGATGAGATCACCAACAAACAATTTTTGAAGGTTTACAAGTCGTTGAACAGCACTGCAGATGTAATAAATTCCATCAACAAGGAGGTAGACATCCTAAAATTAATTGAGGATTTCAATTCATTATCAGTCAGGTTGATATTGACAATTTCCGACTTCCAACAAATGCAAGATCTTGTCATATCAGTTCTGGTCGATACACAATACGGCAAAGTCAACCCAATGCTGCTTACACCTGCTAAACTTCACGCTCAGATCCAATTAATTAAAGAAAAACTTCCACCATAGTTAAAACTTCCTTACCAAGGCAAGAACCTATTAGAATTATATCAGATGTTACCAGTCGCTGGAAGAATCACCGGCGACTAGATCATATTCAGAATTAAGATTCCTCTGCACACAACCAGCACTATGGACCTGATTGCTGTCACTCCAATTCCAGTCCTCAGAGGCGACAAAATCTTTCGGATTAAACCTACATCAGCCTTCATGCTTATCAACGTAAAGGACGAGCATTATATCCAGATTAATAAAGCTGAACTCGATTCAGCATCATTGGTTACGTCTGCCGCCTAGATAAAAGTTCAACGGACAACAACAAAAGAGATGCCTGTGAACTTCAAGTTCTTCTACACACATTTAATACGTCAACCTGCCAATTCGAGAACGCATCTGATGGTCCTAGATGGCAACAACTTGCGCACCTTAACAAATGGCTATACACAACGCCAACAGAAGTCATCATCACCTCCATTTGCAACGGTCAACTCACACATCAAGCCATCAACGGGACAGCTGTTATCACTGTGCCAAATGGATGTTCTGTAAAAGATGGAAAGATCATTATGGAGCCCAATCAATTCACAAACAACGTCATCACAACTATAATTCCCAAGTAAAACCTAAGCAAAGTACAAACCATTTCAACCCACAACCATCTAGAAGGAATTTCAGGTGTGAGACGCAACCTATCACACGAACTAAACATCCTCCAACATCAAATCAACAACTTACAGGAAGCTTCAATCCGACTCAACAATTTCTCTTTTCACGATGCGCACCAATATGGCATATCATATACATGCCTCATCCTCATCATTTTGGTATCTATTTGAGTTATCATATGGTATAAGTTCCGATCAAGAAAACGACATCCACCAATTCCAAAACCACGATCATCAATCATCCACCCCGAACACGACTTCACAGTGAGGACTAACTTTTGAACTCCAGGGTTCAAGGCGGGGAGTATGTTCAACATTCCCACATTCATCATGCGTACCATGCAATTAAATTCACACAGCCCATCATTTCTTAAAATTTAATATTTCACATTCATACAATATTTTATCTTCATATTGTTTCAAATTATCACATTTTCAAAATTACTTAAAGTCAACATTCATACAAAATTATTTATCTACAATCATTCGTATAAATATATCACATTTCAAAATTTCTTGAAGTCAACATTCAAACGAAATTGTTTATGTAAACGCATTCGTACAAATATATCACATTTCGAAAATTCTTAAATTCAACATTCATAGGAAATTGTTTATCGAAACTCATTCATGCATTGTATTAAATATATCACATGCATTCTTACATTTCATCACTTTTTCTATCATGGAATTTTTATATGACATTTATCGTATCACATTGCTTTACTTAAATTTGTTTACGTGGACACAAATTTCATGATCGCACATGGGAAAGAAAAAAACTCTAACGTGGCATTCTTGCACATGTGCACACGATCATATAAATATTTTATCACTGTTTCAATGAAATGTGATACGATGCATTTGAAAATGAAAATTTCCTTAACTTCTGAGGAAATAAGCGAATTAGAATCGTAAGCACTTTTTATGCATAAAAGGCAAACAAATCAAAAAATAAAGTCAATTGTTATCCTACAACGGACCGTAAGTATCCCTTGTCATAACTTCTGGTGAGACTGCCAGGGGCGTTGTTGGGTTGCTGGTGGTTGGACTGCACAGTTCAATCATGCAGTTCTTGGCAATTGGTGTGTCTACCAATTGCCCTTGAGTGCATGGTTGTTCCGGGTTGTCCGGCGCCTAAGGTGATTAGTCCGAACGGCTCGGTCAGGCTATTCTGCGCAATCGGTGTTTCGACCAGGTGCCACGGGATGCATGGTTGGGTCGGGTGGGCCAATCATCAACAATATGGGTGCAACATGCAAAGGGCTATAAAATTGAATTGGCATTTCTGCCGAGCTCAATGCGCCTTCCGCACTTTGCATGTTGTACCCATTCTTCCTCCCTTGACCTGTTTGGGATTTTTTCTCATGAGAATGTTCTAAGAAATCAGTAGGTTGATCAGGTGCTTCTATCTGGTTTACTTTGCTGACCTCGCCAGGGAATGTCTCATGAGCCTCTCATGTCACCTTCTCCTAACCCGTAATTCCGACCATTTGCAGATTACGGAAACCCTACCCTCTCGGCGGCATACTCACCTCTCATTTGCATTTCCTACTAGAATAGAATGGTTTTGCTGAAAAGGAAAGACTCGGTTACCCCAGCAATTCATTTTATTCATGCTGTTTTTGTTTTCTTTATAAAAATAGTCATGGACATTCATTTGATCATTTATATCAACGTTAGAATGGAAGTGAACTCAGTATGGGGTGGTTAGTTAGTTATTATTCTATTAAATTTTACCCTATTCAATTTTATTCATGCTGCTATTGCATAATTCCATGAATAATCTTTCTGAACTTGAATGAAAAACTTATCCACTATGCACATTTCTAATTGTCATATTTCGATTTTAATTCAATTTCAAGTCCATTCTCTATACACTAACTGTTTTAGATATTAGATTCAACTCTCTTTCCATTTATACTAACAAAAACTAAGTTTTTTTTAAACTTCCATTCCCTACCACTCCCTCCATCACTCTTTCATCGTCGTACAACGCTCGTGCGATCTGCACTTCACACTTCGTCGATTCCTACGTGTGCCTCCAGGCAATGCTAAAACATCGGTATAAGGGGCACACAAAATACTGTGAAGTGCTCCTCTCCTGGTACTCTAGTCCGATTCGTGACAGTTATAAGAGATAAAAAAAAAATATAATACGACGCAGTAAAAAAACTCTTAGTTTATAAAAACTAGCTGTCTTTAAGTATCTATAAAAACTAGCTGTCTTAAAGTATCTTTAAGTGCCTTAAACTTAAAACCACATACCTTAGGTTCAGCTTTATAACTACATTTTTATTGTCAAAAAATATTCAGTCTTTCATTAGATTTTCCGTCTTTAAACTATTTAACAATGTGCTCTTATCAATCTGCAAAATTTTCACGTTGGATTCAACATCTACTTGCATGGGTACATTTTCTTCTCATGAACTTTCTTGCAATTTTTGTATCTGAATTGGTAACACGGAACATTTTCTTTAAAAAAAGGATGCTATACGTATAAATTTGTCACTTCATAAACTGTTTCATTCGATATAAAGACGGTTTTGGGTCTTTTGGGGGGGTAGAGGATAATGGGTTTGTGTAAAGATGCCATTTATCACGTGGCAGAGGATAATGGATTTGTGTAAAGATGCCATTATATCTCCGTTGCATATGTCAGAAGATGGAATTACTACTAACGGAAATTATATAGGGTTGTACTTGAGCCATAAAGTAGATACACATAGGAGGACAAGTTTCGAACAACAGTTAACTGAGTCGCAGAAATACGCTTGAAATACTCGAGGCAGCGTGGTTTCATTCGAAAAATTGTTTAAAATGTAAAAATAACAAGCAATTGCAATTACATACTGATCTTTGGTGAAACGAAAAGCTTATCTTCTATATTTATCTCTATTCCGTGATAAACTAACGGAGGCAGCCTATTAGCACTAAACGAGAATCTTTACAGCCTATGAAAATACAAGCACGTTGCCTAATTTCAATACGGGACTTATCACTAGATCTAAGGTTCTTGGTGGTATGGAATGCAAGACAGTTGGGAGTTCAACGCCTTATATCTCCCATGATTACCAATTACAGTAAGCAAGCATGAAATCCTTAATATAATCTACATAATTGTGCAGGTAATTGATTCTATCTTCTTGTAACCACATTATAGTCGATAGTTTAAGCTTCTGGTTTTGGGTCATAACAAAATTGTGTATCTTTTTGCTTCCATTTACTAACATGATAAAAATATAAAAGCTAAACCTTGTTAAAGTGAACCCGGTTGATTCCAATAGTAATAAAATATTTTATATTCAGGTTTTGTTTTTTTTTTTTGAAAGATAGTTGTAATAACCCCAAATCAAATAATTCATTGCTACAGTTTTTATAAAATTCCTTCTTCAATTGTTATGCTATATACAACGTCGTCAATTGTCTAAGCTCCGCCAAGTGTATACGGCCAAGCGCATACGCCCATTGTCATTAAAACATGCGTAAAGTCTTCATAGTCCATACCATTAGCGACGACGACCATGTACATAAGAAGCTTCGGGGTGTGCTTATAGAATTATCGACAAGCTACGCCCATTGTCATCAAAGCATGTACTTGTCGACCAACGGTAAGCGTAAAGACTTCATAATTCGATCTACATAAACCACAACATTAGCGACGACAACGATCATGTACATAAGAAGCTTCGGGGTGTGCTTATGGAAATATCGACAAGCTACGCCAAGTGTTATACTACATAAGCCACAACATTAGCGACGACAACGACCATGTACATAAGAAGCTTCGGGGTGTGTTTCCAGCGGAGTGACACTGTGCTAAACCCTGACTTCAAACCATTTCTCAAATTCGCCGCAAAGCTTCACCATGCGAGTAGTGAGACGTGCGCGGAGGAAGAAGTTTACGTGGAACGAGAACGCACGTTTCAACTACTCAGCGAATTTAGGGCGAATTGAGGCCGCATGAATCGTTTAAAAGACAATTGATCGAGCGAGAAACGGCGAGTAGTAATAACAGCGGTTACGGTATTGTACGCGAAGTGTATTCCGCCGCGAAGTAATCAGCGAGGCCAGAAAGTATAACGAGTTCCGGTGCAATTGCAGGAAACCAACACAACAGTTAGATGGTGAGGTGTAGGCTTGAGCCGCGAACCTCATTCGGCTTGGATGCGTTTTCACGCTGCGTAGCCACCATCGATTAATTCCTACTTTCTTCCAGGCATCCTCCGTCCGTGGAGACACCGCCAGACGCACGGTTGAAGCGTGCCGAGCAGAGCGAAAAATCAGAAGCCGTGCCCAGGAGGACAGGAGCACCCCAGCTAGACCAGCACTCGCCAGCGTGTGTATCCCGATCTATCGAGTGGCAGCCGGAGTGTCCGCAACAAGCAGCCCAGGTGCACTCCATCGTTCACCCAAGAAAAGTCTGGAGGAGGCACTCCGGGAATACGCCAGGGCAGGTCCACGGCCCATCACCCGCGAGGAGTACTTGGGCAGATTGAAGGCGCCGCTGGACACCTCCGTCCGTGAAGCCAACTACAAGCGGAGGCGCGGTGGTCGACGGGAGCAGTTACGGCAGCAGCTCCACGAATTCAGGCGGCTCGCACGCATCTCGACCACGACAGCGGAGCGGACTCAGTGGCAGCAGAAGGTGACGGAGCTGCGGCGCAAGATCAAGAAGGAGGTGAAGGATCGCATACGCGCTACTAAAGGCGACCGAGAAGTTGTAAAAAATTCAAATAAATATCAAAAAAAAAATACAAAACTAGGTGTTTTCTTTTGGCAAGTCCAAAGAGTTTGAGGTTGATAAAGTAAGCTGCAGGTGGCGAGGCTGAGTGGTGCCCAAAGTACCGAAGCAGGACATCTCGGAAAAGGCCGGGAGGATCCTGTGAGGTAGGAGATTTATAACATTACATTTGGCATAACACAATGACTTACGTAGTGCTCATTTTATCTTAACTTTCCGGACAATTTTTGGTGACAATCATATCAAATTCAACTAAAATCTACTGAGTAATATGACAACTATTGACGAGCTGAAGCACTTCAGAACTAACGTGTCGCATACTCACTGCATTTCTTCCGTTTCCGTAACTGTACTACTGGGCTTCACCTTAGTGATCTCTCAGTAATTTGAGCACTGACGATGTTCTAAATTCCCCCCGTGTTCCACTCGACAGGGAGGCTCCTCAGCTTTGCTATGCAGATATTTGGCAGCAAAAAGGTTTTCGGTTGCGAGTACTGAAGGAGCTGCAGATGGTGGGAGTTCTACATCACTAACGCTGTGTTCAGAACTTGTAAGTGAGCTGTATTATATCGAGATGTTATCGAACTTGCCTGTACGGATTAAAAAGAGTCAGTTTGTCATGGGAAACAGGCAGGATACCAGTTAGCGACAGAGAATATGAGTGCGGAGGCGCAGTCATCAGCGATCCGGGATGATGTCCTAGAAGTAACGAACGAATGGGGCTACTGCCACTGCAACTGCAAAACTTCGAACCAGGATCAGAGTCAACGGGACTCAGAGACAACGTGGAACGCTACTTCCAAAACACGTCAGTCGCGGTTCAGTGACAGCGGTTCGTTTAATGGTCCCTCACGAACTGTCAACGTCAGTGGCGTAGGGTATGTGGATCGGCTGGTTGGCTTGAGTGGCGTTGGGCATCAAGAGCGAGTTAATTACATATTCTACAGAGTCATCATGGCAGGAAAAGACAGAAGTGACCAGACACATAAAGCAACATTGTGTGAGTACACCAACACCATCAAAAATTAAGTAAGAGTACTGTATTCAAAAATGGAAGCCGTTAACTTTTCCCATGGAGATTGCAAAGTACAATTACCATCCAGCGACATTAGAAAGAAAGGGTAATCCAAAACGTGGGAGGTGTTCTAAGAAGAATAAAATCTGCATGCGACTCGCTGAAAATTAGCAAAGGTGAAAATAATGCGGTCTTTGAACTAGAGCAGCTCCTAGACCGTATAGAGCATTATTAGAGGAACTAGTTGAAGGGCGAAGAGGACCTGAATGCCAAAGAAGAGCAGAAGGCTAAAGACGCTTAGACCTAAGCCTAAAGGGCAGACGCAGATAGCTCCTTGTTACGCTCAAAATGAATAGGATGCTCTGGTGGGGCTTACGGACCCAGTTAAGCTCATCCAGATACGGGTGTGGGGTACCACTCACTCAACGAGGCCCAAATAATCTGCCAAGCGAGAATACGGCTTACCGGTTTTACTTTCTGGCAGCATGAAAGAGGACACTTCCAAGATGCGAAACAACAGATTCTATGTACAATACGAGAATTAACGACCCTTTTGAACTCTATCCAGGAAAATTAAAACTGCGAGAATTTGTCACACTCTACGAGTGCCCTTATTGCACACCTCCCTCGAACACTAACTTTCCATTTTAAATTTTAATCACAAATTCAATCCCAAGCCACAGTCGTTACAATCTGAAACTTAATATTTGTCATATTCAAATGTAATACAGAAAGAAAATTTAACCTTTGCTTAATTTTCACTTTTGATTCACTTTTTTGAAACTTCAGTACTACAATTTCATATGTCACCTCAAATCTCTTCATGAAAATAGCAAACCAAACCAAACAATTGCAATCGAGCAAGAAGAAAAAGAAGTTATTTTTCGAAAAAACTTAATTCTCTACGAAGAACAAAGGGGCCCTTTCTTCGCTGCTTCCGTCGACGATTCTGATATTGATTTGCCACTTACCCTACGACTTCTTCCTCGATGCCTTCGTACGCGCTTGTGTCTCTGATTTTTTTTTCTGTTTTCTACTCCTCCACCACTATCTCGACAACCGGCTTCCATCTAGTTCGCAGTTGCCACACTTCATTCCACAAGTCCAAATAATTCAAACAGAGCTCATCATCCGTTTGATCTGCAATTGCTACACCTTTTCCACTTAAATCGAGAATCCAAAAGAGGGGACACGTTATTCGTCACGCTCTTCAATAATTTCGCCTCTAACGGCCGCTTTAACGCACTTCGACCAGTTCTTCGTTTCGGGTGTAGCTACCCCTTTGGAGTGGTTCCACTCAAACTAGGTGTGATTTTTACTCCACCTAATACCGCAATTGCTACACTTTTTCCACTTAAATCGAGAATCCAAAAAGAGGGGGCACGTCATTCGTCGCGCTCTTAAATAATTTCGCTTCTAACGGTCACTTTAACGCGCTCCAACCAGTTCTTTGTTTCGGGTGTAGCTACCCCTTTGGAGTGGTTCCACTCAAACTAGGTGTGATTTTTACTCCACCTAATACCACTCTGATAGCAATCACCAATACTAGCAAATAGTAATTTTGCAATGTAAAATTTTGCGAAGTTGAGTAGTGATTTCCCGGTTTTTTTCGTGATTTGGTGAGTGCTATTGGACATACGATGACTCAGTACGATTGGAGGTGAATATCTAGTAAACGTTCATATTTTGCCAAATTATTTTCTTCTTTATAAATTGTGTAGTGCTAGTGCTTTAAGAAACATTTTCTTTCGCGTTTTCCTTTGACGGAGTTGTTAAACTTATTTCAGTGTCTTGGGTAATATCGTTTCTATAAATTGTGTAACTAGTTAACATGTGCTATAAAAACGTGCCTTTTGTCTTTAGGTGTTTTCCTTTGACGGAGTTGTTAAACATTGTATGACTTATCGCACTAAACTCAACTTTCGCGCAGAAGTTTGGTCCACAGCTTGTGATCATGACGAGAATGATGGTGTGATTTTGTTATATCTTAATCCCTTTTTCGCGTTTTCACCTTCGTTATCTTCGTCATCATCATTATCACTGCCGGAATTTTGGTCGGGTTCGGATGTTGACTCGCCTTCTTTATCCTTAGCTGCATGCAATCCTTGCATCAGTCATGATACACAATATCGTAGTCGAACGGTACGTCTATGCAACTCGATTCGTCAGTGCGTTTCCTGTCTCTAAACTATGTTTAACCCTGGTGTACGTTTGTTGGACGAAATCTCGGTAGCATTTGAATATGTGGCGATATACTCCTCGTTCAGAATATGAATGTTGCTGGCCAGTCGTTCAAGACACTCCTTCCGAATTGATTTGTTGCTCAATTACTAGTTGCCTTGATTTGGCGTATACTTTCACGGCAGCCTAACTATCTACCAGTATGGGCTATTTTATTTAAATTATGACGACAAGTACTTAATTTATCGCTACAAGTACATTTAAAAATTATTAAAAAAAACCTTAATCGAGTGTGGCTTAGTATTGTCTTGTTTAACGCATAACGCGACTGATATGGTCCTTTAAAAAGTGCCAGAACATAAAGTTCGCACGAATGCTTAGTAAGAATAAAACCTGATATTAAAAAAGGAGAGAAAGAATCCTCGACGAGGACTCCGGCAGCAGACTCTGCTCGGTAAACACCTAGATGGCCAATCCCACGCAGAAGTACTACGGAATATCAGGGAAAATATAAGGCCTAAAGACACCAACGCTGCTATTAAAGCAGTGCGAACAACGCGCTCAGGCTACATAGTGTTCGGATTCGGAGCAGAAGCCGACAATAAAGATGCATTCTACGACGCACTAAAGAAAGTTCTCGGCAAAAGTGCACCTATAAAAGATTTCTGAATAAAAGGAAAGTAAGAATTGGAATCTCCAGAATATGACAAAGGACAGCGCCTCTTCAATGTTTCAAATCCCTTGGCTATAATTACACCACACAAGTATCCATAGGATCCCATAAGAGTTCCCTAAGTTACAAATGCGGTGAAATATGACATAAAAGAAAAGAGTGTACAAAGGAGGCACACTGTGTTCTTTGCAAGGATACTGATCTAAGAGCGGATCTCGGACATGTCTTAGGATCAAGAAATATTGGGTTTTCCAGGAAGCTCTAGCCAAGGCAAAATCAGAGCTTTGGTGATCCGCATCCTGCAGATAAACCTACATCAGGGCAACGGCTGAGAAGGCTGCTTTGGGAGTTGCGGCTCTGAGTCGACTTATGGCCAACGTTAGGGGACCCCGTCCATCAAGAAGATGCCTTTTCATGAGTGCTGTAGGGTCAGTGCTACTGTACGGAGCAGAGTTATGGGGCGACCCTCTCAGTAAGGAGGTTTACCGAAAACGCCTGGCACAGGTACAGAGAAGAGGAGCGCTGAGGATAGTATCTTCGTATCCGACAGCCTCTGATTCAGCGGCGAAAGTCATTGTAAACGTGATATCTGTCGGCCTCCTTGCTAGAGAGCGCCGCTCTATTTATCTGTGTCAAAGCGAGGATGCAAGGGAGATGGTTATCCGCGAGGAGAGACAGCGCTCACTTAATGATTGGCAGCGGCCTTGGGTGAATTGCACGAAGGGAAGGTGGCTTGCCCGACCAATCCCGGATGTGAGACCGTGGCTAAATCAAAGACATGGTGAGACTGACTTCTATCTGACCCAGCTTTTGAGCGGGCATGGGTGTTTTCAGTCTTACCTGCACAAGATTGGTAAGTCACGGTCCTCCAATTGTCGGTTTTGCCCAGAAGAGGAAAATAATGCCTGTCACACATTTTTTGTGTGCATAAAATGGGACAGGCTGCAAAGGGACCACTAAAGGGTGACGGGAGAATTCACCCCGGATAATATAGTCGTGGTGATGCTCGAATTGGTTGACAAATGGAAGCAGGTGGCACATTATGTTCGGGCAGTCCTAAAATATAAAAGGGACACACAGCAGCCGAGGGCGTTACAGCTGGGGGATCGTTTGTCTGGTATATCCTTTTCCTCTCTCCCCTCCCGCTAGAAGAGGGATCCCCCAGCTTGGGAGGTGTTTAGTGGGTAGTCCAGTCACCTTCTTGCGAGCATGGGAGTCCCACACTCTGTGCGTAAATGAGTATTCGACTCCCAAACACAAAAAAAAACCTACACCATAGTTCTACTGTCCAAAACCTGCTTGAGCAGTTTACTATGGACATGAAAGCCGACTGCTGCACCTTGATAAAAGGTCAGCATCATGGTATCATGTGATTCCCAGGTGGAGAGTTGTGGACGATGGGATGGTTTCATGTGGGTTTGGTGCTCAGGAATCAGCTCCGTTGGTGTATACCTACGGTTAAACGAACCAACATCACCTTTGTAAGCTCAGCTTATTACTTTAGAGGGTGCTATCGCGAAGGTAGACGGCAACGTGCTTGTTGGGAGAAGAATCCTAGGAATGGTGGCCAGGATGGCGATTGTCATACTAGACACCGGAAATACGCCGACTTTCCACCGTACTGGCTTCAAAGGAACCATACCGGACGTGACATTAACCTCGGCGTTCTTAGTGTGGAGAATACACTATTGGGCAGTGTTAGAGCACTACTCAGCCAGTGATCCTCAGGTAATTCTGCTTGAGGTCAGTGATATTGTCTCCCTACATCCATCTATTTGACCTTTTACAATTGGGTGGAACATCGGGAGAAAGGAAGCCAAGAGCTTTGTCAAGGTGCTCACGGTAGGTGCAACGCTGCAGCGTGATTCGCAGGGGACAGAAGAACTGACAGCTCAAGATATGGTGAACTCAACTATGAGCATCGGCACGACTGCTTGCAGCTCTTCTATACCCCGTCAAAAACCCCGGCATTGCAAGCCCCCCGTGTATTGGTGGTCCACTGAAATCGTTGAAAGTAGACGTAGTATCACAAGCCTCGGTGTGAAGCTCAACGGGCATGAACGCGAGACGAGGCATGCAACAAGCTAGCAACATTTAATTTGACCGAGAAATACCTTCGCGAATTGATTAATAACAGCAAAGCTCGCAGCTGGCCAGATATAGTGGACAATGTGAATAAGGGTCCGTGGGGCCTTGGCTACAAACTAGGTATGGGAAACATTGGTGCCCTACGGATACATTGCATACATGAAGTGGAAAAGATGGATAAGATAGTGTGGGTACTCCTTCCCGCCCACTCCACCCATACTCACGTTGCTCGGGGTGAATAAGCAATCAAGTGCCCACTCTTCACAAAGCCAGAACTGAAAGAGGCAGACCTTTCATTGAAAAGAAAGACAGCTCCAAGTCCAGATGGTTATCCAGCTGAGGCGTTGCAATTTGTCTATCACCATTGCCCTGACATATTGCTCAGTGCATTCAACGCTTACCTACGGGACTGGGTTTTTCCAGTACAATGGAAGATGATGAGGCTCATGTTGATAAGCAAGGGGAAGGGAAATTCCGGGTCACCATTTGCATTCCGCCCGTTGGTGGCTAGCGCATGCTAGCCACCGCTGGAAAAGTGCTAGAGAACCACATCAAAGAAACACTCACTAACGCGACTCGTGCTGATGAGGAGCTTCTTCCTTGGCAGTATGGCTTTAGAGCAAGACGTTTCATCATTGGTGCAACTGCAGAGGTGGTCTAAAAGGCAGAGATATATAACCGTACTAAATGACTGATCGTTCTGGGGTGACACTCATCGTTAATAACGCCTTCAACTCCGCTAGATGGGTGGATATTATTGATACACTGGAAACCCCTTTTCAAGTTCCAGAATATTCTGCCCTGAAGGACCGAAGCCTGC
The DNA here is from genome assembly GCA_963969285.1 of Odontomyia ornata. Classification (NCBI taxonomy): domain Eukaryota; kingdom Metazoa; phylum Arthropoda; class Insecta; order Diptera; family Stratiomyidae; genus Odontomyia; species Odontomyia ornata. The sequence goes on from OZ017739.1 coordinate 198,721,219, forward strand.
TTAATGACACGACACAGGGTCAGCAAAGGATAAAAGTTACATTACGTGTTGCCCAGCGATCCATCCATGGTCCAGACCTGTGGAACATGTCTTAAGACGGGCTAATGAGAGTGGAGATGCCAGATGAGTCACACTTGATCGGATATTGGGATGATACTGCGACTTAAGTTGCTGGAGGCACCGTTGAACTCGCGCAACTTAGGCTAGGTATACTAATTCACCGAGTGAGAGACTGGATGACTACTCGCGGGTTCAGTCTAGCACTGGAAAAAATTGAAGTAATCATCTTGACAAAAAAAGAGTCCCTAGAATAGGGCTGATCAGTATTGGAGACATACTAATCGAATCGAAGCCAGCGGTAAAGTACTTGGGGCTGCTGATTAACTTGAAGATACATTTTTCTGAGAGGTTGCTTCAGGAGTTGCGGCTCTGAGTCGACTTATGGCCAACGCAGGAAGACCCAATCCATCAAGAAGACGCTTCTTGATGAAGGCTGTAGGATCAGTGCTGCTGTACAAAGTAGAAATATGAGGCGACGCTCTCAGTAAGGGGGTTTATCAAAAACGCTTGGCACAGGTACAGAGAAGAAGAACAGTGAGGATTGCATCCTCATATCTGACAGTCGGTTGACAAATGGAACCAGTTGGCACATTATGTTCGGGCAGTCCTAAAAGATAAAAATGACTCACAGCAGTCAGGCTGGGCGATAGCATGTCTGGCGATCCCTCTTACCCTCTTCCCTCTCGGTAGAGGAGAGGTCTTCCAACTTGGAGGCGCCTCAGGGTGTAACAAAACGAGACCTGGCCTGAAGTAATGTGTCAATGCGTAAATGGCATTTACCTCTGAACCACAAAAAAAATTACACAAGATTTTGCTGCTTTATGGGTTTTCCCTCGAACCAGACAGCTTTGATTGAATCTTCTCGAAATTTTCAGCTAAGACAAATAACGTAAATATTTTAAAATCCTGAATCGAATCAGCTGTGCGGTTACAAAAGGGCGGCCGCTTAAAGTCGAGAAACAGTGTTATTTTTCATCAGTTTATGCAATATACACGTTATTGATTTATCACTGGTGAGCGCATATTTTTAGTTTAGAGCAAACACCTCCTGACAGGATTGTACTTCTGTCTACCCTATTTGTTCATTGTTTACAGTACTGAAGTTACTCTTTTGCATGTATAATATAGAATCTACCTTTTCCATATGCAGTGCAAGAGGATTATGTTACATTAATTTAACATAAACTACTGTTTCAATTCAGTCTATATTCTTTTCTATGTCTTAGGTTTCAACATTTGAGAGAATACTCGATCCACAAAAATGTTTGCATATAATATTAACTTTCTCCCCCTGAACAATGAAATTATTTGATTGTACGCATATTAACTCAATGAGTTAATACTAAGCTCTAATCGGTTCTAATTAAGCATGTTTCCATTAATAAGAACATTTACATATAAAAACAGGTTAACATTGATTCAAGAATAAGTTTCCATAATCTTTAAAATAAAGCTTTACCACCCATCCTAACAATTCTGATTGTAGCTTAGGCATCGCAAGTGTTGAGAAAAAGGTAACTTAAATATTCGTTCTGGAACTTTTTCAACGATTATAACATGTGTTATGTTTCATATATTCATACTTTCATTTGAGGCGATAACCTCTCACTCAGTGTACACAAGACGGCATCTGTATGCTGAATCAAATTTATATACAATATTTTCACTTTCGCAAATGTTGATATCGACGCGACGAAGAAAATACTTTTAAATATGCTGACTGAAGCAAGTGTAGTTATCATGATCATGTTGAAGAGCAGAAAAAAATCGTGGATGTACGTACGCGTATATACATTTAACCGTTTGTAAATCGAAGCTCAGAGGAGATGATTCCACGAGTCGCGAAGTACTTTCCAACGGATGCCATGAAAGAGAAATTCTAATTAAAAATTAAATTTCTTTTTCATTACTGGTTACAACAGGCAAATAAGAAGAGTAGATCATCGAAGAGACTTTAATGTGCGCACGGCCATACATAGCGGCATTTACTTGGAATTGATGCCATACAACGTATGTACGAGTAGCTTGTGAAAGTTACTTAATTTCCGCTTTGTTGATTTCTTCAGGTTGTTTTGTTTTTGAAGCAACTCGTCCCCCTGGCAATAATTTTTTTATTATCTAACATCCATTAGGAAAGTTTCAAATGACATTAGCAGTCAGGTATGATGATTCTGTGAGTAGCATGCCTAGCTTCTAGTCTCTTGGAGCGAATTAATCGAAGATTTTGCTAGTTGTAAGTTCAAAACTATCGAAATACAGTGCCGAGAAGAACCTATGTATATTTGTGAGATTTTTCGATTTAGCTTTTCATATTGTTAAACTAGTGAACAAAAACGCCTATGGGTTTTATTTTCACTATTGATGCATTTCTAAGAAATGTTTTCATAAAAAAACAACGAAACAATGAACTATTTTATAAGAAAAATTTAAAAAAATAAATAAATTCGTTCAATTCTGGCTACTGAGAAAAAGTGGTGCAAAAAATTAAACCATGGTTGGATTTCCTTTCCTATCTAGGAGAGCTTGAAGCCTTTTTGGCATGGAAGAAATCTAATTTGCACAATATTCTTGAGTGATTTTGCCCCATTCTTCTTTTATTGTCTTCTTCACCCCGGACTTCGGCGCATGTTATATCTTGCTAGTCGACGACCAAGTTCTTCCCAAACATGCATTTTAAACAACTTGGGATATTGTAAAGCATCTACATTCGAGTTTGGTAGGCGGTATGTTTGTATTCTTGCATAAGATGTAGTTTGCTCTTAAACTCAACTTTTGCACGCTAGGTGCAAGTTCATTCCTTAAGATGTCGATGCAGACTTTAATTCATTGATTTTTCTTCAATTGCATGAAGTTCGCCAACTCCATTGATCGACATACATCCCCACACTAAAATAGAAACACCACCATGCTTCTTAGCTCCTAGCATATTTTTCGTGTCTAGCTCGGTACGGGGCTTTTTACGTACATTCGCTCGTCCATAGTGAGAAATAACATTAAACTTGCTTTCGTCTGTGAATAAGATGCATTTCCAGAATACTATATCCTTTTTAGGTCTTTGTAAAAAATTTTTTTACAAAGACTTACTAGTTTCGCGACCTGTCTGTCCGTGCGTCAAAAAATACCTCAGATTTCGTAATTTACTCAACTTTGTTAATAATAGTATGGTTTGTAGATTTTACATTTTGGCCCATAAAACCAAAATGGTATCTTTAAACTTAATTATATATACTAGTATCAGATGTGTATGATCACAGAATTTAATTGAGATCGAAGCATAATTAAGTGAGTTATAGCCATTTCAATTGTATGGAATTACAACAACAAGAACACGTGTTTATGGTTGATACATATTTAAAATTGACCTAGACACTTTTATTTTCTTTCAATTTTCATGAAAACTGAAGGAATAGTGTTAAACATGAATATACTCAATTGGCCGAGCATTCAGAAAATTCATTTAAGCTAGATCAAAATGGCGGTTGCACTGTGCTTATGAAAGAAACTGTGCATCTTTTGCATAAATTTGAACGATTTCGTATCCAAGTATTGGATGAATAATTCAAGTTATCAATTCATGCTATTAGAAAACTTGTTTCCAACCCTAAGATGGTTACAAATACCTTCTGGTAGCAGTACTCTCGTGCTTACTCAACTTGTTTAAAAGTATAAGCAGACTTTAAGGTTGCAGTTACCTTTGACGTCGGTATAAAAGACTTGACTCTTGACTTCTAGCTTCATTCCTCACATATCACGTTCTGATATTATTTTCTTCCTCCCAGACCGCTTTTTGTTTTCTAAGGTTTTTTATTTCCAGATTGTCTATAATCGGCCAAATAGTTGAGATGGGCCTGTTAGCATTATTTGCAATTTCTTTCTATAACACGGTCTGGTTGTGAAGCCGTAACATAATTTTTCTTGTCTCTTTACTCATATTGACAGCTTAAAAATTGATTAGATAATGATATTCATGAAAAAGTTAACCCAAACAATCATAAATTACTTTTAACCACGAATGTTTTCCTTTAATTACCGTAAAACTTGATTTTCAATATTGAAAACTACTGGACATAGACTGCAATTGCCACTGAAGTGACGCATTTGCAATAAAAAGCAATTATTGCATCACTTTTTCTCGGTCTATATTATGTTAGAATTTCACCTGGCAGCGCATACAAACTTTTTAAATAGCTTTTTGGGATGATTATGTGGAAATATTGTCTTGGACATATAGAACCATGCTCTCAAGTTTCAATTTTGCCGATATTACTCTTGAGAGGTTGGAAATAAGGTATCAAAATTGAAATTCGATGAATTTTCATCTTTTTGCATCACTCTTTGTCGGCACTGTATTTTCACGACTTAAAGAGCAGAAGGTTTCACCTTATACCCGTAAGAGAAGGTTCAGAAGTATGGGGCATCTATTTACATGGAATTTGGTGGCACGAGACTTCTATTATTGCTGAGCATTTTTTGTAAGCCATTCGAGGCACCTCTTAATATTTTTCGAGAAAAATGTTATCAAAATTTGCGGTCAGCCCAGTAATTGTGACGAATATAAACCACTGTTCAACCGTTAGCCGAACGGCTAGTGACCTCCATGATTTGTTTGGATGATTAAGCATTAAAGTATCCTACTGCAGAGGAGAAGCCTTTTTTCCCCACAGTATATTTAAACTGTACCCACATTTTCTATTAGCCCACACCCACTTACTATCGAAATATTTCTAATTTGGCTGGGATGCCAAACCATTATTTGGTACAGTACGTTACGATCAATAATTTCGTATGTTTGCTTAAAGCCATCAATATTTGACGTGCGTCTATATTGAACTCCCAGCATTTCTCATGTACCTTCTTGACAGTAAACGATTTACCGGCTCTAAAACCACCTTGATACTCCCCAACATAGTAAACTCATATAGTATCCACACTTAATCAACCCTCCGGAAAAATCTGAACACAAGCTGAACAGCGAGCCATAAATCTTCGTTAGCGGGTAGGTAGGTAAATGCTGACGTGTGAATTGGTGCAAATATAAACATATGCTTCGATGAGAGATTTCAGGATTACCATATCTCAAAAACTCAATAAATTTGCAGAAAAACAAATTCGTTCAATGCAATCTTTTAGTTTTTTATTAGGATGTAGCAGCACTCCCATGTTCTGAATCTTCGTAAAAGAACACGTGCGTCGGAAATTGTATTTGCTTTTGCTTTGTTTCTTGAACGCGGTAGGCCTGGGCTCAGCTGACGTGCCCCGGAGAAGCTGATCGGCCCCTGGGAAAATTCAGAAAGGGTGCAACACAGGGTAAATGGAATGTGTGGGTACTAGGCGAATGTGCTATGCTCCCCAATAGTACTGTTGGCGTATGATACGGTTTTATTATCTAAGAATCTGAAGATATTTTGTACGCCGTACAAAGCAGTGATATGCCTCTATAGTTTTCGCACTGTAGCTTGTCGCCTTTTTTGTGGATAGGGGATATAATTGATTAGCTCCACTCGCTCGGCATATGTTCCTGTTGCCAAATGTGGTGAATGATCTTGCAAATACCTTTCTGGACACTGCACTGGTTCAATGATGTGTGCCAAAGTGCATTGAAAAAACGAATCAGGTGAACAAAGAATACTTAAGTATGAAAATCAGAACGAAGAGAGAGCTGTACAAAAATCTCAAAAGAGTAGCAAATAAGATAATTCGAATTAAGAAAAGAAATGACCAATTGAGAAGCGCCGATGTAAGCCTAGCGAGCAACGACACAAGACAAGCATGCAAAGTAGAGAAAAGCCTGAAACGTGGTTAAAGGCCCAAAACCATGCTCGGTCGTGATGACATCAGCAATATCAACGCTGACGAAACTAAGATTAAGAAAAGATGGCCATCATATTTCAAGATCCTTCTTAATCACAGCTTCAGATCATCGGAGTTTAAAGATATTTCCGGGGGGTTTACATTGGCTCCACCAACTCTGGATGAAGGTTGATCCACCAGTCAAACCCAAAAGAATAAAAAAAGCACCAGGCATCGACGAGATTCCAGTGGGGCTAATGAAATATACTGGCAGCAGTGTTCAGAAAGCTTTTTGCGAAATCATCCAGCACATTTGGCATCAAGAACATATGCCAAGCGGATGGGTCAATCAACCAAAAGAAAGGTGACAAGCTACATTGCGAAAATTATAGAGGCATATAACGGCTTTGTACGGCGTACAACATATTTTCAAAAATCTTGGAAAAAAAGTCGCATCATACGCCAACAGTATTATTGGGGAGTATCAAGGTAGTTTTAGAGTAGATAGACAATAGACCAACTGTTCACTGTCAAGTATCTGAGAAATGCTGGGAGTTCAATGTAGACATACGCCAAATTTTCGTTGACTTAAAGGAAGCATACAACATTATTGATCGTAACGTACTGTACCAAATAATGCTTTGGCATCCCTGCCAAATTAGTCCGTCTTACCAAAATGACAATGACGTCCCAAGTCCACATCTATAACCAATTCACCCACGCCTTCGACACAAATATCGGACTAAAGCAGAGAGATGGGCTGGCCCCAATGCTATCCAACTTTTACGCTATTAGAAAGCTACCTGTCGATACAAGAGATGCATTACTCTACTAGTCGAGCCAAATGGTAGCCTATAAGAACGACATCAACATTCTGTTATGGTCATTAACAACTGTCAAAGAACTCTTCCTGAAAGTCGACAGCGAAGCAAAACTGGTAGGACTTCAAATCAATGAAAATAAAACAAAGCTCATGACGCAGTCAAGTAAAAATACCTCAAATACACAAAATATCACGCTTGGTGAAAGCCGTATCAAAAATGTAAGCAAATTTACATATGTATTTAGGCGCCGAAGAATACAGCTTGCAAATAAAATTTTTCATTCAGTTTTGACGATTTTGAATACCAGCTGGATACACAGAAAAATGAAGCTCCAAGTAGAAAAATCTGTAATAAAACCTTTGTTATGCTATCGGTGTGAAACATGGACCCTAACCCAAGCATCCGCAAATAAATTGAACGCTTTCAAGCGACGGGTCCTGAGGCGAATAATTCAAGTGAAGCTAGATGGGGACCAATAGCGAATCCGATACAACCATGAGCTGTATGAAATTTTTGCGGGTCGGAGGTCTTAACAATTCTAAGACTACCTAAGCCACAATGAACTGGCCACTTGAATCACATGGACGAACAACGGATACCCAGAAATGTATTCGTTGGAAGAACTGAAGGGCGGAAACCAGTGGGGAAACCGAGGAAATGCTGGTCTGACTCAGTCAACGAAGACAGTTCATCGCTACTCGAATCGAAGGCCTGAGAGTTGCTGTAGTGCTACAAAAAATATGTGAAAACTCTACAACAATTTGAAGAGGATACAATATGGTTTTTTGACTAATTTTTTCGACTGTCATTGTTCATATTTGAAGCGATAAATGGGCCATAAAATTTTTGATTGTTTTCGTGTTTTATAACTTGCTTTTTATTTGTATAAATTTAATAATGATTGATGGACAAAAGCGCATTTGACTTGACATGCCAGAATCATTGAAGTAAACAGCATTATACAAGAATGTTAAAATGTTTTTAGGAAGAAATTCTTTCTATTTATGGCCTTTACAAATGTTTCGCCAAATTATAAATAGATAGGATAGTATAAAAATTTATTGAAGTAAGTAGTAAATTATGTAAGCTTTCAATATATTTATCTTTTCGCTGAACCCAAGTTGAAATGTTTAGTTTGATGCAGGTTCGAATAAAACAGTCAATTTATGAAAAGAAACCATAATTTAAAATGTTCCGTAGGTCAAAAGATTGAAAAAATTGATCCTATATGCCAAAACAAAGATTTCGGAAAAGTACTTGATAGTGACAAAAGGATTAAATACGTTTCATTTGAAAGCATACTTTGACATAATTTTTATAACTAAATTTCTGTATGATACTATTGATATCGATATTATCCCTTATTGGAAACCCATAATATGCATACTTAATAATGCTATAATATGCATACTTAATAATTCAAATCCACACATAAATTTAACAGTGTTGGGGGTAAATTAACATTAAAATCATGAAAATTGACATTTTCAAACGGCAAATGTCCTTTTCCATGATTCGATTAACATGTTTTTTGCAGAGAAGTTTCCCTAAAGTCAATCCAACAAGCTCTAGGCAATATTTTCAAGTACAAGGTGCGTTCAAAAATAAACGAGACTGAGCTAAAATAGAAACGACAGGAGCTTTGTTCTGATAAATTCGAGTTTAATTATTCAAAATAGTCTCCTCCGGCCTCGAAACACTGTTTTGCGCGATCCAAAAGCTTTTCAAAAGAGTGTTTCAGGTCATTGACCGGAATGTCCTTCAGAATGTCGGTACAAGACCTTTGGATGCCCTCTACGGACGCAAAGCGTTTTTTTCGTGTCCAAATGCTTTTCTAAATGGTGAATACGGTGAGTGATTGATGGTGAAAATGCGATTTCTAGCCAAAAAATCAAAAAACTTATGACGAAGGTTACGTTTATTTTGGAAAGCCCCTTGACTTGTGCGGAACAAAACATACACAGACCTTTCGTAAGCCCAAATGATCGGTTAACATGCGATAAATCGATGTTTTGGAGATATTTAACTCTGATTCCATGAATTTCAACGATGATTTCAGCTCATTTTTGACAAATCCATGCACAATTTCGATGGAGCTTTCGGTGATCACTGATTTTTTCCCCACGACCATCTCTGAAACGTGTAAACCACTCATGAACTCTGGCACGAGATAGACAATCATCGCCATAAACTTTTTTCATCAATTCAATGGTTTCGGTAAACATTTTACCGATTTTAAAACAAAATTTGATATTAGTTCTTTGTTTGAAACTCATTTTTGTACCCATGACACAAACATACGCATACGCAATAACTTCGCTTCTACTGAACCGAATGTCACCAAACTTTCACTGAAAGTCAGAGAGGGATGTAACTTACCAACGCATTATCTCATTCATAGATGGCGCCACCAAAAAAAATTATGACAAAAGCCTCGTTTATTTTGGAACACACCTTGTAGAATTTCAGAAAATTCAATTTTTCAACATGACTTAGTGTCAATAATAAATTACCACCAAAAACAGATTTATTATACTGAAATACGTTGCCTTTCATGTGCAACCTGAATAATTCGAATCCGACTTCAGATCAAGTCCTGGTGAAGAAAAAACCTTGTTGGGAAATTGAAGTTTACCTAACGAATTTCATCTTTTACCGTTACTCAGTTTGAATGCCCCTCAAATGAGACTTGGTGGTAATTATACTCAGCACTTGGTAAAAACAGAATCTTTTACCTATCTACATCCAAAAGTTATGCGTGAACATTCATAAAAAAAATACGCAAAACAAAACAAAACGTATGGAGGTCAGTTAATTACCTCAAATGGGGAAAACTGATTTGACTACTATCCTAAATTCAGTTTCTTATCCATCATTTATTGCACAAAGCGGCAATTTCACTACTACTACACTACGCTTCCAATGCCTCGTTCGCCGCACGTAGTGGTTTTCTGCGAGACAACAAGCAATGTATGCTTCACCGCCCATACTTAGGGAACGGCGACACCCTATACAGAATACATACTCGTAATCGCAATTTATTGTATATAAGAGCCTTATATCTTACGTTTCATTGGTCATGTCACTAAATTGGCCCCCCGCCAAATTCCACACGCATACATGGTAGTACATACAATTACCATATTCAGAGCATATGGGGAACATGTACACAATTGAATGTGTGTACTATGCGAAATCCACTCAACTGAGTATCGATTCGCCGCAACAACCAACTCAGAAATCATATGAGGAGAAGTCGTCGAATATTCGGATATATACTCAAGACGAAAAGAGCAAAACCATGAGATTGGATCTGGTGTTCCTTTCCATGCAACAAGATTATTCCCGAGGAACAAGAGAGGAATGAATTCGTAAAGCAGGTTAAGGGGAACTAGCACACTAACAAACTCAGCGTTTTGCAGTTAACTGGAGCGAATATCTACGACTCCCACAAGCAATGCAAGCAGTTCGTTTGTATTTAAGCTACTGGCGAATTGGACGAGGGAGCCAGCATTAACACAAGTCTTGGAGAGGGACTGCCGGAGTCAATTGTGGATGTTATCTGCTAAGAAGTTCGCTGTAGAAAAGATATATTTTCCCCATCAACAAAACGTAAGTATAAGGAGTTAAAACAGTTTCTTTAGGCCTATGCCGGTGAAACTCTAGTTTTAGCCATTTTATAAGTAATTTATTTCGATCAGTGTTTAAAAATAAACTGTAACGCAATGACCTTTCTGACAACTTTCATTATTGCGCTAAAGTGAGTTCGATTGATTCAACAATTCTTTTTTTATGTCTAGTTCAACACGAGTGCAGAAATATCCTAGGGAAAGCATCCACACGAATCGAAGTGGACATTTGCTCGAGTCGGATTCAGAGTTTCTTTAGGCCCAAGCCGGTGGAACTCTGGTTCTAGCCTTTATCCACGTACACCATTCACTGCAAACAATGGTACAAGGGTCCCCATCAACAGGAATCGCCATCAACAGTACATCAACATAAATAATTTTCAAGTGGAGATTGCTTTGAATTAATTTCTTTAGAATGATTCTATTTTAATAATGTGACAAAGAATGCGTAATTCAACTATAACCAAAGCATTTGTGTGTGCAAAATAAAGGTTTGTCAAACAAAAATAAAGATTTGTTGTATGTAAATGAAAGGAAGAAGTTTCTTCTTATTTCTAAAGGACAGCCCCTTTTCCCTCTAGGTATCAAGGATTGTGATAGTGTATGGTGAGGTGCAATCATCACGCCAACATAGGCAGGGTAGTGGCATATTTGTAACAATGGTGCTCACTCAAAGACTGGCAGTAGTCTTGGGTGAATTGCACGAAGGGACTGCGTGCCTCATCCCAGATGTAAGACCGTGGTTCAATCGAAGGTATGGTGAGACTGACTTCTATCTGACTCAGCTTTTGAGTGGGCATGGGTGTTTCAGTCTTACTAACACATGATTGGTAAGTCATGGTTGCCCGATTGTCGATTTGCCTCAAGAGAAGAAGGCGATACCTGCTACATATATTTTGCGTGCGTGGGATAAGGTGTGACTGGAAAGATCACCTCGAATATTATGGTCATGGTGATGCTTACATCGGTTAACAAAGTGGCACATTATGTTTTTGGGCAGTTTTAATGGATAAAAGGGACTCACAACAGCTGGAGACGTCGAAGATGAGGGAGCATTTGTCTGGAAATACATCTTCCCCTCTCCCATCCCACTAAAAGAGGGATCCTCTGGCTTAAAGGCACACGCTGAACATTTTTTTCCAAGTTTCAGAATATCTAATGGAGCTTTTGAGGGACTACCTGAAGGACCGAAGCTTGCTTTACAACAAACAGTGGGCCAACGAAGAATGGAACTTACATCAGGTATTGTTCGGGGATCTATCCTTTGTCCAGGCCGGTGAGATGTGTTTTACGAGTGGCTACTGGGACTGGAGATGCCAGATGAGTCATGCTTGACCGGCAATGGGGATGATGTTGTGGGTGCATTCGCTGGACGCACCGACCAACAAGGGTAACTTGGGCTAGGTAGGCTAATACGCCAAGTGAGAGACTGGATGACTGCTTGTGTGTTCAGTCTAGCACTGGAGAAAACCAAAGTGATCATCTTGAGCGACAAAAGAATCCCTAGAGTAAAGATTAGCAGTGTTTGAGACATATCAGCAATCGAATTGGAGCCAGTAGTGGAGTACCTAAGACTTTTGATCGACTCGAAAATGAATTTTTCTGAGCAAACCAGGCCAACGGCTAAGAAGACTGTTTTAGGCCCATCAGACTTCAGTCGACTTATGGCTGACGTAGTGTGGCCCAATCCATCAAGAATATGCCGCTTGATGAGTGCCGTGGGGCCAGTGCTACTGTATTGAGCAGAAATATGGTTCAGTACTCTCACTAAAGAGGCGTACTGAAAACGTTTACACTTACAAAAATACTTACGCTTAGGTACAGAAAATCGGAACACTGAGGATTATTACATCTTAATATCCGGCGGTTTTTTGTTTAGCGGAGAGGTATTGTAGGCATGATACCTGTTGCCCTTCTTGCTAGAGAGTGCCGTGCTAGTTACCTGTGATGCGAAGAAAGACAACGCTCACCCAACGATTGGCAGCAGTCCTGGGTGAATTGCACGAAAGAAAGGTGGGCTGTTCGGCTCATCCCAGATTCGAAAACGCGGCTCAATTGAAGACATGGTGCGGCAGACTCCTATCTGACCTAGCTTTTGAGCGAACATGGGTGTTTCAGTCTTACCTGCACAAGGTAGGGAAGTCATGGTCCCCCGATTGTCGGGTTGGGCCAGGAGAGGTGGAAGATGCCTACCATGTAGTTTTGCATGCAGAAAATTGAACAAGCTGTGACGGGACCTGTACAGGAAGTTGGAAGAACTCAACCTAGATATTATAGCCACGGTGATGCTTGAATTGGTTAACAAATAGAACCAGGTGGCACATTATGTTCGGGCAGTTCTAAAAGTTAATTTAGGAGTATGTTTGTGAAAGGTGCGATGATGGTGGTATTGGCCAGGATAAATTATCAGTACCGCGAAAACTTTCCTAAAACTATTTAAAATTTCATGACTAAGTTTGCTGGAAGAATGCGTAGCGTTGTTTCTCACTTTTTAGGATCTATGTTCAATCCCTGTTAATCGACAATGTATCCCCGATACTCTAATTGAGGCTAAAAAAATTTGTGCTTTTTTACTTGACACCCTTAGATCCACTTTCTACTAGCGTCGGAATATTTCCTGCGAAATTTCTACTTGCTTGGCAAAATCTTTCATTACAATCATGATGTCATCGAGGTATATGAGCATGTAGGGCCGTAGCTTCGGTACTACAGCTACTACGGCTGATAAGATATTGCCACATTGCTGGTGCACTTAAATTGGAGAAGTTCCTTCCCTGGTACTGTAAATGCCGTAAAGGCCATTGAGATCTACCAGTATGCTGATTTGATATCTAAAGAATAAATGTACTAAGCATCTCTCAACTTACTCACCATTGTGGGCAGATAAGGAATGTGATATGCATCTTTTTGGATACTACATTTAATTTTTACAGTCCACACATAATCTGTAAGTCTTTTCTTCTTTGCTTTATTGCTTCTATCACTGTCCTTATCACATATTCTGCTATTGTTGTTCTTTCCAAGCCGTCATTGATTGCTTCAAATTCCTCCCAATAGCTTGGTTAGTTCTGAATTCTGCTCTAGAATCAGACTTGGATCCAAATGACCGGGTAGTGTCTCATTTAATAATGCTACGAAGTCCTGATGATGGCTACTAAGATCCAAAATGATGCTAAGCTTTTTAATGAAGTCCATTCCAAGAATTAATGCTTGTGACACTGAGGTAACCACTAATGTTTCCACATATTTTGTGCACATCTCAGTCCGAATGACCTTCAGTCCTTCACCTTGAAGCTCTCTCAAGTTTCAACACGTTTAAACTGGGGCCAAGCTCGTTTTCCGATGGCACGTTGGTTGATTTGTGTTGTTAAACTCTGTTCGAAAAATTTCCTGCTCCACTGTAAGCTATTTCAAATATTTTCATGTAAATAAATATATTCAACACTTTTGTTGCTACCAAAATTTTCAGAAAAAATAAGAAAACCGACTTCAAAATGCCCTGAAAAGAATAAAATAAATTTCATGGAAGCGGTGCCATATTAGCTTTTCCCTGGTGCTTTTGTGGTGGTGCACATGTTGGAAGTTTTTAGTTTTTTATGGCGACTTTGATTTGGCACCGCTTCCATAAATTTTTTTATCCTTTCAAGGGCATTTTGAAATCGGTTTTTTCTTCTAAAAATTTTTTTTATTTCACCCATTTAGTGGCAATTTTTTTTATTTCAGATCTATTAAAATTCAGTTTCTTGAATACGTTGTGCCATGCATATCAAAGTTTAATTTCTTGACTGCAATGCAAAACTTACTACTGCTAAAATCTTCAGCGTTCATAGGGATTGAACTTAGTTCTGATACATTTTAGTACAAGATATCTTCAACGTCTACCTTAAATTTAGGTTTCATAAAAATCCAATATAAATTGGAGCTTTAAGAAATTTCGAAATTTGCCTAGCCGCCATTTTGATATTCTGACCTGACCCTGAAGTGCTATTTTATTGTTCAACTTTTTTAATCCTTTGAGCGGCTGCCATTTTATTTTAAATGGTTAGACTTTGGATTTTTTAGTGTGAACTTTACCACAAACAAATTTTAGTGTAATTCGGAGCTATATTATATTCAGAGCAAAAATCACGGGTTTTCATCTAAAACAGCCGCATTTTATGTTCGCTTAACCAACAAAATTAGCCGAAATATAAGGTTTTTGAAAATTTGGCGAAAATCGAAGCAAAAGAACACACATATATGTATATAATATATATAAATGTATATATATACACACATATGTATATATATATATATATATATATATATATATATATATATATATATATATATATATATATATATATATATATATATATATATATATATATATATATATATATATATATATATATATATATATATATATGTTCAATGGATGAGGCCGTTACTTGGTGAAAGTTCATCGTTTAAGTAATAAAAACACTTTTCAGTTAACTTTCACTTTTTTTAAAATTTTATTTCAAACACTACAACTGTTTCGACACACCGTGTCTTCCTCAGGTGTTAATATTACTAAACTGGCTGCCCACAAAATAATTTAACAAACTCAATAACTCTAACGGCAATGATAAAATAAATATATGATTATAAACCGTACATTACAATACATATATTAAGGAATAGAAGTAACAATTTTAACACTTGGAAAATAATTTAATAGAAATCACTATAACGATCGTCAATGATACAATAAATATATAAATAAATAAATATAACATAACCATACAATATCCATACATACATTAATTAAACGAATTTCAAATTTAATAAAGGCGAACTATTTAAGTCCAATTGGTCATTTAGTAAAATATCAAACGATTTTCTTTTATTTATTTCCAGACTTTCTAATGCATTTAATTTTTGTCCTTTTTCGGCAACGTGTAGAATATTAAAGTCATTACAAAAATCATGGTTCATCTCCAACAAATGATTTGCATAATTAGAAACCCCATCCTTATTTTTAAAACTATAATGATGCCCGTACATTCTTTTTTCAAAGGATCTACCTGTCTGTCCAATGTAAACTTTGTTACATGATCCGCAAGGTAATTCATAAACACCCGATTTTTGTTTCTTGTCGGTAATTGTTTTATTATTCTTAATAAATTTACCTAAGGAGGAATGAGTTTTAAATGCCACTTTTAAATTTTCACCATTCAAATATCTACTAATTATATCTGTGGCTTTACCAATATATGTCAAGGTACAATAATTTGTTATAGTGGGGATAGGATACACTTTTTTAATAGCTTGTATTTTCAATTTCTTCTTTACTAAATTTTCAATTATCATCGGATTATAGCCATTGTTAACAGCTATTTGTTTAATCAAATTTAGTTCTGACTGATAGTTTTCTTCCGATAATGGAATTGTAATGAGTCTGTGTAAATAGCATTGAAGAAGTACTACAGGAACAGCGATATGGCACACGTACAGTGTACATGAGTGAAGTGAAATCCCCCGCAGGAGAAATAGTTGAAAAGAGATACCCTCTATGAGGAAGAAGGAGATGAAAGGGATTTAATTGTCATTCACTGACGGTTCCACTGAGAACTGTCATAACAAATTTACAAACCGATACGAAGCGGTAAAATCAGTGACGTTCTTTTCATAATTTTTCGTTGAACTATTTCATCCCGGTTTCGGAAAACATTCGAAAGTGATATCGCGTGTGATACGGATGTACTTTTGATTTATCGTGTGCGGTTTTAACTCGATTTAAAAGTGAAAAGTGAAAAATGAAGTGCTTGGTGAAAAACTGTAGAAACAATTCATCCCATATTAAAGGGAAATCATTTTTCAGGTGTTTATTTTGGTTTTATAATTAAATTAACATATATTAATTGGTTTGCTATGAAATTTGTGCAATGTTAAACCTAGCGGGATTAATCGTTTTAAGTTGAAATAAAGTTAGCTAATTTTTGTTTATGTTTCATAGCAAATGCCATGGGAATTGTCAAGTGTGATAAGCCCAGGGGATTTAGTTCAGTGGTGTCACTATAAAGCATTTATAATTACGGGGGCTGGAAAAGTTTTTGAAATATTTTCAGAATAAGATTTATTGTTTGTGCGATACTAATTAAAATATATTTTTTAAGGATCCCCAATGACGTGGAAATGCGTAGGCAGTGGTTGTTGGCTATAGGACGTCCTGAAGCTGACACACGGAAGCAATCGGTTGTGTGTTCAGACCACTTTGTGCCAGAAGATGTCCTTGATATTGGAGTAAGGAGAAGTTTGGCCAAGAATGCGATACTGAAAATTAATGTTGTAAGTCGTACGAAAATACTAATACTGTTTTTAAAAGTTTTTCTTTGTATTTCAGCCAAACCTAATACTTGATCAAAATGAAGCCGGCATGAGTGAACAACTATGTGGTGAAGTTTTGGTGAGTACGAACAGTTAATGATTTCTTTTACTGCTTTTTTATATGGACGAATAAATGCGTAATATTTTTCAATATTATTATTCAAACGATGAATAGCGACAAGTTGATTCATAAATTACATTTCCACAAGATGTAGGAATGTGATTTACATTATAATGTAGTCAATTATTTTGTTAATTTTATTTATATACGCTATAATTTTAAAATATATTAATAAACATTAAGTGGTACCTTCGAAAAAAAAAACTTGGCAATGTAATTAGTTTTTAAAAATAATTCTTTATATTATTATATTCATTAGATTAATGATTAATACGTATATTTATTATATATATTTAATTTAATAAAGGGAAAAATATATGAATTGTTTTAGGTAAAAGATACGAGTAATACTTGTGAAGTAGCTTCCACCACAGAGGCTGATAAAATAATGCATCATATGGAAAACATGAATGAGGTAAAGGTGTTTATAGTTAAATAATTTATAAATTGAAATAAAGTATGTTATTTCAGAGTAAAATGGAATCATGCTGTGAAACAAACAGTGTCCAATGCAATATTTATCAGCAAAGTTGGCCTCATGTAAGTCTTAAACATTTTTAAATATGTTATAATGTTAAGGTAAGTAAAATAAAATGTTTCCCCTTTTTGCCTTGGATAAATATTTAGTATAGGATTTTTTCCCATAACATCTCTCAGTGGAGACCAAAAGGCGAACACAATTCGTTTAGCGCTAGACGAATTGACCACCTGTGGCGCTGATATAATTGGCATAACATTTGATGGAGCTTATAATCACATTAGTGCGATGAAATCCCTAGGCTGTGATTTGCCAAATATCGCAGATCCTTCTCAAGTGTCGCACGAACTTCCAAACGGACGATATATAGTGCATCCTGATCCATGCCATATGGTAAAGTTGGTAAGGAATACCCTTGGTGACCTTAAAACTTTTTTGAACAAGGATGGAGAATATATTCAATGGATATACCTCGAAAGACTTGTGATCCTACAAGAAAAAGAGCAATTGCATTTGGGCAATAAGCTACGACAGGCCCATATTTATTTTGCTAAGAAAAAAATGAATTTTAAACTGGCCACTCAAATATTTAGTAAGTCCGTTGCTGATGCTCTTGATTTTTGTGCAGATATTCTCAATTTAGCAGAGTTCGAAGGAAGTAAGCCTCTAACCGAATTTATACGGTTTATAAACAATTCTTTCGATATATTGAACAGTCGCAAATTATCTGCTCTTGACCCGTTCAAACGAGCGCTTTGCGAAAGGAATGCAAACGAAGTTCTACCGTATGCAGAACATTGCATCGGCTACTTGTCGAAGCTGAGAACCTGTTCAGGGCAACTACTTGTAAATAGCGTAAGACTAACCGTTTTTGTTGGTCTTATTGCTGCACTGAAACACGTTGCATTTGTACATAATAAATATATAATATCAAAGCAGCTACGATTCATACCAATGTACAAATTGAATCAAGACCATCTAGAATTGTTCTTGGCTTCAATACGGATGCATCTTGGCCATAACAACCCATCGGTAAGACAGTTTATCGCTGCTTATAAAAAGTTATTGGTCCGATGCCAAATAAGAGAAGGAGGAATAGAGAATTGTATCCCTTTAGACAAAATCACCATATTGAACCTTCAAAAACAGCCTTCTTGTGAAACAGCTTCATCGCAATGCAACCACAGAAAGGGCACTCATGATAGATCAAGAAAACGTTGTAGAAGATACTGATATTTTGGACCAGCAGTTCTTGGAAGAACATAACTATGTCATGTACCCTACAAAGTTGTCTGATTATGTGCATCACGTTGTATATTATATATCTGGGTTTGTTGTTTTTAAATTATATAAATCGTTGATTTGTACCGAATGCCTGGCCGCTTTAGAAGGAACCCACACAACGAAATCACTTTTTTACTATAAATCTAAGGGCTTCTTGAAGATTCCTTCTCCCAGCGTTGTAAAGATTTGTGAAAAAGCAGAAAGTCTATTACGTTTGAAATTACAATTTAATCAAAATGAGAGCATATTAAGGAAGCACATTTTATTGAGTCTTGTTATTGCGGTACAAGAACATTTTATCAACAAAAATATATTTGATGACCAAGACGACGACATGAAGACCAGCGATCATTACAGCCTGTTAATAAAATGTATAACTGAAAAATATCTCAACACAAGATATTTTTTTCTAGCCAAAAAACAATCTGATAAAATTTCACTGCGACAATTTTACAGTAAAATGATTATTTTTAACGAATGCAAGTAAACTTTAATCCCGTAGTTATATCCTATTAAATTTTATCATTCAAAAATAAGTACTAACTTTCAAGAAGAAGAAACCTGCAAGGGGATCAAGGAAGCGTTCATAAGAATTCATAAATTTCATCACTCTATAACAAAACAGGTATATTTGTATATGTTGTACTCATATTAAGACACTTCCTGCACCTACCTCCACGTGGTGATCCCTGGAAACATAGATTATATTAATTTGAATTTTCTATGGCTGAAGGTGCAAAAAAGAACTAAATTCGGTATCATTTTTAAGACACGATTCACTAGAAGTATTATGATGTGATAAGTTATGCTAATTAGAAAACTTTCCTTCAACTGAAATAATTATATGTTTGTCTCAAACTATTGCAGATGAGAAAGACTTCGAGTCCCTGTTGTTATCTTTTTTTTAATTATACCATTCAGTATACAATTAAAGGATGTTCAACTTTCTAAGCTTCCTGTGGTACAGAATCACTAATAACCACCAAGAATCAGAAACTGCATGTCTGCTTTTCAGTAAGCGTCGATACATGCGTTAGTTATTGAGCACATAGGAACAAGGCTTAATCTTATGCTATTATATACATCTTCGATATGTATACTTTATATATATATATATATATATATATATATATATATATATATATATATATATATATATATATATATTATATATATATATATATATATTATATATATATATATATATATATATATATATATATATATATATATATATATTATATTTAAGTGGCTATACTTTATCTTGTTTTAATTACTTCATTCAAATTTTTTTACATCTACAACAAATTCATCTCTTGATAATGAAACTCCCGCCAAATTTGAAAATTCACTAAATTTGCGCCTTCTAAAATCAACTTGTTCACCACTCCACTGAGCGCACTAATACTAAAATGGTGTTTCACTAACACCAATCGGATTTCACCTCACAAGAAGGGGAATATCAGTGTTCCTGTAGTACTTCTTCATTGGTAAATAGCTATGGAAAGCGGCAAGTTTATGTGAAAATGGATGTGATGATGTGTTATGAATGATCATGTCTGTGTGTGTGGGTTTATGAAAAATGTTAAAAGCGAATTTGTTATTTAGTTTTGAAATATTAAGATCAAGAAAATTAAGACATCTGTTTTCTTCTAATTCCATCGTAAACTTAATTTTAGCATGCAAATTATTGATAAAATTAAAGAAAATTTGCAATTGTCGGTGGGTCCCTAAAAACATAGCTATAACATCATCAACATATCTGTACCAGAAAACAAACAATTTAAAAAAGGGGTGTGTGAATTTGATCTGCTAGATTTTAGAGTTAGAATGGACGTTGAAAAATTAGTGTTTGCGAAATATATGAAGCAACGGGAAAAATTAAACAAATTAAAACTTCTCCAAAATGTTAACAATCGTGATAACCGTACATTAAATAATGAATGTTTCTCTGATCATAAATTTTTTGCTAGGTTTGTTAATTTAACGAATAAGACTTTTAGTAAAAATGAAACCGATTTAATCGAAAAAGGGTTTAAATTCAATTTACAACAAAATAATTGTAGAAAAGATTTTGAAGTTTTAGGTGTTGACTGTGAACTAATTTGTAATAAATTTGGAAAAATAGATACAGATATTTTGAAGTCGGGAGTAGTAGATAAACATATGTTAGCTAATAAATTAAATAAATGTTATAATGAAATTAATAAGAATAATAGTTATAGTAGAGCAAACGCAATTAATAATAATAATAGGTCAACTATTAAGTCCATTAAAAATAAAATAAGAGAACACGATTTAGTTTTCACTCGCGCTGATAAAGGCAACTCTGTTATCGCTATTGATAAAGATAAATACGTAGAGAAAACATTAGAATTTTTGCGTGACTTTAAGTTAATTAATACCAACCCTACATTAAAATTCCAGGCCGAAGTTAAAAAAGCTATAAAAGAATGTTCATTCTTCAACCAAATTGATTTGCATTATTTGACCGTTATGAACCCTCAACCACCCAAACTCTATTCACTAATTAAATTACACAAAGATAACCATCCTATAAGACCAGTTGTTTCTTTTATTAATGCCCCTTCTGCTAAATTATCTAAGAAACTAATTAACATTTTCCAAACACTATGTAAGTTCACATCAATACATAGTATTAAAAATTCAGTTGAGTTGGTCAATAGGATTAAAGATTTATATGTACCTGAAAATACAATTCTTGTATCGTTTGATGTCAAAAATTTGTTTCCTAGCGTGCCGCCTAATGATGTAATTCAGATTGTTCATAATTTATTAGAAATTAACTGTGATAACGTAATTATGAGAGAGGAAATATTGAAACTTTTTAACATTTGCTTAGGTCAAAATTATTTCGAATTTAATAATAACTTATATATGGGTACTGAAGGACTGGCAATGGGAAACCCACTTAGTCCTTTAGCTTCTGAAATATTTATGGACGATTTGGAAGCAAAAATTAGAACACACCCCTTTTTTAAATTGTTTGTTTTCTGGTACAGATATGTTGATGATGTTATAGCTATGTTTTTAGGGACCCACCGACAATTGCAAATTTTCTTTAATTTTATCAATAATTTGCATGCTAAAATTAAGTTTACGATGGAATTAGAAGAAAACAGATGTCTTAATTTTCTTGATCTTAATATTTCAAAACTAAATAACAAATTCGCTTTTAACATTTTTCATAAACCCACACACACAGACATGATCATTCATAACACATCATCACATCCATTTTCACATAAACTTGCCGCTTTCCATAGCTATTTACACAGACTCATTACAATTCCATTATCGGAAGAAAACTATCAGTCAGAACTAAATTTGATTAAACAAATAGCTGTTAACAATGGCTATAATCCGATGATAATTGAAAATTTAGTAAAGAAGAAATTGAAAATACAAGCTATTAAAAAAGTGTATCCTATCCCCACTATAACAAATTATTGTACCTTGACATATATTGGTAAAGCCACAGATATAATTAGTAGATATTTGAATGGTGAAAATTTAAAAGTGGCATTTAAAACTCATTCCTCCTTAGGTAAATTTATTAAGAATAATAAAACAATTACCGACAAGAAACAAAAATCGGGTGTTTATGAATTACCTTGCGGATCATGTAACAAAGTTTACATTGGACAGACAGGTAGATCCTTTGAAAAAAGAATGTACGGGCATCATTATAGTTTTAAAAATAAGGATGGGGTTTCTAATTATGCAAATCATTTGTTGGAGATGAACCATGATTTTTGTAATGACTTTAATATTCTACACGTTGCCGAAAAAGGACAAAAATTAAATGCATTAGAAAGTCTGGAAATAAATAAAAGAAAATCGTTTGATATTTTACTAAATGACCAATTGGACTTAAATAGTTCGCCTTTATTAAATTTGAAATTCGTTTAATTAATGTATGTATGGATATTGTATGGTTATGTTATATTTATTTATTTATATATTTATTGTATCATTGACGATCGTTATAGTGATTTCTATTAAATTATTTTCCAAGTGTTAAAATTGTTACTTCTATTCCTTAATATATGTATTGTAATGTACGGTTTATAATCATATATTTATTTTATCATTGCCGTTAGAGTTATTGAGTTTGTTAAATTATTTTGTGGGCAGCCAGTTTAGTAATATTAACACCTGAGGAAGACACGGTGTGTCGAAACAGTTGTAGTGTTTGAAATAAAATTTTAAAAAAAGTGAAAGTTAACTGAAAAGTGTTTTTATTACTTATATATATATATATATATATATATATATATATATATATATATATATATATATACATATATATATATATATATATATATATATATATATATATATGTATATATATATATATATATATATATATATATATATATATATATATATATATATATATATATATATATATATATATATATATATATATATATATATATATATATATATATATATATATATATTTTCGCGTGGTATGGTTCGCGGCCAATAATTTTAATGTTCTGGGAAAGTGAAAACGCACTGTCTTTTAAATTAAGTTCATAGAGTTTATTTACTCAAAATGCACAATAATCAATTTAACATTTTCACTAATTTTATTTTTCACTTAGTCCATAAATTTGTGATTCAACTGTCCACTAAAATCACTTCACAATCAACGAAAATCACTTAACTGTTACTCGATCAATTCTCACACTACACTTTCGCATTTGTTTATTATCACGGTTCTAATGAATGATCCCCCCATTCATTCAGCTCGCCTTTATAAAGGGTCTCTAATCATTCAACTCAGTTCTCGTACATTGGTGAATTAGCGGGAACATTCCAGCAGCGTAATGAATGGAGCAGTGACTCACTTTCAGATGTTGATCATGCTCGGTGGGTTCTCGTGGGTTCGAGTAAATTCATTTTTTTTATGTTCTTAATGGTTGTGAAAACAATTGCGACAGTAGCTCGCAGAATTATTTGTACATGTAACACTGCCCCCACCTCAGTTCTTTTCGCCCAGTCAATTCTCCCTGAATGTAATATGGGGCAAGACGGTCCAAGTGCACGATTTTGATTTTGGCTCTCGGCTCACGGTGTTCCTGTATGCGATATACGATGTCGTTGATTCGCTTTGTAACTCGGTATGGTCCCTCCCAATTGTGTTGCAACTTTGGAGACCTACCCTTCCGCCGTTGCGGGTTATATAGCCACACCAAGTCATCTTGCTGGAAGCCAATAGAATTTGCCTTGAGATCATACCTGGTTTTTTTGCGATCAGTAGCCGATTTGAGGTGTTTTCGCACTGTCCGATGTATCTGGTTCAACCGTTGTCTTAGCTCACTTGTGTACTCCGAGATCGTTTGGGGTTTCTCAGGGGGTGCTCCGAACTTTATATCAGCCGGCAGACGAATAGTCTTTCCAAAAATGACTTTGGCTGGGATTTGGCCCGTCGATTCATGTTCGGCAGCTCTGTACGCCATCAAAAATAGTGGGATATGTCGGTCCCAGTCCCTTTGGTTCTCGTCAACCATTTTGGCCAGATGTTTATTGAGCGTTCCGTTGAAACTTTCGACCATTCCATCGGATTGAGGATGCAGCGGTGTTGTCCTCGTTTTCCGTATTCCCAGTAGTTCGGACATTTCACCAAAAACTAGTGACTCAAAGTTTCGGCCTTGATCCGAATGTAATTTGCAAGGTACGCCGTACCTACTGACCCAATTTAGCACTAGCTGTTCGGCTACGGTAGTTGCTTCCTGGTTGGGAGTGGGGTAGACCTCGGGCCACTTGCTGAAATAATCGGCTACAACCAGCGTGTATCGATTTCCCCATTCGGATTCAGGAAAGGGTCCTGCGATGTCAGCAGCAATCCTTTTAAACGGTACCCCCACGTTATAGGTTTCCGTTTGTCCTCTCAGTCGTCGCTTTGGATCTTTGACGGAAGCACAAATTGTGCATCTGCAACACCAGTCCTCTACGTCTTCTCGAGCGTGGAGCCAGTAGAACCTTCCCCGC
This sequence comes from Odontomyia ornata, assembly GCA_963969285.1. Lineage (NCBI taxonomy): Eukaryota > Metazoa > Arthropoda > Insecta > Diptera > Stratiomyidae > Odontomyia > Odontomyia ornata. The sequence goes on from OZ017739.1 coordinate 198,745,780, forward strand.
AATTTCGCTAAGGTCTTGTTAACATCAAGGTGGCCTCCCGAGGATCCTTCATGCATTTCCTTAACCAGATCGTGGATTCGGCTTTTAGGTAGTATAGTTTACATCCTATAGAAGCTGCCATCCGCCGTTTCCCATTTCCGCTTGAGTACGCCACCCTCCACCTGAAGGAAGTTCCATTGTGCCCAATAGCTTTTCAGGGTTGCGCCATGCATTTGAACGTCCTTCCACTCAGATCGCCCAGTCGTCTCCTTCCATACGAGCAATGGTCCGATGTCTTCATCGGCTAACTGGGCATTTCGAATCTCCTCCAGTGATCGACCTTCATCGAATGCGGCCGTTATCAATCGCAGATCAACGGGCGGTTCCTGTTCCTCAATAGCTGGATATGGACGGCTGGATAGGGCGTCAGCATTTCCATGAACTCCGCCCTTCCGATGAACAATTTCGTAGTCGTATGACTGCAATCTTTCGATCCATCTCGCAAACTGTCCCTTGGGGTTTTTGAAGTTAAATAGCCATCTCAGAGATGCATGGTCCGTTCGAAGAACAAATTTTTGGCCATATAGGTACTTGTGGAACTGCTTCGTGGCCTCTATTATAGCCAATAGCTCCTTCCTGATCACGCAGTAGTTCCTCTCACTTTTTGAGAGAACTCGACTGTAATACGAGAGGACTCTTTCTTCGCCATTGATCTGCTGGGACTGCTGGGAGTACAGCTCCAATACCGCCGTTTGTTGCATCGGTGTCAACTACAAACATTTTTCCGGGTTTCGGATATGCCAGCACGGGTGATTCACACAGCTTCTCCTTCAGGGTCTCAAAGGCTGTGTGGCATTGTTCATTCCAGACATACGGACGAATTTTCTCGGTTATATGATGGAAACACTTAGCTATTTTGGCAAAGTCTTTGATGAATCTTCGATAGTAGGTTGCCAGTCCCAGAAAAACTCGCAGTTGGCGCTTGTTGTTTGATATTGGCCAGCTTTTCACGGCTTCAATTTTCTCAGGGTTTGTTTTGACCCCTTCTGCTGATACGACGTGTCCCAGGTATTTTACTTCAGCTGCGAAAAGGGTACATTTGTCGGGACTAAGTTTCAGATTTGCCAGTCGCAATCGGGAGAGACCCTCTTCTAGGTTCCGAACATGCTCTTCGAACGTTCTCCCGATGACAATGATGTCATCTAGGTACACCAAGCAGGTTTTCCAGGTTAGACAACGTAGCACGTATTCCATCAAGCGTTCAAAAGTGGCTGGAGCATTGCAAAGCCCAAATGGCATCACCACAAATTGCCACAATCCAGTCCCAACTGAAAATGCGGTCTTCTCTCGGTCCTTCTTGTCGATTTCTACCTGCCAGTAGCCACTCTTGAGATCGTGGGAGCGGGTAACTATCTCTCTTAGTGATGTCGTTAAGCTGCCTATAGTCGATACAAAAAATAGTGCTATCATCCTTTTTCTTTACTAGAGCTACTGGCGCGGCCCATGGACTGACAGAAGGTTCGATAACGCCTTTTTTTCCATGTCCGAGATCAGCGCGCTCACTTCTCCTTGTTTGGCTATAGGGAGACGTCTCGGTGTTTGTCGAATCGGCTTGGCTCCCTGTGTATCTATGACGTGAGTTACCATACTCGTTCGGCCTTGGTCATCCGGGCTTTTTGAGAAGATGTCACTGTACTTGGTGACCAGATCAGAGGCTTGCTTGAATTGCTGCACTGGCAATTTGACCTGCTTCAATATTGCAGACATAGATTCCCGGGCCTTGCCTGTGTCTTGCCTCCTTTTCCAATGATGGTCGTGAGTAGCTTCCAAAGAGGCGATGGTGGAAACAGGCTGGCAGCTGCCGATGACTTCTCTCGCTTTGATGCTCATGGTTGAGTCTGCGGTGTTAAGGACTCTACCCGGCACGTATCCGTTCCTCATAGAACTTACAAGGCTTCGTCCTACAATCAAACTGCGCAATGCAGACGTCTTCGTTGACTCTATCAGATAAGATCGCTGGTCTCCAGAATCAACATCAAGCTTGGCCCATACAATGCTTTCAGAAGAATTTGGTACATCAGTGTCGGCACATACTACTACATTCATCTTGGGAATTTGGACGCTGGGATCCCCCATCAATACTTCGACATTCTGCCATTTCAATACCCGTTTGCCCAAATCCAACGTAATTCCATGTGGTCGCAGGAAATCCATTCCGAGAATGCAGTCGTCCATAATGTTCGCGACCAGAAAATTATGTTGGAACGCAAGGTCTCCCAACTGTAACAGGAGGTTGACCTCTCCATGGACAGGTGCAGTTTCTCCCGTTGCTGTCCGTAGTGAGAAAATCCTGCCCTTGTGAAGTAGTTGTTGCCTCTCATTGTCTGGTCGGATAATCGATCGGGTTGCACCAGTGACCCGGAAGGTATAAGTCCGCTTATCCATGATGTAGTCTTGATACAGTGATGGTGGTGCTGGGGACGCCGATCCTCCTAGCCAACCTCTGCCCCACGAAGTTGGCTCTTACCTGTTTCCCGACCCCTCAGTTTGAAGGGCTTCCATTCTAAGCTCCTGAATCGGTCTGGATCTCCTCCTAGCTGCACACCCGGGACAATAGCTCAGTTTCCTTTGCTTCTTGCAGTCTCTTTGCAGGTGCCCCTTCTCTCCGCAATTCCAGCATATATGCGCACCATTCACCTGCGGCTCTTCCTCAATTTTCACGCGCTCACACCTGCACTCATCTTCCACTATCTCGCGAACCCGGGCAGTGGTACGAGTCACATTTTTCGCTGCCTCAAAGTTCAGACTGTAAGCCAATGGGTCCTTAACCGTTTGCTTTTGAGCTAAGCGCACGGCTTGCTGCAATTCCGGGTCCTCCAGTGCACTGATGAATGCTTCTGTTGCTGCATCATCTCGATGTTCTGGGTCGTAGGCTGGGTAAGCCAAAAGCGCCAGTCGCTCGATGTCTTGGGCTAGCTGCTGTAGGGTTTCACCAGACCTCTGCACCCGATGCCTTAACTGTGACCAATAAATCTGCTTCAGATGGTCGTCTCCGTAGCACATGTCGAGCGCATTCATTATAGCAGCTGGATTTGAGTGCAATTCAACGGGGATTGTCTGCAAAAGCTCGGCAGCTGGGCCTCTTAGAGCAAGAACTAATGCAGTTGCTCGTTCCTGCTCATTCCACTTATGCAGCGGCTGCTTCAAACTGGGTTTTGTAAATAGTCCACACCGTTTGCCCGTCGAATATTGGTGCTTTCACATTTCTGGATGAGCTTTGCGCTGCGGTTGTAAGCGGGACTGGTGAGGTGGTTACTACTGCCTTTGCTGCTTCCAATTTCTTTTCATGTTTTCCATCTCATGGTTGATTTTCTCCTCGGCCTGGCTGACCTTTTCCTGGACCTGGCTGACGTTTTCCTCGACCTGGCTGACCTTTTCCGCGACCTGGTAAACTTTTTCCTCGATCTGGTTAACCTTTTCCTCAACGCCTTTAAATTTGTTTGTTCAGATAACCGAGCTCCGCTTTTATTTCGGTTGACTGTTTCTCCAGCTTCTGTGTGATGCCTGCCTTGATTTCGATCGCTTGTTGGTCCAGCTTCGCTGATTGTTCATTTAGCTTCGCTGATTGTTCACTTAGCTTCACTGATTGTTCATTTAGCTTCGCTGATTGTTCATCTAGCTTCGCAGTCAGACTGGATGACATCAGCATTAACATTTGCATTAGCGCATTTTCTGGCTCCTTTGATTATGGTGTTTCCACTTCTCCACCTTCTGCTCCTTTTTCCGCATCTGAGAGCTCACCCGAATCCAGGTTCACGCCTTCCGACTCGATCGCGTCACGCAAGCGTGCAATCAGTATGGCCTTTCTACCTTGCGTGGCCAGATTTCGCTGTTCCAACTCCTCTTTGAGCTCCGATATGCTCAATTGATTAATTTTTAGATGTAAGATGAGTAAATCAAACAATATGTTCTGCATATCAATACTTGACATAACATATATACAGATTCCATAATATATATATATATATATATATATATATATATATATATATATATATATATATATATATATATATATATATATATATATATATATATATATATATATATATATATATATATATAAGATTACCACCAACCCCAATGGCATATTTCGTTCAAATCGTAGTTTTACACTGACCAGAACAAACTTTTTCGATTATTTGTGAAAATAACAGCTTTAAATATTGCCTCAAGTTGTCGAATTTTATATTTATCATTCAATTTTCATAATTTGAAAGATGAAAGAACTGTGTCACACGGCTGCTAGAGAACCCCGAAAATCTGGGAAACAAGCATATATGATCAATCGCCACTTTGAAACTTGCACAGAGAAGACCGTATATTATGATCTTCTCCGTGCAAGTTTCAAAATAGTGTGTTCAAATATTATTATTAAGGTTCATACAAAGCGAATCAAAATTGTAACTGTTAAAAGCCTTTGCAATTTTAAAAACTTGCAATTTTCAAATTTTGCTACCGTTACTTAGAATTCCTACCACACTCCAAGTTATATTAAAATTGAATGAACGGAAAACTATAAAAACATTTTTTAAATCGTTTTTGACCCATTGGGTAGCCGTCACTTTGTTCCAACTTGAAACTTTCCATTGTGAATTTCATCAAATAACTCAATGAATCTCCCTGCCAAAATTTATCCTACTCGGAGCAATACTTTGGTCAGAACAGAAAATGTAACATTTATGCCTTAAATGGCCACCATTTCGTTTTCGCTTGGCCGGTTTGGCTGGTTAACAAGCAAAGCCGAGATAGTTACCTTAAGCGACCTCACTGAAAGTTTTTTTGATAACAGAACAAAATCGCGACTTTGAGCGTGGTTAAAAATTTCGATAAGCCTAATATTCAAATATATAAATATCTAAACGAGGCGTGTTCAAAGGGTAAGCTGACTTTTAAATTTTGCGGGCAACGTACATCCGATTATCGATTTTTTTATATTTTTTATGTTGGTACACTCGTCACAAACATATATTTACAGTTTCAGCTTTACAATATGTTTAGTTTGTTTGCGAGTGACATAACGGCTAGAAGTGTTTTGCGTGCTCAGCGATTTTTTGCTATCGAAAAAAATAGATCCAAGATAAAGAATTTTTTTCGCCAAAAACAAAACCACAATAATACGCTACCATATTCTCTGGATTTGGCCCCATGTGACTTTTTCTTGTGCTCAAAATTAAAGAGACCTATGAAAGGACGGAGATTTGCACCAATTGGGGATATAAAGACTGCATCGCTGGAAGAGCTCAAGGCTATACCGAACAGTTGTTATGAGAAGCGCTTTGAGAATTGGAAAAAGTGTTGGCACAAGTGCATTCATTACTATGAAGGAGACAACATAAATATTGACGAATAAATAAATACTACTTTTTACTAAAAATACAAAGTCACCTTACTTTTTGAGCGATTTATATATATATATATATATATATATATATATATATATATATATATATATATATATATATATATATATATATATATAGATATATATATATATATATATATATATATATATATATATATGCATATAAATGTATATAATAATATATAATTCACTATAGAAAAAGAAACAAACGGACAACTATATGGACCTAACCGTGACACGCGAACAAACAAGATTAGACTCAAAATATACAGAAAACCAACCACAACTGGTCATGCAATACACGAAACATCTAACCACCCCAAACAACATAAGCTAGCAGCGTACAGATCAATGGTGCAGAGAGTTCACTCCAGCCCCATGACTCCTACTAACTACTCCAACGAACTAAACAACATTTACAGAATAGCTAATAATAATGGATACAAACAATATGACATTGACAAACTTGTGACACAGTACAAACAAAAACTGCAACGCCAACCGACTGGAACTCATAAGAACAACCTACAGTGGATTTCGTTAACATACGTAGGCAAAGAGACACATAAACTATCAAACTTCCCTAGGAAATACAAATTGCATTCAAAACTAACAACAAAATTGCAAACAAACTGAAACTAAAACTGAATGACACATGAATATACAACAACAGCAGCAAATACAATATGACATAAAAGGTCTGTGACATGGATATATAGGAAGGACAACACGAAAACTAACGACAAGAACAAAGAGCACCTACGATTTTTCTTACACAACAAGGCGCACTCCATTATATGACACACTTACAAAACCACGCACATGAGCCTGCCGCTACACAAACATAGCAAAGGACCAAGACTTGACATCCTAGAAAGGTTTGAAATATATAAACATAGAAAAACAGACGGTAACACTATCAACGAACAATTTGTTACAAATTCCGACGCAATTTTCTCTGTACTCCTCGTAGACCAGACTGAAACGAAAACGAGATGTAAAAGAACAAATGGACATCCAATAAGCAAAAAAATAAAACGTAGTATTCCTCTACCTGGCCTTATTTAGAACTTGACGTAATTTAATACCTGACCTAATTACCCATCCACTCAACCCATCACTACGACTATATAAAGTCATTCCCTTCAACACATCCTCCAGACACTGAAGATGACTCGAAGTAGTCGAAACGCGTCTGCTCACATAAGAACGTAAGTATATATATATATATATATATATATATATATATATATATATATATATATATATATATATATATTGTTACATGTACAAATAATTACATGTACAAATAATTCTGCGAGCTACTGTCGCAATTGTTCTCATCATCATTAAGGACGTCAACAACTGAATTTACTCGAACCCACGAGAACCCAACAAGCATGATCAACATCTGCAAGTGACGTCACTCCATTCATTAATTTACTCGAACCTACCAGGTACCTCTCGGTAAAACATTCGCCAATGTACGAGAAATGGGTGAATAGGTAGAGACCCTATATAAAGGCGAGCTGAATGAATGGGGGGATCATTGATTCATTACAACCGCGATAGAAAACTGCGATATAGTGGAACGCGAAGTAAAGACGATTGATTGTTTGAGTGCGAAGTGATTTAGAAGACAATTGCGATAAGAAATTTATGGACAAGTGTTAGATTTTTTTCATAGTGAAAATTAAAATAAGTGAAAGTGTTAAATTGTTAAATTGTTTATTGTGCATTTTTCTAATTAAATAAATTCTTTTAACTTAAATTAAAAGACTATGCGTTTTCACTTTCCCGGAACATTAAAATTATTGGCCGCGAATCAATAACACGCGACAATATATATATATATATATATATATATATATATATATATATATATATATATATATATATATATATATATATATATAAATATATATATATATATATACATATAATATATAATCTATATATATATATATATATATATATATATATATATATATATATATCAATATATATATCTATATATATATATATATATATATATATATCTATATATATATCTATATATATATATATATATATATATATAAATATATATATTTATCTATATATATATATATATATATATATATATGTATACATATATATATATATATATATATATATATATATATATATATATATATATATAAGGTTATCCATTGCGTGCATGGGAAAAGTATAACCCTGCCATTTTACAATGAACAATTGCGTAGTCGTATGACTGCAATCTTTCGATCCATCTCGCAACTTGTCCCTCGGGGTTTTTGAAGTTTAGCAGCCATCTCAATGATGCATGGTCCGTTCGAAGAACAAATTTCTGGCCATATAGGTACTTGTGGAACTGCTTGGTGGCCTCTATTATAGCCAATAGCTCCGTCCTGGTCACGCAGTAGTTTCTCTCACTTTTCGAAAGAACTCGACTGTAATACGAGAGGACTCTTTCTTCGCCATCGATCTGCTGGGAGAATACAGCTCCAATACCGCCGTCGCTCGCATCGGTTTCGCTACAAACATTTTTCCGGGTTTCGAATATGCCAGCACGGTCGATTCACACAGCTTCTCCTTCAAGGTCTCAAAGGCTACCTGGCATTGTTCATTCCAGACATACGGACGATTTTTTTCGGTTAACTGATGGAGACACTTAGCTTTTTTGGCAAAGTCTTTGACGAATCTTCGATAGTAGGTTGCCAGACCCAAAAAAAATCCTAATTGTCGCTTGCTGTTTGGTGTTGGCCAGCTTTTCGCGGCTTCAATTTTCTCAGGGTCTGTTTTGACCCCTTCTGCTGATACGACGTGTCCCAGGTATTTTACTTCAGCTGCGAAAAGGGTACATTTGTCGGGACTAAGTTTCAAATTTGCCAGTCGCAATCGGGAGAAAACCTCTTCTAAGTTCCGCACATGCTCTTCGAACGTTCTCCCGATGCCAATGATGTCATCTAGGTACACCAAGCAGGTTTTCCAGGTTGAGCCACGTAGCACGTACTCCATCAGGTGTTCGAAAGTGGCTGGAGCATTGCAAAGCCCAAACGGCATCACCACAAATTGCCACAATCCGGTCCCAACTGAAAATGCGGTTTTCTCTCGGTCCTTCTTGTCGATTCTTCTACCTGCCCGTAGTCACTCTTGAGATCAAGTGTAGGAACCCATTTTGCGTCGGCTTAATTGTCCATGATGTCATCGATGCGTGAGAGCGGGTAACTATCTTTCCGGGTGACATCGTTAAGCTGCCTATAGTCGACACAAAAACGAGTGCTATCATCCTTTTTCTTTACTAGAACTACTGGCACGGCCCATGGACTGACAGAAGGCTCGATAAAGCCTTGTTTTTCCATGTCCGAGATCAGTGTGCTCAAGATGTCACTGTACTTGGTGACCAGATCAGAGGCTCGCTTGAATTGCTGCACTGGCAGTTTGACCTGCTTCAATATTGCAGACGTGGATTCCCGGGCTTTGTCTGTGTTTTGTCTCCTTTTCCAATGATGGTCGTGAGTAGCTTCCAAAGAGGTGATGGTGGAAACAGGCTGACAGCTGCCGATGACTTCTCCCGCTTTGATGCTCGTGGTTGAGCCTGTGGTGTTAAGGACTCTAACGGGCACGTATCCGTTCCTTAAAGATCTTACAAGGCTTCGTCTTACAATCAAACTGCGCAATGCAGACGTCTTCGTTGGCTCTATCAGATAAGATCGCTGGTCTCCAGAATCACCATCAAGCTTGGCCCATACAATGCTCTCGGAAGATTTCGGTACATCAGTGTCGGTACATACTACCACATTAGTCTTGGGAATTTGGACGCTGGGACCCTCCATCAATACTTCGACATTCTGCCATTTCAAGACCCGTTTGCCCAAGTCCAATGAGATTCCATGTGGTCGCAGAAAATCCATTCCGAGAATGCATTCATCCATAATGGTCACGACCAGAAAAGTATGTCGGAACGCAAGGTCTCCCAACTGTATCTGGAGGTTAATCTCTCCATGGACAGGTGCAGTTTCTCCCATTGCTGTCCGTAGTGAGAAACTTCTGCCCTTGTGAAGTAGTTGTTGCCTCACATGGTCTGGTCAGATAATCAATCGGGTTGCACCAGTGTCGATTGTTATGGTGCAATGTTCTCCGTCAACCCGGAAGGCATAAGTCCGCTTCTCCATGATGTAGTCTTGATACAGTGATGGTGGTGCTGGGGACGTCGGTCCTCCTAGCCAAACTCCGCCCCACGAAGTTGGCTCTTACATGTTTCCCGACCCCTCAGTTTGAAGGGCTTCCATTCTGGGCTCCTGAATCAGTCTAGATCTTCTCCTAGCTGCACACCCTGGACAATAGCTCGATTTTCTTCGCTTCTTGCAGTCTCTTTGAATGTGCCCCTTCTCTCCGCAATTCCAGCATATATGCGCACCATTTAACCTGTGGCTCTCGCTCAATTTTAACGCGCTCACACTTGTACTCGTCTGCCACTACCTCGCGAACACGGGCAGTGGTACGAGTCAAATTTTCGGTGCCTCAAAGTTCAGACTGTAAGCCAATGCGTCCTTAACCGTTTGCTCTTGAGCTGAACGCACGGCTTGTTGCAGTGCGCTGATGGATGCTTCTGTTGCTGCATCATCTCGATGTTCTGGGTTTTAGGCTGGGTAAGCCAAAAGTACCAGTCGCTCAATGTCTTGGGCTGGCTTTTGTAGGGTTTCACCAGACTTCTGCATCCGCTGCCTCACCTGTGACCGATAAATCTGCTTCAGATGATCGTCTCCATAACGCATGTCGAGCGCATTCATTATAGCAGCCGGGTTTGAATGCAACTTGACGGGGATAGTCTGCAAAAGCTCGGCAGCTGGGCCTCTTAGAGCAAGAATTAATGCAGTTGCTCGTTCCTGCTCATTCCAGTGATTTTCCCTAGCGGCGGCTTCAAACTGGGTTTTGTAAATATTCCAGACCGTTTGCCCGTCGAATATTGGTGCTTTCATATTTCTGGATGAGATTTGCACCGCGGTTGTAAGCGTGGCTGGTGAGGCGGTTACTACTGCTTTCGCTGCTTCCAATTCCTTTTCACTTTTTCCATCTCATTGTTGATTCTCTCCTCGGCCTGGCTGCCCTTTTCCTCGGCCTGTTAAACCTTTTCCTTGACCTGGTCAACCTTTACCTCGACGCCTTTAATTTGTTTATTCAGACTACCGAGCTCCGCTTTTATTTTGATTGACTGTTTCTCCAGCTTCTGGGTGATGTCTGCCTTGATTTCGATCGCTTGTTGGTCCTGCTTCGCTGATTGTTCATTTAGCTTCGCTGATTGTTCATTTAGCTTCGCTGATTGTTCATGTTGCTTCGCTGATTGCTCATTTAGCTTCGCAGTTAAACTAGAAAACTGTTGTCGTTGCTCTTGCTGCATAAGCATTAACATTTGCATTAGCGCAGTTTGTGGCTCCTTTGATTTTGATGTTTCTACTTCTCTACCTTCTGCGCCATTTTCTGCATCTGAGGGCTCACCCAGATCCAGATTCACGCCTTCCGACTCGATCGCGTCACGCAAGCGTGCAATCAGTATGGCTCCGATATGGTCAATTGGTCAATCTTTAGATGAAAGTTTCCTGGCATTTTTATTGTTTCGTTAAATTTTACTATTGTGCACTAAAAATGTTCAAATTTTCACTTTCAACGTTTTTTTTTCTCATTTCTTGACACCACTGTCGCGTGTTATGGTTCACGGCCAATAATTTTAATGCTCCGGGAAAGTGAAAACGCAATGTCTTTTAAATTAAATTAAAAGAGTTTATT
>OZ017739.1:198761973-198771973 GCA_963969285.1 Odontomyia ornata
CCGTGACTTACCGATCTTGTGCAGGTAAGACTGAAAACACCCATGCCCGCTCAAAAGCTGGGTCAGATAGAAGTCAGTCTCACCATGCCTTCGATTTAGCCACGGTCTCACATCCGGGATAAGGCACTCAGTCCACCTTCCCTTCGTGCAATTCCCCCAAGACTGCTGCCAATCGTTGAGCGAGCGCTGTCTCTCCTCGCGGACAGCTATCTCCCTCGCATCCTCGGTTCGGCGCAGGTAAATAGCGCGGCACTCTCTAGCAAGGAGGGCGACAGGTAGCACGCCTGCAATCACTCTCACCGCCGAGTCGGAGACTGTTGGATACGAAGATGCAATTCTCAGTGCTCCTCTTCTCTGTACCTGTGGCAAACGTTTTCGGTATACCTCCTTGCTGAGAGCGTCGCCCCATACCTCTGCTCCGTACAGTAGCACTGACCCTACAGCACTCATCAAGAGGCGTCTTCTTGATGGGGTGGGTCCCCATACGTTGGCCATAAGTCGACTCAGGGCCGATATTCTCGAAGCAGCCTTCTCAGCCGTTGCCCTGATTTGCTCAGAGAAACTCATCTTCGAGTCGATCAGTAGCCCCAGGTACTTCACCGCTGGCTTCGATTCGATTTCTATGTGTCCAATACTGCTCATCCTTACTCTAGGGATTCTCTTTTTTGTCAAGATGACCACTGCCCATCCCCTTACCTCCGATCATCACGACTAAAAGAAATTGAAAGAAAAATTATTACAGCGTTTTCACTTTTCCGGAACAATAAAATTATCAGCCGCGAACCTTAACACGCGACAGTGGTGTCAGAATTGAGATAGAAAATTTCGAAAGTGAAAACTTTTAAATATTTTCAAAGTGCACGATAGTGGTCGGGAAACAAAGCCGAAACAATAAAAATGACACGAAACTTAAATTTAAAAATCAATGAATTGACCATGTCGGAGCTTAAGGAGGAGTTGGAATAACGAAATCTAGCTACGCAAGATACAAAGGCCAGGACCAGGTCGGGTAGAAGGCCAGCCAGGTCGAGAAGAGAATCAACCATGAAATGGAAAAAGTGGAAAAGGAATTGGAAGCAGCGAAAGCAGTAGTAACCACCTCACCAGCCCCTCTTATAACCGCAGCGCAAAGCACATCCAGAAATGTGCAAGCACAAAACCCAGTTTGGAGTGGCCGCTAGGACAAATCACTGGAATGAGCAGGAACGAGCAACTGCATTAATTCATGCTCTTAGAGGCCCAGCTGCCGAGCTTTTGTAGACTTTCCCCGTTGAGTTGCACTCAAACTCAGCTGCTATAGGGTTTTCCAATAATAGTTGTTATTTTGAAAAGATCTTGTGATTTAACAACTTTTGACTTCTTCCTCTGGGGCCACGTGAAAGAGGAGGTCTAAGCCAACAGCCCTGCGTTGATTCAATACCTCAAAGATGGAATTCGTGAAGCTATCGAGGACATAGGGCAGCCACTTTGCGATTTGGTCATGGAAAATTTCATGAAAAGGATATGGTCCTGTAAGCATGGTCATGGTAGTCATTTGCCTGATGTTATTTTTCGCTATTAACAACAAACCTTTTTTTATGATGAAATAAACATCCGATAATCAAATTAAATGGCATTTTTCTTCTAATATCAAAGTAACACCTCCTATTGGATTTGGTTATGGAAAATCTCATTTGTCATTTGCCTGATGTTATTTTTCACTATTAACGGCATACCTTCCTCTTTAAAACGAAATAAGTTTGCGATCACTTATATGAAATATTGGCATTTTCTTTTTGTATCAAAAAAATAACTCTTATTGGAAAACCCTATATAATGGCCCGTGAGCTCTCTGGTTTAAGTTTCTGGTTTAAGTTTCGTTGGCGTCAACGACATTTAGTTCGAGTGGTTCTTTGGACGGACTAAAAGCCTGTTCAGTTATGATACGTGCTGGTTTGAAAATCAGAACGTATTGCAGCTGGGTGGACGGATACACGTCCAAAGCGTGAATATGGTCATATCACCTTGTGGAGTGCCGATACATTAGATCATAACAATGAGATACTCTAACTGTCTCTGAGCGAAGGCTCGAAAGGGGCTGTAGTGCTACGAAGAAGAAGAAGATATAATGAATGCACTTCACATGCCATAAGGAAACGATCACCTGAAGCAGATTTATCGGTCACAGCTACGGCATCGGATGCAGAAGCCTGATGAAACCTTACAGCAGCTAGCCCAAGTCATTGAGCAACTGGCACTTTTGGCTTATCCAGCTTGCGACCCAGAACATCGAGATGACGCAGCAGCAGAAACATTCATCAGCGCATTAAAAGACCAGGAATTGCAACAAGCCGTGCGTCTAGCTCGAAAGCAAACGGTCAACGATGCATTGGCTTATAGTCTGAAATTTGAGCAAAGAAAATGGATGGTAGCACTCGGTTTTGTGTTGACTATAGGCAGCTTATTGATCCTACTAAGAAAGATGGTTACCCGCTTCTACGCATCGATGACATCATGCACATTTTAGCCGACCCAAAATGGTTTTCTACACTCGATCTCAAGAGTGGCTACTGGCAGGTAGAAATTGACAAGAAGGACTGAGAGATCACCGCATTTTCAGTTCTTACTGGATTGTAGCAATTTTCGGTGATGCCGTTTGGGCTTTGCAATGCTCCAGCCACCTTCGAACGCCTGATGGAATACGTGCTACAAGGCCCAACCTGGAAGACATCATTATTATCGGGAGAACGTTCGAAGAGCACCTCCGGAACTTAGAAGAGGTGTTCTCCCGGTTGCGACTGGGGAGTCTGAAACTTAGTGTCGATAAGTGTACCCTTTTTGCAGCTGTAGTTAAATACCTGGGACACGTTGTATCAGCAGAAGGGGTCAAAACAAACCCTGAAAAAAATGAACCCGTGAAAAGCTGGCCAACACTAAACAACAACTGCCAACTACAAAATTTTCCTCATAGACTTTGCCAAAATAGCTAACCGAGAAAAATGTCCGCATATCTGAATTGAACGCTGTCAGGCAGCCTTTGAGGCCTTGAGAGAAAAGCTGTGTGAATCACACGTGCTGGCATATCCAAAACCCGGAATAATGTTTGTGGTTGATACTGATGTGAGGAACGGCTGGTTTGGAGCTGTACTCTCCCAGCAGATCGATGGCGAAGAAAGAGTACCCTCGTACTACAGCCAAGTTTTCTCAAAAAGTGAGAGGAACTACTGCGTAATTGGGAAGGAGCTATTGGCTATAATAGAGGACACTAAGCAGTTCCACAATACCTATATGGCCAGAAATTTGTTTTTCGTACAGACCATGCATCGCTCAGATGGCTGCTTAGCTTCAAAAACCCCGAGGGACAAGGTGCGAGATGGATCAAAAGATTACAGTCATACGATTGCGAAATTGTTCATCGAAATGGTGGAGCTCATGAGAATGCTGACGCCCTATCTCGTCATCCATGTCAAGCTAACTGCAAGCATTGCCGGCCGATTGAGGAAAAGGAGCCAACCGTTGATCTGCGAGTGTTAACGGCCGAATCTGATGAAGGTTGGCCATTGGAGGAGATTCGAAACCCCCAGCTAGCCGATGAATACATCGAAACATTGCTCGTATAGAAGGAGACAACTGGGCGACCTGAGTGGAAGGACGTTTCGATGCATGGCGCAAACCTGAAAAGCTATTGGGCACAATGGAACTTCCTTCACGTGGAGGGTTGCGTACTCGAGCGGAAATGGGAAATGGGAAATGGCGGATGGCAACTCCTATAGGATGCAAACAATACTTCCCAAAAGCCGAATCAACGATGTGGTTAAGGAAACGCATGAAAGATCCTCGGGAGGCCTTAGCGAAATTGCCGGTAAAGTTTTACTGCCTCCACACCCGAGAAGAGGACTGGTGCCGTGGATGCACGCTTCCATCAAAAGTCCAAAGCAACGAATGAGAGGACAAATGCCAACCTTAAAATCGGGTGGACCGTTTGTAAGGATTGCTGTTGACATCGCAGGACCTTTTCCTGGATCAGAATGGAGAAGTCGATACACGCTGGTTGTGGCCGATTATTTCAGCAAGTGGCCCGAGGTCTGCCGCATTCAGCAAGTGTTAAATTGGGTCAGTAGGTCCGGCGTACCTTGTGAATTACATTCGGATCCATGCCAAAAATCTGAGTCACTAGTTTTTGGTGAAATGTTCAAGCTGCTGAAAATACGGAAAACGAGGACAACACTGCTGCATCCTGAATCTGATGGAATGGTCAAGCGTTTCAACGGCACACTCAATAAACACCTGGCCAAGATAGTTGACGAGAACCAAAGGGACTGGGATCGGAGAATCCCACTATTATTTAGGGCCGAAAATGCATCGACGGGCCAAGCCCCAGCCAAAGTCATTTTTGGAAAGACTATTCGTCTGCCGGCCAATATAAAGTTCGGAACACCCCCTGAGAAACCCCAAAAGATCTCGAAATACGCAAGTGAGCTAAGGCAACGGGTGAACCAGATACATCAGATAGTGCGAAAACACCTCGAATCGGCTAATGACCGACTTGAAGTGGTGAAGTGAAGTTTTCAAAGTTGCAGCATAATTGAGAGGCACCATACCAATTTACAAAGCGAATCAAGGACGTCGTATATCGCATACAGGAACACCGTAAACCGACAGCGAAAATGAAAATCGTGCACCTGGACCGTCTTGCCTCATATTACATCCAGGAAGACTTAACTACAACTGGCGACACATCTTTTCGGGGCAAAAAGTATATATATATATATATATATATATATATATATATATATATATATATATATATATATATATATATATATATATATATATATATATATATATATATATATATATATAAATATACACACTGTGAGCGTCAAAAGAATGTAAACAGCAACTTTTCATCTATAATTGTTACATTTCAAAGCTATTATTGACTTGCGATAAAAAGTAATATTAACGAGTTTACTACTAAACCATTTAGAGATTGATTACTGTTAAACATGAAATCAAAACAAGTGGCAACATTGCACAAATCTCACTAAAATGCATCAGATTTTACGCGTAAAAAAAAAAATTAAACAGTGGTAACACTTACTTCGCTTCTTTTATATTTCGAGGAGGAACCTTTACTTTTGGTGACAAATTCGTGCGGTTTGCGTGCTTCACTTCACCGAATTTCGTTTTAAGTGCATATGTTCTAATTAAAATTAAAAATAAAGACGTAAAAGAAAATAGTTTCACTATGGGAAAGCAAACATCGCCTGATACTAGGAAAATTATAATAGGCTTAAAAGAAACAGGTAAATCCTTGCGTGAAATTGGCGAAATTGTGGGCAGAAACTACTGCACAGTAGAAAAAATATTGATAAGTATGCCAAACATCATCTCGTTGAAGATTTACCGAGATCTGGATGCCCAAAGCGGCCTAGTGATACTGAAGTTAGAGCTATAGTAAAAGAAGTAAGGGCATATCCAGCCTCAAGTGCAGTTAAATTGTCAGAAGACATAACGCAGGTATCAGGCAAACCAGTAAGTTCGAGTACAGTCAGGAGAGCGCTTCATTAAAATGGTCTACATGGAAGAATACCACAGAAACAGCCACACATATCCAAGGCGAATCAGATCAAGCGTATGGACTTCACTAAAAAATACAAAAACGAGGCTCCATCTTTTAGGGAAAATGTATTATATACAGATGAGAGAAATTTCGAAATTTTCGGCGCAAAAAGGCCCCCAAAAATATGGTGTGCTAAGAATGAAGCCTTCAAACAAATGTGTGTTACCAACAATGTTAAGCACGGTGGCGGTTCAGTTATGGTATGGGGGTGTATGGCGGCAACTGGTGTTGGTAATCTTGTTTTTATTGACTTCACAATGGACAAAATGGATTATTTAGCCATTTTGAGAGACAATGTTGCCCGTAGCGTCGAATAATTAAGCTTGTCTGGAAATTTAATCTTTCAACAGGACTACGATTCAAAGCATACGTCCAAAATTGTGAAAGAGTGGCTGCTGTACCGGCCTCCTAAGACACTTGATCATCCACCGCAGTCCCCAGATCTTAGCCCGATCGAGCATCTGTGGGAACACCTTGACAGAAAAGTGAGACAAATGGTCATTTCAAGCAAAGCCGACTTAAAGAAGGTTATAAAGGAAGAATGGAGTCAAATCTCTCCCGGTGTTACAAAAAAAATTGTCGCGTCGATGCTTAGAAGACTAAATGAAGTGCTTAAGTCCAAAGGGAAACAAACGAAATATTGAAAAATTAAAAATAATCGACTTTTTCTATTGAAGTTCTGTTATGTTTCGTTTGCTGTTTACTTTTTTTTGACGAGTGAAATTTGGTATTTTTTGGTTAAAGTGAATTTATCTTTGTTGTGTTTTACTTTTTTTTAATGCTTATGTTGTGTTCAGTTCATATTAAATAAGTCTTTGATTCCTTATACACATTTTTGATTTTGTGTTAATTACCTTGTTTTAATAAAATTCTTAATACAAGTATCTAAGGTGTTTACTTTCTTTTGACGCTCACTGTCTATATATATACATATATATATATATATATATATATATATATATATATATATATATATATATATATATATATATATATATATATGTATATGTATATATATATATATATATATATACATATATATACATATATATATATATATATATATATATATATATATGTATATATATATATATATATATATATATATATAAATTACTGTGACCAAAAAAATAAGGTGACATTTGAATTTAAACTGCGCGTCGAAAGATTTGAAGATTTTTTTTTGTTTAGATGGGTAGTACTGTCAGTGACATCTCTGTCAAATTCACATGTCAAATTATTCATTAGTGTTTGAGATATGCGTCATTTTGTGAGCTGTTAAAAGTGAGTTTTTCGTTTTTTGCGATGTCGAAATTTGTTGAATTTGCATTAAATTTTGTTTGCGGGATCAATTTTCTGCTGCGGGTACATTGAGGATGGTGCAGAAAGCCTTTGGTGATGAGACTTTGTCTAAAAAAAAATATTTACAAGTGGTATGGTGAGTTCCAAGCCGGCCGTGAACGTGTCGAAGACGAAGAGCGTCAAGAGCGACTATCAACCTCTTCTCTTCTTCGATTATCGTGGTGTTGTGCATTATGAACTCCCTCCACCGGGCCAAACAATCAACAAGGAATATCATTTCAACGTTATGCGTCGTTTGCGTAACGCAATCCACCTAAAAAGGGCAGAATTGTGGAAAGACAATTCTTGGTTTTTACACCACGATAATGCACCATCCCATACTGCATTCGTAATTCGTGATCATTTCGCCAAAAACTCAACCCATATCATTCCGCAACCACTGTGTTCACCTGATCTGGTGCCCTGTGACTTCTGGCTGTTCAGCAAGCTCAATAGACCGCTCCGGGGACACCGTTTTGATACGACAGAGGAGATTCAAGACCATCCCGGAAACGATGCGTATCTCAAACACTAATTAATATTTTGACATGTAAATTTGACATAGTCGTCACTGACAGTACTACAAACCTAATAAAAGAAATAATTCTCCAAATCCTTCAACGCGCGCTGTTTAAATTCAAATGTCACCTTATTTTTCGGTCACAGTAGTATATATATATATATATATATATATATATATATATATATATATATATATATATATATATATATATATATATACATAAATATATACATAAATATACACATAGAGCTTTAAAAACGTGCGGTTAAACAAAAACACAAATATATATATATATATATATATATATATATATATATATATATATATATATATATATATATATATATATATATATATATATATATATAACAGGCCAATTGAAAAGTCCCCAGTGTGACGCACAGATGGCGGTGCTAGTATTAAATCCATATGATTTTTAGTTAGTACCAACCTTCAAACTATACGTGTCAAAATTTGACAGCAGTCCGACCATTAGTTTGTGAGATTTTGCGTTGTGAGTAGCTACTTTTATCATCTGAAAAAAGATGAAAAAAAAAGAATTTCGTGTGCTGATAAAATATTGCTTTTTGAAGGGAAAAAATGCAGTTGAAGGAAAATCTTGGCTTGATGAAGAGTTTCCGGGGTCTGCACCAGGAAAATCAACCATCATTGATTGGTATGCTAAGTTTAATCGTGGTGAAATGAGCACCGAAGACGGCGAACGCAGTGACCGCCCAAAAGAGGCTGTCACCGATGAGAACATCAAAAAAGTTCACAAAATAATTTTCAATGACCGTAAAGTGAAGTTGATCGAGATAGCAGACATCGTGAACATATCATCTGAATGTGTATATCATATCATTCACGAATATGTGTACATGAGAAAGCTGTGTGCAAAATGAGTGCCGCGCGAGCTCACAATCGATCAAAAGCAACAACGTTTTAATGATTCTGCGCAGTGTTTAAACGCAATAAACCTGAATTTTTGCATCGATATGTGACAATGGATGAAACATGGCTACATCATTTCACTCCGGAGTCCAATCGACAGTCAGCTGAGTGGACTGCACACGATGAACCGAATCCAAAGCGAGGAAAAACACAACAGTCAGCTGGCAAGGTTATGGCATCAGTATTCTGGGATGCGCAAGATATAATATTCATTGATTACCTCCAAAAGGGCCAGACCATCAACAGCGATTATTATATAGCGTTATTGGATCGTTTAAAGGATG
The DNA here is from genome assembly GCA_963969285.1 of Odontomyia ornata. Lineage (NCBI taxonomy): Eukaryota > Metazoa > Arthropoda > Insecta > Diptera > Stratiomyidae > Odontomyia > Odontomyia ornata. The sequence continues at coordinate 198,770,678 of OZ017739.1, forward strand.
ACCGGGGACTTTTCAATTGGCCTATTATATATATATATATATATATATATATATATATATATATATATATATATATATATATATATATATATATATATATATATATATATATATATATATATATATATATATACATATAAATATACATATATATATATATATATATATATATATATATATATACATATATATATATATATATATATATATATATATATATATATATATATATATATATATATATATATTTATATTTATACATATATATATATATATATATATATATATATATATATATATATATATATATATATATATATTTATATATATATGTATATATATATATATATATATTTATATATATATATATATATATATATATATATATGCATATAAATATATACATACATATATATATATATATATATACATATATATATATATATATATATATATATATATATATATATATATATTTATATATATATATATATATATATATATATATAAACGTATAAATATATATATATATATATATATATATATATATATATATATATATACATATATATATATATATATATATATATATATATATATATATATATATATATGTATATATATATATATATATATATATATATATATATATATATATATATATATATATATATTATATATATAAATATTTATATATAGGTACATATTTATAAATATATATATATATATATATATATATATATATATATATATATATATATATATATACATATATGTATATATACATATATAAATATATATATATATATATATATATATATATATATATATATATATATATATATATATCTCAAACACAAACAAAATTAGACAAAAAAGTCTCCGTACGACGCTACTTTTTCTTGATTTTTATAAACATCTCTCATGTAATTCAATATTTTTTATATTGCAATGTTTTCTACAGCTCTTTTGTAACAAAGTTCAGGAATAAATGCAGGAATTTATCCATTTCTTAATAAATAGTGATTCAATTTAATGAATTTTACAAAATTTTATATCAAAAAAGTCTCCGTACGAAATTTTTTAAACAATACTTTGCATTGTTTACGCAGTTATGTAAACAATTCTTTGCACGAAGAAGAGTTCATAATTTGCAGATTTGTATCAACTTCAGAAAATCCAATATTCCGCCATGAGTAAAGAAATTTGTGTAGATACGAGGAAATTGATCATAAAGCTTTATTGCAAAGGCAAGCCGATGGGTAAAATTTCGAACGTAATTGGTAGACCTAAGTC
>OZ017739.1:198776973-198799473 GCA_963969285.1 Odontomyia ornata
GGAGAGTACAGCTCCAATACCGCCGTTGCTCGCATCGGTGTCACTACAAACATTTTTCCGGGTTTCGGATACGCCAGCACGGGTGATTCACACAGCTTCTCCTTCAGGGTCTCAAAGGCTGTCTGGCATTGTTCGTTCCAGACATACGGATGATTTTTCTCGGTTATATAATGGAGACACTTAGCTTTTTTTGGCAAAGCTCTGATGAATCTTCGATAGTAGGTTGCCAGACCCAGAAAACACAAGACAAGCATACAAAGTAGTCAAAAGCCTGAAACATGGTTATCAGCCCAAAACCATGCTCTATCGTGATGACAGCGGCAATATAATCGCTGATGAAATCAAGATTAAGGAAAGATGGGAATTATATTTCAAGTCATCCAGTATATTTGGTAATAAGAACATATGCCGAAAGAGTGGAGCCAGTCAATTATATTCCCTATCCACAAAAAAGGTGACAAGCTAAGTGCGAAAACTACAGAGGCATATAACGACCCAGAGAACTTCGTAGTTGGCGCTTGTTGTTTGGTGTTGGCCAGCTTTTCACGGCTTCAATTTTCTCAGGGTCTGTTTTGACCACTTCCGCTGATGCAAGGTGTCCCAGGTATTTTACTTCAGCTGCGAAAAGGGGGACACTTGCCGGGACTAAGTTTCAAATTTGCCAGTCGTAATCGGGAGAAAACCTCTTCTAAGTTCCGCACATGCTCTTCGAACGTTCTCCCAATGATAATGATGTCATCTAGGTACACCAAGCAGGTTTTTCAGGTGAGGCCACGTAGCGCGTACTCCATCAGGCGTTCGAAAGTGGCTGGAGCATTGCAAAGCCCAAATGGCATCACGACAAATTGCCACGATCCAGTCCCAACTGAAAATGTGGTCTTCTCTTGGTCCATCTTGTCGATTTCTACCTGCCAGTAGCCACTCTTGAGATCGAGTGTAGGAAACCATTTTGCGTCGGCTAAAGTGTCCATGATGTCATCGATGCGTGGGAGTGGGTAACTATCTTTCTTAGTGATGTCGTTAAGCTGCCTAAAGTCGACAAAAAACGAGTGCTACCATCCTTTTTCTTTACTAGTACTACAGGCGCGGCCCATGGACTGACAGAAGGTTCGATAACGCCTTGTTTTTCCATGTCCGAGATCAGCGCGCTCACTTCTCCTTGTTTGGCTATAGGGAGACGTCTTGGTGCTTGTCGAATCGGCTTGGCTCCCTGTGTATCTATGACGTGAGTTACCATACTCGTTCGGCCTCTGTCATACGGGCTTGTTGAGAAGATGTCACTGTACTTGGTGACCAGATCAGAAGCTCGTTTGAATAGCTGCACTGGCAACTTGACCTGCTTCAATATTGCAGACGTGGCTTCCTGGGCTTTGTCTGTGTCTTGCCTCCTTTTCCCATGATGGTCGTGAGTAGCTTCCAAAGAGGTGATTGTGAAAACAGGCTGGCAGCTGCTGATGACTTCTCTCGCTTTGATGCTTTTGGTTGCGTCTGTGGTGTTAAGGACTCTAACCGGAACATATCCGTTCCCTAAAGATCGTACAAGGCTTCGTCCTACAATCAAACTGCGCAATGCGGACGTCTTCGTTGGCTCTATCAGATAAGATCGGTGTTCTCCAGAATCACCATCAAGCTTGGCCCATACAATGCTTTCGGAAGAATTCGGTACATCAGTGTCATACATACATACATACCGTTACATTCATCTTGGGACGCTGGGATCCTCCATCAGTACTTCGACATTCTGCCATTTCAAGACCCGTTTGCACAAAGCCAACGTGATTCCATGTGGTCGCAGAAAATCCATTCCGAGAATGCAGTCATCCATAATGTTCGCGACCAGAAAATTATGTCGGAACACAAGGTCTCCCAACTGTATCTGGAGGTTCGCCTCTCCATGAACAGGTGCAGTTTCTCCCGAAGCTGTCCGTAGTGAGAAAATCCTGCCCTTGTGAAGTAGTTGCTGTCTAACTAGGTCTGGTCGGATAATCAATCGGGTTGCACCAGTGTCAATTGTTATGGTGCAGTGTTCTCCGTCAACTTGACCCGGCAGGCATAAGTCCGCTTCTACACGATGTAGTCTTGACACGATGATGGTGGTGCTGGGGACGTCGATCCTCCTAGCCAACCTCTGCCCCACGAAGTTGGCTCTTACATGTTTCCCGACCCCTCAGTTTGAAGGGCTTCCATTCTGGGCTCCTGACTCGGTCTGGATCTCCTCCTAGCTCACACCCTGGACAATAGCTCGGTTTTCTTCGCTTCTTGCAGTCTCTTTGCAGGTGCCCCTTCTCTCTGCAATTCCAGCATCTAGGCGCACCATTTACATGCGGGTCTCGCCCAATTTCCACGCGCTCACACCTGCACTCGTCACTACCTCACGAACCCGGGCAGTGATACGGCTCACATTTTTCGCTGCCTCAAGGTTCAGACTATCAGCCAATGCTTCCTTAACTGTTTGCTTTTGAGCTAAACGTACCGCTTGTTGCAATTCTGGGTCTTTTAATGCGCTGATGAATGCTTCTCTCGCTGTGTCATCTCGATGTTCGGGGTCGTACGCTGGGTAAGCCAAAAAAGCGAATCACTTAATATCTTAGGCTAGCTGCTGTAAAGTTTCACCAGACTTCTGCACCCGATGCCGCAGCTGTGACCGATAAATCAGCTTTAGATGATCGTCTCCATAACGTATCTCGAGCGCATTCATTATAGCATTCGGGTTTGAGTTCAATTCAACGGGGATCGTCTGCGAAAGCTCGGTAGCTGGGCCACTTAGAGCAAGAATCAGTGCAGTTGCTCGTTCCTGCTCATTCCAGTGATTTGCCTTGCGGCAGCTTCAAACTGGGTTTTGTAAATACTCCAGCCCGTTTGCACATCGAATATTGGTGCTTGCACATTTCTGGATGTGCTTTGCACTGCGGTTATAAGCGGGGCTGGTGAAGTGGTTACTACTGCCTTCGCTGCTTCCAATTCTTTTTTCACTTTTTCCATCTCATGGTTTATTCTCTCCTCGACCTGGCTGACCTTTTCCGCGACCTGGTAAACCTTTTCCTCGACCTGGTCAACCTTTTCCTCGACGCATTTAATTTGTTTGTTCAGATGATGTGTGATGTCTGCCTTGATTTCGATCGCTTGTCGATCCAGCTTCGCTGATTTTTCATTTAGCTTCACTGATTGTTCATTTAGTTTCGCTGATTGTTCATCTAGCTTCGCAGTCAGACTGGATGACATCAGCATTAACATTTGCATTAGCGCATTTTCTGGCTCATTTGATTTTTGTGTTCCACTTCTCCACCTTCTGTGCCTTTTTCCGCATCTGAGAGCTCACCCGAATCCAGATTCCCGCCTTCCGACTCGATCGCGTCACGCAAGCGTGCAATCAGTATGGCCTTTGTACCTTGCGTGGCCAGATTTCGCTGTTCCAACTCCTCTTTGAGCTCCGATATGCTCAATTGATTAATTTTTAGATGTGATTTTTCTGGCATTTTTATTGTTTCGGCTATTTTTCCACCAGTTTCCACGTCAATTTACACTATTGTGCACTTTAAAAATGTTTACACGTTTTCACTTTCAAAATTTTCTTTCTCACTTCTTGACACCAATGTCGCGTGTTTTGGCTCGCGGCCAATAATTTTAATATTCCGGGAAAGTGAAAACGCAATGTCTTTTAAATTAACTTAAAAAGTTTATTAAATAACTTAAAAATGCACAATCACTTATTTGGTCTATTTCACAATTTTTAATTTTCACTATTAAAATCTAACTTCCACTTGTCCATAAATTTCGAAATCACTTTTCTGGCCACGAACAATATCGCTTTCCACACACCACCGCCGTTTTTTACTATCGCGGTTGAATGAATGATCCCCCCATCCATTCAACTCGCCTTTATATAGGGTCTGTAGTCACTCAACTCACTTCTCGTACATTGGTGAATTAGCGGGAACATTCCAGCAGCTTAATGAATGGAGCAGTGACTCACTTTCAGAAGTTGATCATGCTTGTTGGGTTCTCGTGGTTGCGAGTAAATTCGTTTTTTTGATGTTCTTGATGATTGTGAAAACAATTGCGACAGTAGCTCGCAGAATTATTTGTACATGTAACAATATATCTAAATATATAGATATATATATATATATATATATATATATATATATATATATATATATATATATATATATATATATATATAATTATATATGTCTGTATATATATATATATATATATATATATATATATATATACTTATATATATATACATATATATATATATAACTTGAAAAAACTGATTGTTAGTTTTTCGAAAAAAATTTATTTTATTACCAATCGTTTTAATCGTCTTAAAGTCTACTCTACAACTAACTGTTACAATATCATGATCTATCTTATATCAATTCTTAATTCTATGCACCGTGAGAAGATGCATTAGATCTTCTTAGAACTAGAACAACATTTGTCCGCTCATCAAAGCAAACATTCAGTAAGTTCATAGAATGAATGTTTAAACCAAAACAATGTTGGTGGACAAGAATTAAATGTACGTGATGAGAATCTAAACAATTTTAGATTCTCATGCTAGAAATAATAACATGAAATGCATCATATGATGCTGAAGATATTGTGGGTTGAAGGATATGTAACCTCTCCCCCGTTTGATTTAACATTCTCCGGAATGTTTCCAATTTTTGGAATTTTTGCGTGTGAAATTTGGATAATTCGTTTTGATTTTTTATACTTTAGGTAGAGTATGACAATGAAACCAATTATGAAAGTAAGTATGAGCAAAATTGATGAGCCAACAATGTAGTGTACATTTTTATGAAATACAAGTCTTTCAATGTATTCTAAATTATCAATATTTTTTAACATAATCTTAGTAAAATTCAATTGTTTTGTTAAATTAAAATTATTAGGGTTTTCTGAATAAAAGAATCTGTCTACAAATTTTTCATTAGAATTAGTGAGAGTCTGATTTAATATTTGGATAGTACAATTGTTAATTGTGATAAGGTAGTTTCCATTTAGTTTTAATTTTCGAGTATCGCATTTATTTACTAGTTCGACATTTTTCATATTTTTACATATTATGGAGTTATCATCAATTTTTACAATTTCTGTTGTTTCTTTCTTAACAAAAAGGCAATTATTTTTTACAATACAATTATTCCAAGGTTTCAGCTCGTTTTCATATTGAATCATTTTTTCGAAAATAAAGTTTCTTCCATTAAGCTCGAGAATGTATTGTCATCCATTGCCACTTCCAAATTATCAATTGTTGGTAGGGGTGTTATCAATTTATAATTAACAAGCTTGTAAGAATTTGGAGTTTTTATTGCTAAAATTAATTCGTTTTCTTTAATTTGAAATAGTCCAGTCCTTACGTTCTTTAATTTGTAGTAGTCAAGTTTCGTATCCGTTATTTCCGTTGCTATTAGCAAGCTTGGGTGGACAAGGCCGTGTTTCACTAATGCAATGCTATCAATAATTTGGTTTAACTTTTCTTCCAAGATCCTTAATTTTAGTATATGTTCCATTTTAAATTGATTGGAAATAATTTGCCGTTCGTTCTGTGATAATTGATTAAACGTTCTATTAATTTGATTTCTGTCTGCTTCCAATACTGTTTTCAAATAAGTGATTGTTTCATTCAAATAAGAATTTATTTTGATTTGTTTATTTAAATTTGTTATTGCGTGCCCATTGTTCTCTTCGATAATTTTCAAATGTTCCGAAATTTCCGTCCTGTCGTCATCGTTCATGGTTCCGAAAAGCCATTTATGTATCGTTCCTACAACGTTAATAAGTCCTCGTTTTCGTCTATTATTTTTCGGTGGCCGTATGGCACTAATTTTTGCGTAAATATTTGTTAGTTCATTTTCGATTATTGGGTCGGTATCAATATGCAATGTTTTAATATTATTTCTCAGGCAATCGGCAGTCTGTTTGATGTTATCCACGTTAATGATATGGAGTATAGTTTTAGTGTCCTGTATTATTTCGGTTTGTCCCATATTCACAGTTATGTATCCATTTTCAGTCGTTATTTGATGTATTGTTAGCCCCGCTTCGGTTTGTGGTAGCACTAGAGCTAGTAGCGTCAGTATACGAAATGCTAATATCGTCACCTGCAAATTTACGTGGTCTTTTAATATTGATTGGGTGGTCTCTAATCCTATTCTTAATTCTATATCTAGGTTCATTTTTATAGTAGTTTCTTTTATAATTCTTAACAGGGATTATATTTCTAGTTTCCTCATAATCTTCTCTAGATTCGTTTAGTTTATTTATTACCTTTTCTTTTTTCTTTTGTGCTAACTGTGTCAGCTGTGCGACATCGCTCTGCATGGCTTGATCAGGGGTCATTTTAATTGTCGAATGGTATCTATTATTATAATTATTTACTGCTCTATGCATTTTCTGAACAATACTTAAATCTAAATTACGCATTGAAACTAGCTTCTCCTGTAATGTACTGTGGAACCTGTTTATATCACTGTTACCAGTATGTGTATCAGGGGTAGTTAGGTGAATTTCTACTTCCTGTTCTCTTAAAAAATCTAGTAAGGTCAGTGAATTAAATTCGTTTTCAGCCACAAGCTTTCTCGGCTTTCCAAACTTTGAGAAGTGTTCTTCTAATATTTCCGTTTTCTTTGTCCAATGCCTATTTGGCATGTGGTAGACATACGCTTTTTTTGTCAGCTTGTCAATCAAGGTGAGAAAAGGTTGTTTGGAGAAGTAATATACATCCATATGAAGTATTTGATTAATTTCTGTGGGCGTTTCACTGATTTTATACTTTAATTTGATTGGTTTCCGTTCATATTTGGTTTCTAGGCATGTTTTACAGTTATTTATTATTTTTGTTATCTCGTTTATGAGTCCTGGGTAGTAAATTTTATTCTTCAAGCTATGGTAGGTTTCGATGATCCCACTATGAAGGCTTTCTTGAGTGTGGTAAAGGGATATATTTCTTTGTGCTTCTTCTAAAGTTCGCATCTCGGTTGCCCTGAGGGTGGCTTTAATAAACTTAATTTTGTTTTGCTCACTGAAAAGTTCTATCAATAGTTGTTGTATTTTATTATATTCATGATACGATAGCTCCGTGTAAATTCCAATTCGTCCTGGTGTAACATATCTTTTTAGTAATCCTATCCATTGTTCTCGACCTTTCGTCATGTCAATATAGACGATTTTTCGGTTATGGAGTTTTTCAAATTCCTTTTCTACATCGTAGGCCAAAATCAGTTGGGTTTTATATTTGTTCACGATGGTCTCTTTTATTGGTATGTGGTCCAGTCGTTGTTCCTCTTGAGAGTGCATTGTGGCATTATCTGTTAACGCGTTTACTGATTCGTTATCTGTCTGGTTTTCAATATTGTTATCAGGGATTCTACTCAAGAAGTCGGCGACCTTATTCTGTTTACCTTTCAAATATTCTATGTCAAATTGGTATTCCTGTAACTTAAGCAACCATCTTTGATTCCTTTGACTGAATTCTTTGCCAGTATATTTTTTGTTCAAATACTTAATGGGCAAATGGTCAGTAATGATTTTGAACCTATTACCCCACAGATAGGGTCGGAAATAAGTTACTGCCCACACGATGGCAGGAAACTCTTTATCCTTTACCGAATATTTTTTCTCATGGTCATTTAAGGACCTGGACGCGTAACAAACGGGCTGTTCACCTTGTGTCAACACCGCTCCCAGTGCATAGTTGCTTGCGTCCGTGTACAATGTGAACGATTTTGAAAAATCTGGAAATTTAAGGATCGGATGTTTAATAATGCTAAGCTTTAATGCCTCAAAGGCTTCAATATATTCAGGGTCGTTTGTGTTAATATTTTTTCCTTTCTTCAAATATTTAATCATGGGACCTGCAATCTTCGCATAATCTTTTACAAATTTCCTGTAAAACCCCGTAACACCCAGGAAGCCTTTAAGTTGTTTGTCAGTTTTTGGTAAAGGATATTCTTGTATGCATTTAATCTTATTAGGGTTAGGTTTCATACCTTCAGGAGTCAAGACGTGTCCTAAAAATTCCGTATCTTTTTTCATGAAGGAGCACTTGTCAAATTGTATTTTTAAACTGTGCTCAGCTAGTCTTTTAAGTATTAAAGTTAAAGAGCTAATATGTTCTTGGAAGCTCGTTGAAAACACTAATATGTCGTCTAGATATACGACACAAATTTTATTGATATATTCGCGGAGTATGTCATTCATAAGCCTTTGGAACGTTGCTGGCGCGTTCTTTAAGCCAAAAGGCATCCTGAGATACTCGTATAATCCACACGGTGTTACAAATGCCGTTTTTGGAATGTCATTAGGATGAACTTTAATTTGGTGGTATCCCTTGGCCAGATCAATAGAACTGAAATATTGGGCTCTTCCCAGTTTATCCAGGATACTATCAATGTTTGGAAGGGGATACTTGTCGTCAGTCGTGATTTCGTTTAATTTACGATAATCTACGCAAAGACGAAACTTCTGTCGACCCGAATTGTCTGCTTTTTTGGCAACAATCACAATAGGGGAAGCGTATTTGCTATTTGATGCACGGATTATACCGTGTTGTTCCATTTCTTGGATCTGCTTTCTTACTTCTTCTTCATGCTTGGGGGGAAGCCTGTAAAGTTTGCCATGAATGGGTTGATCGGTGGTTGTTATAATTTCATGGTAAATGGAATCGGTATTAGTTAACTCGTCTCCATCTTTGTAGATCAGATGCTCAAACTTCCTAAGTAGATCTCTGACATGTTTTTCTTCTTCTGAGTTCAAATGGCTTAAATCTATTTCTTTATTATCAGACTGAAGTTCAAAACAGTCAAAGTTTATTTTGCTATCAAATGAAAAAATGGGAATTTGGCTACCATTCTTAAGAATCCATAATTTATTTTCAAAATCTATATTCCTGGAAATTTTGCTTAATAAATCCATACCAATTAGGATATCATATGGTTTACCATCCAAATTGCGCTTATACCATCTGGTTGCGCCTTTTGGATTATAATTGAATTCCGACGGTATGCTCGTTATAATACGGTCGACAAATTCAATAGTTACATTATTGATTGTCTGTAATTTCATTTTCATTCGTTCAAATACTTTAAATTTACTACAATCTACTCTATTAGAATTGATTATGCTCATAGTAGAGCCTGTGTCAATAAGACATAAATATTTTATGTTGTCTATTGTTAAATTTGCGAAAATCTTAGTTCCGAGGCCTAGTTGAGAAAAAACTCGGGCTCGATACTTTCAACTTCTTCCGTTCGGATGTCTTCTGTCGTGTTTTCGTTAATTTGTCCTATTTCCATCGGTTCGGGTCGTTGATGAACATTTCTAAACTGATCGGATGTATTATGATTAAAATGCCGATATTGTCCAGGGGAATAATTTCGTTCTTGTCTGTACTGGTTCTGGTTAGTAGGTCTATGTTCTCCTGATTGAGAATTTTTATGTCTGAACTGGTCCGAATTATTGTTTTTTTTCCTAAATTGCATTGAAACAGGATTATCTTTGTGAAAGTTGTCGTTTCTGTTGAGTCGTTAGTATCCGTCGGGTGTTTAGTATTTTGTTGTGGTTTAACGTTTTTGTTAGGTCGGTTATCATTAAGAGTTAAGCTTCTATCTAAATTGTTGTGGTCATATCCCACATATGAGTATAGAATACTTTTTAATGCATGGAGGTCGAATACATCCTTTACATCACGTGAAAGATTTCCTGTCACTAATTGTTTCACACGGTTTATTAACAATGTATAAAAAGTGTTTTTAATATTGTCCCGATTAGATTCATAAATTGCGAAAGCGTTTATATCTTTCACAATGTCTTCTAATTTTTTATTTAGGTCAACAATAGAACTTACTTTTAGATCTGTAATTCTCCATGATATATCCTTGTAGTTCACGTTGGGCCGAAAATGTTGAATCAACAGGGTTCTTGCTTCTTCCCAGTTTGCTGGTTGATTGTTAAGCAGAAGGTCCTTTGCACGTCCGATGATTTTTCCATTGAAAATTACCTGCCAAAGTTGAGGTTTTTGGGCCGCATCCATCGCATCCATTTGTGTGTTCACTGAATTTATAAAATTTGCCAGCTCACTAGGATCTCCTTCGAACGGTTTCAAATACTTGATTTCCGCCCTCAAGTTGGATGCCATGCTCGGGGGTATGTTGGCAGAAGACCATGCTTCCAATGCTCCTACTAGCCTGTTCAGCAATTCCACATCCATTTCTTCTTCAGTTAAAACTTTTCTCCAAAACTTTAAAAATTTATCCTTGGTTTTCCGTGGAATGGTTGATGTTTTACCGGGTTCGAGTTTGTAGAGAGAGACAGACCACTGGTTTAAAGAATTGTTTTATTTATGGGCTCAATATCGTATCTTCGATAGATTTTTTATTGATGCGCGATTTTAAAACTTTGAAGGGGCTCACTGAATTTTAAGTGGTCACCAACATTCAATTTATTTTTCAGTTAATAACTGATTGTTTCACTTATTTCACTGGTATTCCTTTTCACTAATTTGTGAGTGATATTATTTTGTTCGCGCCCGATACCCAACATACAGGACTCTTCCCAGTCTCAGGAAGATATTTAAGGCGTGCAATACTTAGTTGCCTCCTGTCGCGAGTAATTAACCGGATGGTTATTAATTTTGCAATTATAACACTACGCGTTTGTTCGTTTATTGGATCCTGCAAATATAGTCAGGATCCTATCGACTGCGCCACTTGAAAAAACTGATTGTTAGTTTTTCGAAAAAAATTTATTTTATTACCAATCGTTTTAATCGTCTTAAAGTCTACTCTACAACTAACTGTTACAATATCATGATCTATCTTATATCAATTCTTAATTCTATGCACCGTGAGAAGATGCATTAGATCTTCTTAGAACTAGAACAACATTTGTCCGCTCATCAAAGCAAACATTCAGTAAGTTCATAGAATGAATGTTTAAACCAAAACAATGTTGGTGGACAAGAATTAAATGTACGTGATGAGAATTTAAACAATTTTAGATTCTCATGCTAGAAATAATAACATGGAATGCATCATATGATGCTGAAGATATTGTGGGTTGAAGGATATGTAACCTATATATATATATATATATATATATATATATATATATATATATATATATATATATATATATATATATATAAATATATATATATATATATATCTATATACTATATGTATACATATTTATATATATATATATATATATATATATATATATATATATATATATATATATATATATATATATATACCTTTTTTCTCAAACCCACTACTTCCGTGATTCCTCATCCTAAGCCCCACGATTAAATGGTGGTAAATGATGTACTGGTCTCACATTGGGTTTGCTAGCTCCACAATAATGAGACACTAACTGCCGAGAAACGTTAGTAACTGTAAATAAATCGACAGCTATTAAATCTTACCTACACTCCCTTAAATCCTACCTACACTCCCTTTGTGGGAAGCTAAGTCGCTGAAGGCCAGTCTCCCGCGGCTGATAACGGAATCGAGGTTGCCGTCGGAATAGAAGTTGAGTGAAGGGCTAGCTCTTCGTCCCTGGAAAATCCTACAATGTTTCAAAACCTACAGGAGAGCCAAGGAATGGATTGGACTCACGGCAATGACCTCGCAAAAAAGACTATGGCATTAGACCCTGGAATATCAGATCACTCAATCAACCTGGAACTCTTAAGGATCTTTAATAACAGACCAGTGAATATAAATTAAAAATACTGGCAATTAAGGAAACGAGATTCAAGGTATGAGATCGGACCTTATTCATAAGTGGGAAGCGTAATGGAAAACGAAAATCTAGAGTGGCCTTTATTGTGTATATGGAGTTCAAACCGCACGTTATTGATCTTAAGGCACTTGATCAACGGTTGCGTGTGATCCTTATAAAAGCGAAATTCTTGAAAATTTGGCTGATAACCTTGCATGCCCCGACTGAAGAAAAGGACGAAGAAACAAAGGAAACGCTCTGAAATTACATGGTAAGACTATTCGATTCATTGCCCACAGATGACGTGAAAATAATTCTGGGTGATTTCAACGCTGAGGTTGGTAATGAAGAATCTCACCGTGGAATGACTGGAGCATATAGTTGAAATCTAGCCATACGTTTGACTTGCTTTCCGCATTGAAGCATTCATAAAATGACCTGGGTATCACCAGACGGCAACACAGAAAACCACATCGACTATGTTCTGATCCAACAACGTTGGGCCTCGAGCATCTTTGGCGTCCACTTATACCAAGCAGCCACTTGTAACTCGAAGCATTACTTGATCAAACTAACTTATCGATGTCGTATTTCAAATGCGTATTCGGCGAAGACCAGCCCGCTATAAAACTTTGAAATCAAAAAGCTCCAAACAGGCTAAAAGTTTCACGGAGACATTTGAAAACCTGCTGGCTTCCATCTTATCAAATACATAGCTGAAAATAAGCAACGAGTTCTGAGTGGCAGCGAAAGTGGCTATTAAGACCGTGGCAAAACCCACAATCGGCCATCCACCGTGACGCAACAGAACAGATTGGTTCGATGATGAGTCCAAGAACACAAAGGTAGGAAAATCAGGACGAAATGGGAACATTATTAAGATCTCAGGAGGGTAGTGAACAATATATTCAGAACAAAGAAAAGAAAATACTTTGGCGACCAATTGCGAAGTATTGATGTAAGTCTAGTGAGCAACAATACAGGGCAAAAAAGCATTAAACGTGGTTATCAGCCCAAAACCACGGTCAAGCGTGATGACGTTGCCAATATCATCACTAATGAAACCAAGATTAAGGAAAGGTGGCCATCATATTTCAGGAATCCCCCCAACACTCCGCACAGCTCGAGAACATCGGAGCCTATAGAAGCTTCTGGAGAGCTTCCATTGGACTCTGGATGAAGTTTGTTTCACCACCAAACCCCAAAAGAATAATAAAGCGCAGGGCATCGATGAGATTCCAGTGAAGCTCATCGAATATGGTGGCAGCAGTCTTCACAAAGCTATTCACCAAGACCCTCAGCCTATTTAGCAACAAGAATTTATGCCAAAGGAGTAGAATCAATCAAATATATTCCCTATCCACAAAAAGGTGACAAGCTACACTGAGAAAATTATAGAGGCATGTCACTGCTTTGTACGGTGTACATCAAAGATCACAGAAAACAAAATCGGATCACATATCAGCAGTATTATTGGGGAGTGTCAGGGTAATTTTAGGGTAGGTAGATCGACAATACATCTATTGTTCACTATCAAGTAGGTACTTGAAAAATGCTGGGAGTTCAAGATAGACGTACACCAGATTTTCGTTGACTCTAAGCAAGCCTAAAGCAATATTGATCGTAACGTACTGTACCAAATAATGCTTTGCTTTGGCAACCTAGTAAAATAAAGTCCGTCTTACCAAAATGACAATGACGTCGCAGACCTTCCAAGTCTGCATCAATAACCAACTCAACGACGCATTCGGCACTAATATCGGACTAAAGCAGGGAGATGAGCTGGCCATATTGCTATTCATTTTGGCTCTGGAGTACGCAATAAGGAAGTTATCTACCGATACACGAGGCGCATTACTATATAGGTCAAGCAACGCGGTAGCCTATGCGGATAACAACTACATTTCGTCACGGTCATTAACAACTCCCATAGAAATTCGACAGTGAAGCGAAACTGGTATGGCTACAAATCAATGAGAACAATACAAAGGCGAATACAGTATTAAAAATGTGAACGAATTTGAAAATAATGAGAACCGATAATGAAAGACACGAAATATGCTGAAGAATACAGCTCGCAGATGAAATGTCCTTTTTCAGTTTTGATAATCTTGAAGACCAACTGCATACACAGTAAAGCCCCAAATATACAAATCTGTGTTAAAACCTATGTTATGCTTTGGCTGAGAAACATGGAAAGTAGCCCAAGCATCTGCAAACATATTGTCGCGTGTTATGGTTCGCGGCCAATAATTTTAATGTTCCGGGAAAGTGAAAACGCAATGTCTTTTAAATTAAATTAAAAGAGTTTATTTAATTAATTAAAAATGCACAATCACTTATTTTACTATTTCACAATTTTAATTTTCACTTAGTCTATAAATTTTTAATTCAACTGTCCACCTAAAATCACTTCGCACTGAAACAATCAATCGCCTTTACTTCGCGTTCCACTATATCGCAGTTTTATATCGCGGTTGTAATGAGTGAATCCCCCCATTCATTCAGGTCGCCTTTATATAGGGTCTCTACCTATTGAACCCATTTCTCGTACATTGCCGAATGTCCTGCCGAGAGGTATCTGGTATATTCGAGCAGCTTAATGAATGGGGTGACGTCACTTTCAGATGTTGATCCTGCTTGATGGGTTCTCGTGGTTTCGAGTAAATTCATTTGTTGATGTTCTTAATGGTTGTGAAAACAATTGCGACAGTAGCTCGCAGAATTCTTTTTACATGTAACACTGCCCCACCTCAGTTCTTTTCGCCCCGAAAAGATGTGTCGCCAGTTGTAGTCAATTCTCCCTGAATGTAATATGGGGCAAGACGGTCCAGGTGCACGATTTTCATTTTGGCTCTTGGCCTACGATGTTCCTGCATTCGGGATACGACGTCATTGATTCGCTTTGTAGCTCGGTATGGTCTCTCCCATATATGTTGCAACTTTGGAGACCTACCCTTTCGCCGTTGCGGGTTATATAGCCACACCAAGTCATCTTGCTGGAAGCCAGTAGCATTGGTCTTTAGATCATGCCTGGTCTTCATGCGGTCAGTAGCCGATTCAAGGTGTTTTCACACTGTCCGATGTATCTGGTTCAACCGTTGTCTTAGCTCACTTGCGTACTCCGAGATGGTTTGGGGTTTCTCGGGGGGTGTTCCCAACTTTATATCAGCTGGCAGACGAATCGTCTTTCCAAAAATAACTTTGGCTGGGGCTAGACTCGTCGATGCATGTTCGGCAGCTCTGTACGCCATCAAAAATAGTGGGATGTGTCGGTCCCAGTCCCTTTGGTTCTCGTCAACCATCTTGGCCAGGTGTTTATTGAGAGTGCCGTTGAAACGTTCGACCATTCCATCGGATTGGGGATGCAGCGGTGTTGTCCTCGTTTTCCGTATTCCCAGCAGCTCGCACATTTTGCTAAAAACTAGTTACTCAAAGTTTCGGCCTTGATCCGAATTTAGTTCACAAGGGGCGCCGTACATACTGACCCAATTTAACACTAGCTGTTCGGATACAGTAGTTACTTCCTGGTTGGGAATGGGGTAGACCTCGGGCCACTTGCTGAAATAATCGGCCACAACCAGCGTGTATCGATTTCCCCATGCGGATTCAGGAAAGGGTCCTGCGACGTCAACGGCAATCCTTTCAAATGGTACACCCACGTTGTTGGTTTGCATTTGTCCCCTCAGTCGTCGCTTTGGACCTTTGACGGAAGCGCAAATTGTGGATCTACGGCACCAGTCCTCATCGTCTTCTCGAGCGTGGAGCCAGTAAATCATTTCCCGCGATTTCGCTAAGGTCTTGTTAACATCAAGGTGGCCTCCCGAGGATCCTTCATGCATTATCTTAACCACATCGTGGATTCGGCTTTTGGGGAGTAGAATTTGCATCCTATAGGAGCTGCCATCCACCGTTTCCCATTGCCGCTTGAATACGCCACCCTCCACCTGAAGGGAGTTCCATTGTGCCCAATAGCACCTCAGAGTTGCGCCATGCATTGAGACGTCTTTCCACTCAGGTCGCCCAGCCATCTCCTTCCATACGAGTAATGCTCCGATGTCTTCATTGGCTCACTGGGCGTTTCGAATTTCCTCCGATGACCAACCTTCATCGAATTCGGCCGTTATCAATCGCAGATCAACGAGCGGTTCCTTTTCCTCAATCCGCCGGTAATGCTTACAATTAGCTGAACATGAATGACGAGGTAGGGCGTCAGCGTTTCCATGAACTCTGCCCTTGTGAAGTAGTTGGGGCCTCACTAGGTCTGGTTGGATCGTCGATCGGGTTGCACCAGTGTCGTTTGTTATGGTGCAATGTTCTTCATCAACTTGACCAGGAAGGCATAAGTCTGCTTCTCCACGATGTTGTCTTGACACGGTTATGGGGGTGCTGGGGATGTCGATCATCCTAGCCAACATCCGCCCCCCGAAGTTGGCACCTCCAGTTTGATGGGCTTCTATTCTAGCCTCCTGACACGGTCTGGATCTCCACCATCCTGAACAATAGCTCAGTTTTCTTCGCTTCTTGCAGTCTCTTTGCAGGTGCCCCTTCTCACCGCAATCCCAGCATCTAGGCGCACCATTTACTTGCGGCTCTCGCTCATTTTCTACGTGGTCACACCTGCACTCATCTGCCACTACCTTGCGAACCCGGGCAGTAGTACGAGTCACATTTTCCACTGCCTCAAAGTTCAGACTATAAGCCGATGCATCCTTGACTGTTTGCTTTTGGGCTAAACGCACAGCTTATTGCAATTCCGGGTCCCTTAATGCGCTAATGAATGCTTCTGTTGCTGCGTCATCTTGATGTTCAGGGTCGTAAGCTGGGTTAGCCAAAAGTGCCCGTTGCTCAATGTCTTGGGCTAGCTGCTGTAAAGTTTCGCCAGGCTTCTGCATCCGATGCCGTAGCTGTGCCCGATAAATCTACTTCAGATGATCGCCTCCACAACGTATCTCGAGCGCATTCATTATAGCAGCCGGTTTGTGTGTAACTCAACGGGGATCGTCTGCAAAAGCTCGGCAGCTGTGCCTCTTAGAGCAAAAATCAATGCAGTTGCTCGTTCCTGCTCGTTCCAGTGATTTATCCTAGCGGCGGCTTCAAACTGTATTTTGTAAATACTCCAGACCGTTTGCCCGTCAAATATTGGTGCTTGCACATTTCTGGATGTGCTTTGCACTGCGGTTATAAGCGGGGCTGGTGAGGTGGTTACTATTGCCTTCGCTGCTTCCAATTCCTTTTTCACGTTTTCCATCTCATGGTTGATTCTCTCCTCGACCTGGCTGATATCATGGTTAATTTTCTACTCGACCTGGTAAACCATTTCCTCGACGCATTTAATTTGTGTGTTCAGATTACCGACCTCCGCTTTTATTTCAGTTGACTGTCTTTGCAAATCTGCTTTCAAATCGGTGGACTGTTTTTGAAAATCAGCCTTGATTTCGATCGCTTGTTGATCCAGCTTCGCTGATTACTCATTTAGCTTCGCTGATTGTCCATTTAGCTTCGCAGCTAAACTGAATGTCTGTTCATTTAGCTGCGCTGATTGCTCATTTAGCTTCACAGTTAAATTGGACCACTGTTCATTGAGCTTCGCAGTTCAATTGGATGACTGTTGTCACTGCTCTCGCTGCATCAGCATTAACATATGCATCAGTGCATCTTCTGGTTCCTTCAATTTTGGCATCTCTGCCTCTCCCCTAAGCTCCGCCATGGTAAATTCATTTAATGTTAGCTTAGTGGAATTTTTATCAATTCGGCTTATTTGCTTTTTTCACCAGTTTCCACGTTACATTTTACTATTGTGCATTTTTAGAAAAAACTTTATAAGTTTTCTTTCTCACTTCTCGACACCACTGTCGCGTGTTATGGTTCGCAGCCAATAATTTTAATGTTCCGGGAAAGTGAAAACGCAATGTCTTTTAAATTAAATTAAAAGAGTTTATTTAATTAATTAAAAATGCACAATCACTTATTTTACTATTTCACAATTTTAATTTTCACTTAGTCTATAAATTTGTAATTCAACTGTCCACTTAAAATCACTTCGCACTGAAACAATCAATCGCCTTTACTTCGCGTTCCACTATATCGCAGTTTCTATCGCGGTTGTAATGAATGAATCCCCCCCCCCCATTCATTCAGCTCGCCTTTATATAGGGTCTCTACCTATTGAAGCCATTTCTCGTACATTGAAGAATGTTCTGCCGAGAGGTATCTGGTATATTCGAGCAGCTTAATAAATGGGGTGACGTCACTTTCAGATGTCGATCATGCTTTGTGGGTTCTCGTGGTTTCGAGTAAATTCATTTTGTTGATGTTCTTAATGGATGTGAAAACAATTGCGACAGTAGCTCGCAGAATTCTTTGTACATGTAACAATATTAAGCGCCTTTGAGCGACTCGTCCTGAACAGAATAATTGGAGCGAAGCTAGACGGGGATCAATGGGAAAATCGATACAACCATGAGCTGTGTGAAATTTTTGACGAGTCGCAAGTCTCAATGATCGCTGAACTGTAGAAGCTGCAATTGGCTGACCACATGAATCGTAGGGGCAAACATCGGATACGAAAAAAGGTATTCGTTGAGAGAAATGAAGGCCGGAGACTAGCGGGGAGACCAGGGAAACGCTCGTCTGACTCTATCGAAGAGAACAGTCCATCACTACTCGGATTTCAAAATTGGAGGACGTGGTCAAGGGACCGCGACAGTTGGAGGAGCAATTTGCAGGAGTTGAAGGGCCGAGATGGGCTGTAGTGCTACGAAGAGGAAAGAGAAGAGATATATATAAATATATATATATATATATATATATATATATATATATATATATATATATATATATATATATATATATATATATATATATATATTATATATATATATATATATATATATATATATATATATACAGATATGTATATATATATATACTCGTATATATATATATATATATATATATATATATATATATGTATATATATATATACTCGTATATATATATATATATATATATATATATATATATGTATATATATATATATATATATATATATATATATATATATATAAATATATATACTCGTATATATATATATATATATATATATATATATATATATATATATATATATATTCGGTATTCTAGAAAGTATTGAGCCTTTTTTGTCACGGCATTCCAGTCTACAATTTTTGCATGGACAGTTTCATCATACGTGTCAAAAGCTGTATTCATTTAAAAATGAGTGAAATTTCTGGAAAAAAATCGTTAAATTTTACAACATCACTACGATCGAGAAGAAAATGCATTGCAGGCTCGTAAAAAAATGTGTGGTATCTACGGTCAAGATATTTTATCAAAAGCCACAGCCAAAAGATGGTTCGCTCGCTTTCATTCTGGAAATTTTCATGTCAAAGATGCAAGTATTTTTTAAGGATATAGTCTCACTTTGGTTATTGCCTTAAGTTTCCTCGGCATTGATTTGACATGGTTCCTGGTCACATCCTCCGATATCAAGTTCCACTCTTCCCGTAGTGCTGATTTTAGAGCTGCGTTGCTTGTGATATTCCTTTTTCGAGCCCGCTTATCTAAAACGGCCCACAGATGCTCTATAGGATTAATATCTAGGGTGTTCTCAACACGTTGAATGTATTATATAAGAGTAAAAGCCGAGTATTCTCTACAATATGCTTTAGATTATTATCGTGCATGAAGATAAAATTGTTAAATATCCCATTTTCTCCGCATTTGGACCCAGGATAGCCTTTTGTATATTAATATAGTGAATGTGGTCCACGATGCCTTCAATAAATGCTCAATTTCCAACCCCAAAAGCAGTCATGCACACCCACACTAAAACAGATCCTCCTCTATGTTTTACTGTTCGACATTAATTTTCCTTTTTCTGCTCTGTGTTTGGTTTTTTAATAGCATACATTTTTCGTCGGAGTCAAAAATATAGTATTTACTTTCATCTGTGAAGGTCACTCGTTCCCAGAATACTACGGGCTCATTTATGTACATTTTAGCAAACTCCAAATGCTTCCTTCAATTGGCCTCACTATTGAAATGTTTTCGCCTAGCTGTAGGTACGACCATGTTATCCAGCCGATCGCAAGACATCCCTTACGGTACTCGCCGAAACATTAACGCCTGCAGTTTCTAGAAGCTTAGAAGCAATTCATGGTGCACTTATTTTCGCGTTATCCCTGACTTTTCAAACGATTTCACACCGGTTGTGATCATTTAGAATACGAGGACGGCCACTCCGACGCTTGTTTTCAACTGTTTTTCGTTCTAAAAACCTATCAACAATGCCTTGTATGCTAGATTTGGGTCTTCCAGTAATATGAGCAATTTTTCCTAATGATTTGCATTGATTATGCAGCTGGTTGATGAGCTTTTTCTCCTCTCGACTAGCTTCTTCCCGTTTCGGGCTCATTTATACTAACTTTCACTGATTTTACACTTAAAGAACGAGACACTGATGTTCACTGATTTTACACTTAAAGAACGAGACACAAGCACTGAAAACAATAAAATCAGGTCGGACCTTCCTGTTGACTGACCAGCTATTGACATTTCCAATAGAAGTTAATTAAATAAAGGGTCCCCTAGAACATACTGCGTGTTAAGTGCAACCGTACGAACACTTTTTGCGGGTCATGGAGGGTGAATTTAAGTTTCGTCGAACTACTGATTTTCTTTTCTTTTTGTTTTTGAGCGAAGCTTGGTTCCTTCGACTTGAAATAATTATACGATGCAAAAAAAATTCAAAAAATTCTCACGGTTTTGTGAAATATTCCTTTTCATTAAAAACGGTTGTTCGTACGTACACTTTTTACACTCACTGTACGCATGTATATCTATATATATATATATATATATATATATATATATATATATATATATATATATATATATATATATATATATATATATATATATATATATATATATAAGATGAATTTTCTTCTCGTAGTGATTTGGATGACACAGTAAATCAAAACACAACTGAGTTTCTCTGTAAGTAAAGATTTATTCAATTAATCTACAAGTAAGATTTAATAACATTGAATATCGTTTCTTTACTTACAGGTAAAGTTTGTTTCTGTAATTCTTTATTCAACTTCCAAATCACAATTGCTTAATATTCTTAACTTTTAATAACTTGCTTGACAGCATTTATAGGTTACACTTCAATTTGTACAATTTGTATGTCGCGTTCTGTTACGATCACGATGGAACTTGGTGCGCGGGAATATTTAACACTTGAAGCCCGGGAATATTTAAATCCAAGAAAATTATATTTTTCTTTACATCTCCCCCTCCCGCCGAAGATATAACAATACGACTGATCACACATCCTCTTCCTGGTCTTCAAGTGCAGGGGCTGGAGTTAGTTTCGAGACGTGGAAAAAGTTTGACTCTGATTTTCTTTGGTTAGTGTTTATCTTGTAAATTGAGTTTGATATTTTTTCTATGATTTTATAAGGTCCAATTCTCAATTCGTCGAGCTTTTTCCTATTCAGCTTATTTCCATTATCCACAAAAACGGTATCAGCAACTTTGAAGTCTGCATCTCTTCGCTTTTTATCATAAATCATCTTATTGTAATTATGTGATTTGATTGTATTTTACAACGCTTTTTTCCTGTCTTGAATCAAATCGTACTCGGTCTTGTTAATTTTCAGCTCATCTGGCAAAATTGTAACATCTGTGCCATTTAGAAGATACTTTGGAGCAAATCCAGTGACAGTGTGCTCCATTTCGTTATAGCTTTTTACACAATTTTGTGCTATAGTTGTCCATGCCATTTTAGCGTCATTTTCGTTTATCTTGCATCTGATTTTATTGATTAAAGTTTGATTTAGTCTTTCGTTTAAGCCATTTGAGAAGGGTGAGTTCACAGCAGTAAAAATGATAGGAATGTTTTTTTCATCCAAAAATCTTTTGAAGTCTCTGGAATTGATACCTGGGTATTGGTCTGAGAGAATCATGCCAATGTCGTTAGCTTCCGCACAATTTTTCACTAGTTTCATGAAATCATTTGCATTTTGTGTACTTGACGTCAAAATGTATGCTTACCTTGTGAAATGGTTTGACAGCAGGTGTAAGTATCTCTTCGTTGACCTTGAACCCTCAAATCCTCCAATCGTATCAATGGAACATATCTCAAAAGGTTTCGTCGCGGGACCTAAGTGGGAGATCAATCCATATATGTTTTGTCCTCTTACTTTGTTCTTTAAACATACTATACAACTTTCACAGATTCTTTTAATATTTTTGTTATGTTTTCTGCTGTGAACCATGAGCTGATCATTCTTTGCATCTGTTTAATTCCTATGTGACCCAGGTCTGTATGTACGTCTTTGATGAACTGTATGCTAAATTTCTCTGATAGGACTATTTTTTCTTTTTTTTTACTTTCTTGTGATAAATGTTGTTTTTGTTATTAACTTGTCTTTTCTGCACTGTATCTTTTCATTTTTAACTTGGTCTTTTAAGATATCTTCTAGTGTTATTATGTTGACAATTTTTAATTGTTCATCTAGGTTCTCATTTGCTTCAAGGACTGGCTTCCTGCTTAGGCAATCAGCTTCAATGTTGTATCTTCCTGGAGAATATTTAATTTGGAAATCGTACTGTGATAGGTAGTATGTGAGATCTCCTAACTCTTCGTCTGTTCTTGACTTTATATTCATATTCTCCAAAGGCTTGTGATGTGAAAAGACAGTAAATTTCCTACCTATCAACAGATGC
>OZ017739.1:198804473-198959473 GCA_963969285.1 Odontomyia ornata
GTAAGTAAAGTGCAGTCAAGGAAACAGTTATGTGTCCGGGTATAATTTACGTGATGTTTTCTGTGTTCGTCCAGGTTTTCGGTGCGTTTCGGAAATGAAAACATAATTTCGAATGTTGTGTGAATCGTGCCTGCTAGAAACGGTATATGGGAGACGCGAAGTTAAAGATTTTCTCGGGTGAAACAGAATTGACGCCGGTCATAGAATTCCGATAACATGCAACTGAAACTAGCTTGCATTGTGAGTATTTACGCGCTTTTTTTCTGATTTTTATTCCTACGGATTTAAATGAGCCTTAGTTATCCTTAAAGCTTCGTGTTGAAGTATTAATTATGTTTTTAAGTAAAAGTTCGTAATTATCAAAGTGCAAATTGCATGTGAAATAGATGTTCCGCGCAAATGTTGAAGTTTTGTCGGCTCCGTCCATAATGGTGTTAAGATTCAATTGTTAAAATAATTCGTATTGTTGTTGCGAAGGTGCTTGTAAAAGTTTCATGTCTCGGAGTAAACGTTTTAATTGAAAAACTTTGAAGGTTTTCTAAAATACGAGAACTCGTATCAGTGCAGTGCACCTACAATATGGGAGCTGTTTTATTAATTTCGAAAACTGGTCGGTTGAATTTAAAAACTTTTTCTTAGGTTTCTGGAGTCGGGGTAATGGGACTGAAATTGATGTTGAAAATCGAGCCAATTAATGCAGATATGCATGCATAGCGGTTTACTTTGAAAATATTTGTTTATTTACCGGAAAACGAAAAAAACCGACTTCAAAGTGCCCTACAAAGGATGAAATGAATTTTATGGAAATGATATTATATCACCATGTAATATCACTAATAGAGCACCGCTTTTAAAAAATTTTATTCATCTTTCTTACTTTGGAGTCGCTTTTTTTTAAAATTTCTCAAGAGAAATTAAGCTATTGCGTAGAGTACTTATATATATATATATATATATATATATATATATATATATATATATATATATATATATATATATATATATACATATATATATATATATATATATACACATATATATATATATATATATATATATATATATATATATATATATATAGATATATACATACATATATATATATATACAGTCTTCCACAAAAGTCAAGGTACAGAGAATCGGTAACTGAAAATTGTATTACTGAATCAATATTTTTATTTGAAAACCAAAAGTTATGAAATGGTAATAATACGAGTTCTGTTGAATTTAAGTTTTCATAAATTTAAAGGGATTCGGCAATAATGATCATTGAAGACAATCATTTTTTGTTGGCAATGTCTCTTTTCTACTCCACAAAACTCTTGGTACAGTTGCAGAAAATGCCCTGTTATTTGTAAAAAGGGGAATCCCCCAAGTTCATATTATCAGAGTGAGTTAACAACCGTAGGCCGCTGTCTTTAATATCGCGTACGTATTCGTGGTGTATCTTTTATTTAATAAAATTTTTTAAAAATGAGTCGAAAGGAGTTGAGTATTAAGGAGCGTGAAATAATTATTAATCTGCATTCAAATCAGAGCAAATCATATTCTGAAATAGCTGAACTAGTATTGCGAAGTCGGTCAACCATTCAAAAAGTGATAAATCGATTTAAGAAGGAAAATAGAGTGGAAAATGTGCCCCGAACAAGTCGTCCATCTAAACTAAGTGCAAAGGACAAGAGAAAAATTTCGCGAATGGTAAAACAAGATCCATTTCTAAGCTGTAGAAAAATCTGCGATAATCTTGGAATTAATGATAAGAAGGAGGTTAGCGCAGAAACTGTGCATAGAGCTGTCGTAGAAGCTGGATTTTCATCTCGTACGCCTAGAAGAAAACCTCTTGTAAGTTCCATAAACAAACAAAAAAGAATAACATTTGCAAAAGCATATATTGACAAACCAATAACGTTTTGGGATAATGTTTTATTTTTGGATGAGTCTAAATTTTGTATATTTGGTGTAAATGGGCATAAGAGGGTCTGGCGAAAGGTAGGAGAAGCATTTAATCCCAAGAACACTATTAAAACAGTAAAACATGGAGGCGGTGGTGTTATGGTTCGGGGTCGCATGGCTGCTGCTGGAGTTGGAAATCTGACATTCATCGAAAATACTATGGATCAGAACTCTTATTTAGAGATTCTACGAAACAACATGAAACAAAGTGCAGCCAAATTAGGTATGCGAGAAGATTTCTTGTTTCAACAGGACAATGACCCTAAGCACACTGCGCATAAAGTTCGAATGTGGCTATTGTACAATACTCGCTTGCTTGCTACACCGCCTCAAAGCCCTGATTTGAACCCTATAGAGCATCTTTGGAATGAGCTTGAGACAAAAATCCGAAAAAGAGTGATATCAAGCAAGGCGCAGCTTAAGGATGTTATATTGGAGGAGTGGGCCAGAATCAGCAGCGAATTTACTAAAAAATTGGTATATTCTATGCCTAAAAGACTGAAGTCAGTAACTCAGATGAAAGGATATCCGACAAAATATTAAGAAAAGCATAATTCAAATAGCTATGCAAGACTATAATTACAATTTGTATCATTTTTCTTTAGGTGTACCATGACTTTTGTGGACTTCATTCATTGACTTTCCAACACATCATATGTAATAATATATCAATACGACAGAATTTTCGTTTTGTTTTACATGAATTTAAAGTGTAATGATTAGAGTTGAAGTAATACCAAAAAATTTTATCACTATAGGTTTTTTAAATAAAAATATCAAACAATTTTCATGATATTTATCACTGTACCTTGACTTTTGTGGAGGACTGTATATATATATATATATATATATATATATATATACATATATATATATATATATATATATATAGATATATATATACATACATATATGTAAACATATACACATATATGTATAAATATATATATATATATATATATATATATATATATATATATATATATAAATAAATATATATATATATATATATATATATATAAACATCTATATATATATATATATATATATATATATATATATATATATATATAAATATAAATGATATAATGAAAATCGTGACTATGCTAGAGGTCACAATTTCACTCCAATTTTCACAAAATTTTTAGGAAAGGCGTGTTGGGTGAATATCTCAGTTAAGTTGTTTAACCAGCTAAATCGATCGAGGGAAAACAAAATGGCGGCCATTTTAGACAAACATTAGTGATTTCATTCCTGACCAAACCATGGCTCCTTTTTGGATGAAATTTGGTACAGAGGTTTATTGAAGTATGCTATGAATTTTACGATAAAAAATCCAAAGTCGAACCGTTTGAAACAAAATGGTGGCCCCTCAGACGTCAAAAAGCGTGTAAGCATTGGATGTTGTAGTTGTGACCAAACTTTTCAGCCGATGTTAATGAAATTCGGTTGTTTGGTAAAGACTTTAAATGTCTAAAGAACTGTGTAAAAAAACTAGAGATCAGGTTTCCAAAAACAAAAAGGCGGCTAATTGAAGTTCGGAATTTCAAAGGCTTCGCAAAGATCCAATTTTGAATCGATGTGAACATAGAAAATAATTCGATTTAAACATTTTGCTATTTTGGTGTACATATATGCTCAAGTTTCAAAATGGTGGCGAACCAAATATGCGATTTTTTCAGATTTTTTGGCCCTCTAGTGGCCAAATTTTCCAATGGATTTTAATGAAACTTGAGATTATGGATAATTGTACTAAGTCCTTGTACTAACCAAAAAATTATCAAAATCGGATGAAAAATAAAGGAGTCGAAAATTTAAAACCTAATATTTTTCGCTGCCATTTTCATTGAAAATTTAATACTTTTGCCCTGTCTAGAGGGAAACTGATTTGAATAAGATTGGGCAAATTGACTGATGAGACTCTAAGATTGAAATATTTTTAAAAATCCAAAATCAAATGCATGCACTCAAAATGGCGGCCCACAAAGGTCAGAAGGTAAGCGCAATTCGCTATTTTAGTAGCAACTGAAGTAATGAATATTTATCATGGAAACATTTTTAGTGGCGTAACTTGTAAGTATTTATACAACAGACCATTTTAGGAGATTGTAAAATATTTTTACAATGCCCTATTAAAATCGTGATCTATCATTTCGTCCGCCTGTCCACCCGTCTGTGCGTCACAGCAAGATTTCTCGCAAACCACACAAGCTAAAGTGATGAAATTTTCTACGTAGGTCAAACGTGGTGCCCTCTCAGGCGTTTGCAAGAAAATTCCACCAGAATAATAATATCTGCACATATGACAACTTTTTGGCTTTCTTTTTGTAGCAAACAATTAATTTTCAAACGCTACATTTTCATAAAGTTTATCGCCAAGAGTATGATACACCTTATCATATATTGAACGGAATTTCGACCCCAATTTCTGAATTAGCTTCGAGCCTATGCGAGTTATTACAATAGTAAAGGCTTCATGAATTTGATCTTTCGCCGTCTCCTGTATGTACCTCTATGTTGTACAGTAATGTACCTCGTGTATCGATAAGCAGCTTTCTTATGGCGTACTCCGGAGCCAAATTGAGTAGTAATGGGGCCAGCCTATCTCCCTGCTTCAGTTCGATATTTGTGTCAAAGGCATCGGTCTGCTGGCTAATGGTGCGAGCTTGGGAGGTTGTTGACATCATTGTCGTCTTGGTAAGATAGACTCGTTTCGTTGGGATGCCAAAGCAAAGCATTATCTGGTACTGAACGTTACGATCAATACTTTTGTATGTTTGCTTTGGGCCAGCGACAAATCTGAAGTGCGTCTGTCTTGAACTCCCAGCATTTTTCATGTTCTTGCATGGCAGTGAATAATTTGTTTGTTGTAAATTAACTTGCTCTAGAATCACCTTGATACTCCCCAATAATGCTGTTGGCGTATGATCCGATTTTATTTTGTAAGATATTTGGAAATATTTTGCACGTCGTACCGAGCAGTGATATGCCTCTATAATTTGCTCACTGTAGCTTATCACCTTCTTCGTGGATAGAGAATATAACTGATTGTTTCACTCCTTCGGCATATATTCTTGTTGCCAAACGTACTGGATGACAGTTTGAATAGCTTGATAAACCCAGCTGCCACCATATTTGACGAGCTCCACTGGAATCTCATCGATGCTCGGCGGGTGATTATTCTTCATCCAGAGTTTGTGGGGAGAATGGAAACTCTCTGCAGACATCTATAGGCTCCAATATTCTGGCGCCATGTGAAGGATTAAGGAGGTTCTTGAAATATGATGGCCATATTTCGTTAATCTTGGTTTCGTCAGTGAGGATATTGCTGATGTCATCACGACAGAGCCTGATTTTATGCTGATAACCACGTTCCAGGCTTTTCACTACTTTGTACGAGTATGCATGTCTTTAGTTGTTGCTTGCTAGACTTACGTCGATACTTCTTAATTGTTTGTCATAGTATTTTCTTGTCTTAATCCTAATTATCTTATTCGCTACTCTTTTGAGATTTTCATAGTGTTCTCTTCTTGCTGCTTTTCCTACCCACGCATTCTTTGCATGCCTGTTTCTTTTTTTCTGACGCATTCTGGCATCATCGAACCAATCGTTTCTCTTGCACCAGGCTTGATGTCCAATTGTGTGTGCTAACTATGACCTCAATAGCCGCTTTCAATTCCATCCAGAGCTTGTTGTTTGTTTCCAGCGATGCGTGCGATAAGATGGGCTGTCGAGGGTCTCCGTGAAAGTTTTTTGCCACAGACGCCGTTCGGAGCCTTTTGATGTCAGATTTTTGTATGGGGTGATCTTCGCCGAATATGCCTTTGACATACGACATCAAAAGATGAATTTGATCCAGTAATGATCCGAGTTACAATTGGCTCCTCGGTATGTACGGACATCAAGTATACTCGAGGCCCAACGTTGTTGGAACAGAACATGGTTGATCTGGCTTTGTGTGTTGTGTTGTGATACTCAGGTCACTTTATGCATGCAATGATGCATAAAGCAAGTCGAACGTATGACTAGATTTCTGCTACATGCAAAGTCAATCAGGCGCTGGTCGTTTTCATTTGTTTAATCGTGGATGCATTATCCTTTAGTCGTTACCCGATGAGAAGCCTCATTGCCAACCTTATCGTATAGACTACCCCGAATTATGTATTTATCCTTTGTAGATAATGAGTCGACTAGTCGTTTTAGGTGATTTCAGAACATTTCCTTCGTGTTTTTGTCCTTTTCTTCGGTCGGGGCATGTATGTTGATCAGCTAGATTTTGTAGCGTGTCGCTTTTATATAGATCGCACACAACCGTTCATTAAATGCCCTGAAATCGATGATGTGTGATTTGAGCTCCTAGTCCACAATAAAGGCTACTCCGAATTCTAGTTTTCCAGTAACCTTCCCACTTTTGAATATTGTGTGCGATCTCATGACTTGAATATCTTTTCTAGTCCAGCTCGTTTCCTGGATTGCCAGTATGTTTAATTTATACCGATTGGCCTAGGCTCCAGTGCAATTGAGTCATCTGACCTTCTAGGATCCAATGTCATAGTCCTTTTTCCGTTTGCGAGGTCATTGCCGTGAGTCCAGTCTATTCCGAGGTCCTTCTGCAGGTTTCGAAACCTTGTAGCGTTTTCCAGGGGTGGTGAGTTAGCCCATCACCCAACCTCCATTCCGGCAGCATGGTTATTATTTCGATTCCGTTATCAGATGCGGTAGACTTCCCTTAACCCTGGCATGTCCCCACAAAGGAGGTGTCGGTAGGATCTAGCAGCAGAGCTGTGGACGTATTTACAGTTATTAGGGTTTCTCGGCATTTAATGTCCCATTAGTCGGGAGCCAGTAGACCTAATATGAGACCCGGAGACCATTTACTACCATTTAATCATGAGGCTTAGGATGAGTAATCATGTAAGCTGTGGGTTGAGGAAACAAGGAGATCCCTCTTCATTTCTCAAACGGGCTTGGGACCATCTACGACTTAGTGGCATAGATAGATGGATATATATATATATATATATATATATATATATATATATATATATATATATATATATATATATATATATATATATATATATATATATATGTATATATATATGGCTGTTCAAAAACATTTCATTGCGGATCGAAGGACACATTGTTGGATTGGACGAGTGTAGGAATCTTGTATTGGATGATGCTGAAGAAATCCATATGAAAATGAACAAGCTGGGTAGACAGACCTACGCTCATGTCAGAAGGGTTTTGTATTCAATTTACAAAATGCAGTTGCCAGATTGAATAAAATCAAGAAACATGTCAAAGACGATTTTATTGGAGAAAATATGAAATTCGAAGATCATACTATTATTAACAAAGTTGAACGAATTTCGACTTCTGAGGTTTTTGTTGTTTTTATACTCATAAATATCTCCCTTGATAATTATTTCAGATTTTTTAAGATCACAGGTGTCCCTTCCCGAGGCAGGAAACACATTTTTAATGTGTTTCCCCCACTGTGCCCCCACTGAAGCAAAAACTAACAGTTTAAGAACTGTTTTGAAAAGCTCCCATGAAAACTTTCATTTCATACTCTATCGGCTATCTTTGATGAATTTTTTTCAGCGGCCACTCTCCTGAACCGTTATCATCGATTAATGGGCCAATTTTTGCGAATCCTAAAATGGTTACAAAGCCCTTTTGCTAGGAGCTCACTCCTGCCTCTTTGACTTGGTTTTAATATGAGTATTAACTGTAGGTACTCATCTTCAGTCATTCATTAAATTGAATCAAGTGTTCAAAGCATGCACCTTAATCGTTGAAGTAGGAAAAAAATAACTCAAAATTATTCTATCTTCGCATTAAAAACAGCCACTATTTTGTTTTACGATTACTGATACCACTAGCTGAACCGATTATCAAAGATATTCATGATGCCTATCATTCCTGAAATTTTCATGCAAATACTAGCAAAACTGTAGTGTCTGAGTCGGTAAAACGCGCATGTTGTTCCATAGCCATATGTTGCCATAGTAATAAATGCATCGCATATTGTTCCATAGTAATACAGGAAAATTCAAACCGCTATAACTTTGCTAAATATGATTTCAGGATAGATCAATCTTATAAATAGTCATCTGTGTACTGAATATTATTGAATTTAAGGGCACCGTTAAGATTTTATTCAAGAAAACATAAAATCCAAAAATCATACTATTACTAACAAAGTTGAGTGAATTTCAACTTCTCATGTATTTGTTGTTGTTGTACTCATCAAGGCCTACATTCATGATTTTTTTTCAGATTTTTCGGATAGCGAGGAGGGGGGACACATTTTTACCGTGTATTTCCCCTCCCTGTGCGCCCCTTGTGCACCCCTCGAAGCAAACTTTGCCAAACTAAGATCTGTTTTGAAAAGTTCTCATCAAGACCTTTCATTTGATACCCATATCGGCTACCTTTGATGAAATTTTTTTTCGGGGGGTCACTCCCCTATATGTAGAGACCCGCCTTAAATACCTATTAAAAATTTTTTGTAGTTGAACTTTGAAGAGAGCACCACTTTACACCTACATACAAAATTTGGTGTTTCAAGCTAAAGTAGTTTCCGAGAAAAAGTGCGTGACACACGGACGGACGGACGGACAGACAGACGGACAGACAGGACGCGATTTTAGTAGGGTTTTGTAAAATTATTTTACAAAACCCTAAAAATTGCCGAAGTTTAGGAAGATTTGCTTGTCAGTTTGAGGTTAACCATATTTGTCATGAGGAAAATAATATTTGTTGCAGGGGGTGTGAAAAGTACAGAATCTACTGCTGGTGGCCTGGAGAAGAGAATTTAGCGAATAAAGACTATAACCTTCAATTTAAGAAAATAAACGAGCAACATGAATACAATCCTGGAGAGATTGCAGCTATTGGGGCTGAAGTATCCCCCTCACAGTACAATAACCTAAGGATGCGATAATTTCCATCAAAATGCAGTGTGGTTCGAAATTTAACTTAAATTTCAGTTTCCAAGCTGTTATGGGCATTCTGGGGTAACATTGGGGTAACTAAGAGAAACATGTTTTCCATTACAAATTCACCCAAGTTAGATATCTCGTAAATCGAGGGCTCTTTGATAAAACCAAATTATTTTCCTACTTGTTTGTTGCTCCCATACCAGCTTCCTTACTATATAATCCTCGCGGAGTGAGTGTATGGTGAAGAGTGGCAAATGAAGTCAAAAAGATGAAAGCAATGCATGCACAAGAAAATTTCTAAGACACCTTATCTTTAAAAGAGCTAAGCTACATCCACATTTTGGCAATTTCCACTTTGTTTTTTACACTTCCGTGACCTCAATTCGGTCTAATATTTATTTAATAAAATGTACCAGTAATGAGGCAAAAATAAAATATAAAGCTCAATGATACTAGATCCATTTTAATTTAGACAAAATAAAGAATTAAATAGACTCATTTTACCAAATAGTGGATAACCATATAAGAAGCTCGGTGTTAATTAAACGTATCAATATCTGATTTAAATACGCGACTTGTAGATTAAGTGCCTTTCACTGCGTCCAATTTACTATATTTTTTATTCGGTGAATAATTTCACCTTATAT
Organism: Odontomyia ornata; assembly: GCA_963969285.1. Lineage (NCBI taxonomy): Eukaryota > Metazoa > Arthropoda > Insecta > Diptera > Stratiomyidae > Odontomyia > Odontomyia ornata. The sequence goes on from OZ017739.1 coordinate 198,814,027, forward strand.
ATATGCACATATATTGTACATTAAATAAAAAGACTAAGTCAAAAGTATGATTATTTTCCGCATGTAAGGTATTATTTATTAATATCTTAGAGAATTTTTTTAGTGTGTATTCCCTTTTAAATATTTACTGAAACTTTAAAAGACATATACGAGTATAAATCGTTTTAATGTTAATATTTTCTTTTGTTAAAAATTGAAAATAGAAAAATTTTAAATTTAATGAAATAAATTTACCAAAATATTTTAGAATCATTAGTGAGAAATTTATTGTACAATAGAAACACATATCAGATTAGAGAACTACATTCCACTGACGTTTTATGAGACATTTATAGATCAATTTGTGAACATATATGCATTTTACCCATTAGAAAATTTTTCGGAATATTTTTAAATGTTTTTTTTTTTTGAAAAAAAAGTCATTCTAAATTAGAATTTTTGGAAACGATTAAAAATAGCCAAAATCGTAATACTACAAATGAATTACGTAAAATCAGTTATAAAAATGTAACCAGTGCTTTTGAATGTTTTTCACAAACAGGAAAAACTGATGTATTATTGAGATGGTTGAGCACAGTAATTTAATGCATGTTTTCTTATTTACCAGATATAGTATAGATCTTCTTTAATAGGTTTTGATAAAAAATCATTCCTATTTATAATATTGAAGTAGAAGTCATTCCCAATTTAAAGTCTACGGTATCATTTAGAACATGTGAATTTTATGCAAAATAAATAGAGCAATGACATGATACCCAATAAAACTAGGTCTTCTCAGTCAGACAATTTCTAACGGGTATAGGGCCCGCCACGGTGGCTAAACACTCCTATTCTGAGCTAGCCATCGGGCTGTAGCTCCTTCCTTCTTTGTAGTTACAGTGGCTCTTGCTGGATAGAGTGGCCTTCTATACTGGTCTTCTATTTATATTAAATTTTCATATGAATCTATCATATAAAACTGTAATATACTCGTAAATCTAAAACATTTTATTTTATATTTGCGGGAAAGTTTCATGGAAATTGTTTTGTATGAATTTTTCATGTAAATTTAAAATAAATTGCCATGTCTATAATGGATCTTGATCCCAATGGAGATGTCGGGGAGGAGCATCGCTTCTACCTGGATGCCCCACTCTTATTTCGGCATCGTAAGTGTTCAAAGTAAGGACGAAGTCGGCTCGCATCCCACGCGCGTTAATCGAGCATTGGCGTCGTTTACCAATGTCAATTCCTTTGGTAGTTTGCCTCGTCCTCGACACCATTGAAGCGTTATATTTCTAACGCGCAATTCGTGAATGTGAAAATTTTATGTAGTAGGCCCTTGTGCTGGGGAAAAAAACCCGCTCCACGACACCAAAACGCTAGCCTGCAAGCAAATTTACTATATATGCGCTCAGACAATGCCGATTCTGAGGAGCATCAATATCTTTGCTTGCTGAGGCAGCAGACCATCGCTACAGTCCTTTGCGGACTTATGAACATCCCTAAATACAACAACACGGCAAACTAATGGACGTCTTTAAAATGGTATCAGACTTAAAACAAGATGATGGACTTGCCGAAATGCTCTTTATTGTAACGCTGGAAAACCTTATTAGGAAGACATCAATTGAAAGCTTTGGTACCCTAATGTTCAAGCCCACACAATCGGTAGCATGTACTGATGACGTTAATGTTAAAACGCTTTCGATCTCAAATGACAAAGGACCATTTCTAAGTCTAGATTCTGAAGCTAACCAAATTGGCCTTCCCTGGGAGTACTTATAGACTCAAAAATGAATTTTTCCGCACAAATTGGAGCAATAGCCGAAAAGGTGGCAGTAGGCGCAGTGCCACTTACTTGGATGATGCCCAGCATAAGGGGACCTATTTCACCAAGGAAATGACTCCTAATGAGCGCTGTATAGTCTGTGCTTTTCTACGAGTCAGAACTATGACATGATGCTCTAAACAAGAAGCTGCACCGAAAATGATTGACACAGTAAAGATACAAAGAGCGCAGCAAATCATACGGGCATACCAAATAGTCTCCAGGTGAGTAGTATTGGTGACTCGTTGTGTAATGACCATTGCGCTCCTTGTTAAGGTGCAAGGCAGCCTCTATCTTCCTAGAAGCAAGGGCGACTGTGAAGCAAAGTTCGACTTCTTCTTAAAGCTACACTTTATATTGCATTTTTCTGAAACCGAAAATCAAGGTAGACGTTGAAGAGATCTTGTATTACAATGTATGAGAACTTAATTCGATTCCTATAAACGCTGAAGATTTTAGCAGTATTAAGCTTTGCATTGCATTCAAAAACCGATATTTTAATATACATGGTATAACGTTTTCGAGAAACTGAGTTTTGATACATTCGAAATGAAAAAAATTGCCACTAATAAGGGTGAAATAAAAAGCTTTTAGAAAAAAAAAAAAAACCGACTTCAAAATGCCCTTAAAAAGGATGAAATAAATTTTATGGAAGCGGTGCCAAATCGATTTCGCCATTTCAACACAAAAACTTCTGCAAAACTATGCACCATCACAAAAGAAATGGGAAAAACTGCTGTGGCACCAATTAAGCAGTTGGGCATTTCGAAGTCGGTTTTCTATTTTTTTTTCAAAAAGTTTTTTTATCTATATACTACATGAATCTTTTTTTAGTTATTTTCATGTGGAATCTTTAAATGATTAATTTTTTATTTAGAATCTTTGAGTGATACATTTAGAATCTTTAAATGATTAAATCAAACATGAGTGTTGGCTAGACAATTATTTAAATTTTTAAATAAAAATAAGTTTATATTTTTTTTAAGTTAAAATATGTTTAAAAAAATTATTGCGCAACACAGAGTAGTATCGGAAAATATAAATATCCGTTGCAATATTATTAATCGACTTCGAAATTAAAGAAAGTTATCAGCTTATTACGTCTATATTTTTTTGAATTTGCTCATGCTGCGATATAAATTTCCAAGTGAATTATCGCATTCCGCCCGAACACTTATTGGGAATAGTAAGGTAGTCTGTTTGGGTTGGTTTGTGTTTGCCTAATGACTTTGCCCAGGGCTTCGCACGTCGATGCATGTTCGGCAGCTCTATACGCCATCAAAAATAATGGGATGTGCCGGGCCCAGTACATTTGGTTCTCGTCAACCACCTTGGCCAGGTGTTTATTGAGGGTGCCGTTGAAGCGTTCGACCATTCCATCGGATTGGGGATGCAGCGGTGTTGTCCTCGTTTTCCGTATTCCCAGCAGCTCGCACATTTTGCAAAAAACTAGTAACTCAAAGTTTCGGCCTTGATCCGAGTGTAGTTCACAAGATACGCCATACATACTGACCCAACTTAACACTAGCTGTTCGGCTACAGTACTTGCTTCCTGGTTGGGAATGGGGTAGACCTCGGGCCACTTGCTGAAATAATCGGCCACCACCAGCGCGTATCGATTTCCCCATTCGGGTTCAGGAAAGAGTCCTGCAATGTCAACAGCAATACTTACAAACCCCCACGTTATAGGTTTGCATTTGTCTTCTCAATCGTCATTTTGGGCCTTTGATGGAAGCGCAAATCGTGCATCTATGACACCAGTCCTCTACGTCTTCTCGAGCGTGGAGCCAGTAGAATCTTTCCCACAATTTCGCTAAGGTCTTGTTACGATCAAGGTGGGCTCCCGAAGATCTTTCGTGCGTTTCCTAAACCACATCATGGATTCGGCTTTTGGGAAGTTTAGTATGCATCCTATAGGAGCTGCCATCCACCGTTTCCCATTTCCGCTTGAGTATGCCACCCGCCATCTGAAGGAGTTCCATTGTGCCCAATAACTTTTCAGGGTAGCGCCGTGCATTGAATCGTCCTTCCACTCCGGTCGTCCGGTTGTCTCCTTCCATACGAGTAATGGTTCGATGTTTTCATCGGCTAACTGGGCATTTCGGATCTCCTCCAATGACCAACCTTCATTGAATTCGGCAGTTATCATTCGCAGATGAACGGTCAGCTCCTTTTCCTCGATCGGCCGGCGATGCTTGCAGTTAGCTTGACATGGAGGACGTGATAGGGCGTCAGCATTTTCATGAACTCCACCCTTCTGATGAACAATTTTGTAATCGTATGACTGTAATCTTTCGATCCATCTCGCAACTTATCCGTCGGGGTTTTTGAAGTTAAGCAGCCATCTCAGCAATGCATCGACTATTCAAAGAACAAATTTCTGCCCATAAAGGTACTTGTGAAACTGCTTGGTGGCCTCTATTATAGCCAATAGCTCCTCTTACTTTTTGTGAGAACTCGACTGTAATACGAGAGTACTCTTTCTTCACCATCGATCTGCTGCGAGAATACAGCTCCAATCCCGCCGTTGCTCGCATCGGTGTCAACTACAAACATTTTTCCAGATTTTGGATATGCCAGCATGGGTGATACACACATCTTTTCTTTCAAGGCCTCTAAGGCTGCCTGACAGCGTACATTCCAGGCATACGGGCGATTTTTCTCAGTTGACTGATGGAGACACTTAGCTATTTTGGCAAAGTCTTTGACGAATCTTTGAAAATAGATTGCCAGACCCAGAAAACTTCGTAGTTGGCGCTTGTTGTTTGGTGTTGGCCAGCTTTTCACGGCTTCAATTTTCTCAGGGTCTTTTTTGACCCCGTTTTCTGATACAACGTGTCCATGATACTTTACTTCAGCTGCAAAAAGAGTACACTTGTCAGGATTAAGTTTCAAATTCACCAGTTGCAATCGGGAAAACACCTATTCTAACTTCTACACATGCTCTTTGAACGTTCTCCGGATAACAGTGATGTCATCTAGGTACACCAAACAGGTCTTCCAGGTGAGGCCTCGTAGCACGTATTTCGTCAGGCGTTTGAAGGTAATTGGAGCATCGCAAAGCCCAAATGGCATCACCAAAATCCAGACCAGAAAATGTGGTCTGCTCTCAGTCCTTCTTGTCGATTTTTACCTGCCAGTAGACACTCCTGAGATCGAGTGTAGAAAACTATTTTGCGTCGGCTTAAGTGTTCATAATGTCGTCGATACGTGGAAGCGGGTAACTATCTTTCTTAGTGACGTCATTAAACTGTCTAAAGTCGAAACCAAAACGAGTACTACCATTCCGAGATCAGTGCACTCACTTCTCCTTGTATGGCTATAGGAAGATGTCTCGGTGCTTGTCGAATCGGCTTGTCCCCTTCTTTATCTATCACGTCAGTTGCCAGACTCATTCGGCCTTGGTCATCCGGGCTTGTTGAGAAGATGTCACTGTACTTGGTGACCAGATTAGAAGCTTGCTTGAATAGCTGCCTTGGCATTTTAGTCTGCTTTAATATTGCAGACGTGAGTTCCCGAAATTTGTCTGCACCTTGCCTCCTTTTCCGATGATGGTCGTGAGTAGCTTCCAAAAAAGTGATAGTGGAAACAGGTTGGCAGCTGCCGATGACTTCTACCGCTTTGATGCTTGTGGCTAAGTCTGCGGTGTTAAGGACTCTAACCGGCACGTATCCGTTCCTTATAGATCTTACAAGGCTTCGTCCTACAATCAAACTGCGCAATGCAGACGTCTTCGTTGGCTCTACCAGATAAGATCGGCGGTCTCCAGTATCACCATCAAGGATGGCCCAGACAATGCTCTCAGAAGATTTCGGTACATTAGTGTCGGTACATACTACCATATTCATCTTGGGAATTCGAACGCTGGGACCCCCCATCAATACTTGAACATTTCGCCATTTCAATACACGTTTGCCCAAGTCCAATGTGATTCCATGTGTTCGCAGAAAATCCATTCCGAGAATGCAGTCAACCATAATGTTCGCGACCAGAAAATTATGTCGGAACGCAAGGTCTCCCAACTGTATCTGGAGGTTGACCTCTCCATGGACAGGTGCTGTTTTTCCCGTAACTGTGAGAAAATCCTACTCTTGTGAAGTAGTTGTTACCTCACATGGTCTGGTCGGATAAGCGATCGCGTTGCACCAGTGTCGGTTTTTATGGTGCAATATTCTCCGTCAACTTGACCCGGAAGGCATAAGTCTGCTTCTCCACGATGTAGTCTTGACACATTAATGGTTGTGCTGAGGACGTCAATCCTCCTAGCCAACCTCTGCCCCACGAAGTTGGCTCTTACATATTTCCCGACCCCTCTGTTTGAAGGGCTTCCATTCTGGGCTCTTGACTCGTTCTGGATTTCTTTCACCCTGGACAATAGCTCAGTTTTCTTTGCTTCTTGCCGTCTCTTTGCAGCTGCCGCTTCTCTCCGCAATCACAGCATCTAGACGCAACATTAATCTGCGGGTCTGTTTTATTTTGAATGTTGCCTCGTTGGTTGGGGGCCGCCTGTCCGGCGTGTCATGATTGGAACGCCTTGCCCTTCGCAGTCTGTCATTGAATTTCCTTTCGACGCCGGTAATCCTGCCGCAGTTCGCTGACCAAGCGCCGGAACTTGTCGAGCTCTGCTGCAGCTATTGCAACCTCGGCGAGTCGATTTGCTTCGCAGGTGCTTTGTCGTTGCTGCACCTGCCAGCCTTCACGCAATGCCGGTGGTTTGTGCTCTACTACCTTGATATCGAGCGGCTTCTTCTGCCAGGCCCGGTATTCAGCGATGCTGATTGCTTTGGGGCCGGCTTGGGGGTCCGCTGCAATGTCCTCTGCCAAACTTGGTGCTGGCGGCATCTAGGGCAAAAGGCAAATAGCCAACCAGAGCACCTAGATACGAAGAGCCGGGTCTAGGCACTTAAGTCAACTAGACAAAAACCAGGCGCAAGGCCAACTGGTTTTCAACCAATCTGTTACACAAACCCAACCAACAGAAAGGTTCGAAGAATTTGTCTAGGCGCAAGGCAAACTAGTCACAACCAGGCGCAAGGCCAACTGGTTTTCAACCAATCTGTTAGGCAGAGCCAACCAAAAGAAGGTTCGAAGGAAATTAGTCTGAGCACAAGGCCAACTAGACAACACAAGGCACAAGACCATCTGGTTTTTAAAATAGATGAGTGGGAGAAGGCATTGAAGCAAAGAATGATAGTCGCTTCCATTTTCCTAGCCTGCTTTGCTGTTTATATTCGTTATTTTTGCTTGCTCAGCAAAATTGTCTTTCCCTAAAGCGTGGAATAGAATTAATTTGTACCATTGTGTTTCTGTACATAGTGGTGTCATTGCAGCGAACCCATGTGTCTGGTGGGGGAACCCATGTGTCTGGTGGCGCACCTATCGCTGGTAAATGTCTGAGGTAGAATATGTTTAGTGAAAATCCAATCCAAGTACAGAAACTTAAAGCTGCTTTGAAAGTGGTTATGAATTTTGAGATATATGATGTACATATATCAACATAATGGCAAATCCAAACGAATGAATTATAGAAACACAATGCGCGCGATACGTTTTGTGTGGAGATTCACCACCGCAATGTACGGCTAAAGCTATTATAGAAGCTTGTAAATAAATGTACATGTTTTCGATTTTGTGTGTCCATTCATAAATTTGGGATGTGTTCATTTTATGAATGGAAGTGCACAATTTTATTGTGTGAAGTAATATAAGAATTAATACTTTTACAGAATTTAAAAGATTATAAATCCATTATGTATGAATTGATTTTCTTTATCGCTGAGTGTTCTTTCTGTATGTTTTTCTAAACAATAATAAATATAAAACTAGATTGTTGAGTGTAATAATATTTTTAAACGTCGAATATCTAACTTAGCAAGTATACATATTAGAGTTAGAAGTACTGATGTTAATAAAATTACCACCATAGTTTTTATTCTTGTCGATTTTAAAATATCATTGAATAAATTGCAATGAAAAGACTTTTTGACTCTGACAAACGCTTGGAAATAAAAAAAACACTCAAGTACCCTAAATTATTGTTACATCAATGCATGTCTTTGCTTTATATCGTATGTCAAAGAATATCAACTGAATGCTGATTCATGGTTGCAAGGACTGAATTATAATTGCTTTTATTTTAATGTATAATAATGTTACGTCAATTTTTGTACGAAGAATGAATCATTTGGATCCAAAAAAATGTATTGTAGCATTATCCAATTAAACTTTTTAAAGCGTTTTGTCTTATTTAACTTTCAAAATAAAAACTAAGTTTCTTTTCGTGACTTTATTTGATTAATTTTTAGCATGTGCGGGTTTCGCTGGTACTACCTGTCTCGTCAATACAATAAACTAATTTATTTAAGAACAATTGTCATCAAATTACGTACAAACTGAAAGTTGATTAGAAATGAAGAAATGAATTTCTAGTTTCATAAAAGTTATAAAATTAATTCTGAGAAGAGTGATTTTCGTTAAGTCTTATTTGTGTTTATTTTCAAGCAATGGTAAATGTAATTATTCGTCGAGCATAATTATATTTTGCAATGAGTAAATTGCAAAAAATTAATGATAAGGTCAAATCGATAATAATTGTTACTATATATTAATTTCAAGCTTGTGATTTCGATATCAAGAAGCTTTGGAAAATCTGGATCTGAGGTGGTTAGTTGCAGTGCATATAGAATAGGTGGATAACATACAACATAAGTGATGTGAAATATTTAACAGACATTAATGTTGCAATATGAAAAAACTACTTGAGTAAATATTCGGCCGTACTAGTTGCACATCTCTCTTAATCGTCATTACGTTTGGAATATCCCGATTCAACAGTGGCTGAAATCGTTGCAGATACGGAATTGCTAAAGGCTTGCATTTGTAGTTTTACTAAAATTTTATCGGAGTTACTTGTACGTCCGTGAGTTTACGAATAGTGGTGATAACATTATTATCAAGTTCACGCACCTTTTGAATAATTCTCCATGATCAGATTTTAGTATAGTAACGGATGTTATTTTTCAGATGGATATTCCTTAAATTTTTAAGAAGTTGAAGCATATCAAAACAGTTGTATATTCCTCTACCTTCCCCTGCAAAGTATGGGTTTCAGTAGAGAACCTAAGTAAGTTCAAGGATCGTCGATTTACTGCGCTCTGATTACAAACCGTTCCTAGCATATCTAAGCCAACACTGAGAATATAATTTATGGTCGTTTTTATAATAAAAACCAGTAAATTTCCATTGGGTGAGCCAACAATGTACCCAATTTCTTGCTTCAAAATTAGAGGCAGAGTGTTTTATGTTACGTTGTTAAACCACCCAAATCACAAAAATCATAAATAATGTCTTCTGCGCAATTACATTCCAGTTCCGTTCTTATTCATATCTCGTCAAAAAGTAAAACATACCGTCCATCTATCCTGGACATTCCTTTGATTTTTTTCTCAAGTATGTCTTTTATGGAATCAAGAGCACCAGTTTTTAGGTGAAGATTCGAATACCAGTGCAGAATGGTCCTGACTGAAGGAACACTGAATTCCATGTTTAGAAGTTCCTTTTAAAGGGAAGGGGCCTATAGTATTATTTCAAGAAAAAAATTTGCTCATTTTGCCAAAGGGGCATTAGGCTTGTGCGAAAGCTGGGAACGTATTAAGAGCTGAGCCTCTTGGCTTATATCCTTCAACAAATTTCTGACTTGTTTTTCAACATCCGATTTGTTTTTCCTTATTCGGTAATACTTAAGAGAAACAAAACATGCTTTTGGAATTGGTTGTTTTTCCTCAGTGTTTTTTATTAGCTGGCGGTCTGGAGATGGAAACTGAGATAGGTGTAAATTTAGTATGCTAGGTCTTGAATGAAGTTTAAAATTCCGAAGATAGCTTTTATCCTTCGGATATTTTCGCACTTCAAGTGGAGGAAACAACTGAGATGACAGGTTATTTGACTTTAAATCGGCTAAAATTGGACGGATTGAGTTTTGTTTGGGCTTTTCTCTAAAATGAATGGGATGAGATTTCTCAACTGACACAAAGTCAAGTATATATATTTGCATTTTGATATTAACTCGCAAAAGCTTACTATCCATGTAAGGTATTGAATTCTTCAAATCAAAATCATAAGAGGAATTATTGACCATTCGTGATCATAACCTGACAATCACATATCTAAATTGAATTACACTCAATGCCAAATTCATTTACGCTGAATTTCTTGTGCTGGGGTCGGTAAGGCGTCGATTTTGAATGTCTACAAGGAGGCCATATTGTCTCAAAAAATCAGCTCCCAAGATTGGGCGGGCGAAAAAAAATAACTCCAACTAAAACTGCGGCGAAACCCGAATGACACCTCCAATGTTGTCCTACCGTAAGTGTCGATCTGCGTGCCGTTTACTGCGAACAGCTTATATGTGGATGATTTACGAGTACTTTGGAATTTCGAGGCAGGCATGACGGATACGTCTGCTCCGGAGGTTTTGGGATCGTGAATTAGCAGGCGATTTATTTAGGAACCACTAGTTATCGCCTGCGGTGCTAATGGTTCAATGAGTTTTCCTCTGGTGATACGCGAAATGCACACGGAGGTCGGCAGCGTCTTGCCGCAGCAGCAAATTTCCTGTGAAAATAACACCACTCGTTAGTTGGCTTCTGTGGGGCTGTTGCTTTCTGTCGTGAGGAGCAATGGCATGCGTTGCACTTCGCAACATTTCCTTTGAAAGAGCTGGATTGAATGCGATTAGCTTCGCACTGGGGCTCCGCAATCTGTTCCTTGACACTCCCATCGATGGGGTTTTCTAACGTATACGTGTCTGTACAACCTTGCACGTTGGCGATAACATTCGATGTGTCATAGCTCGCAATGCGATCCGCGGCGCAAGCCAACTTTTCAAGGTTATCAGATTCTGTCACTGCCAGGATGGCACGGATGTTTGCGGGAAGGCGCTTCAACTACAATGGTTTAACCACTGATTCCGGCACATTAACACCTACCATCGACTGCTCCTTCGAAGAAGTTGCGACGGACGCTGATCAACCAGTTCCAGCCGATATAAAAGTTGGTGCAGCCTTTCGTGATCATTCATCCCGAAAACGGACGTTAACCTTGCCTTCAACGTTGCATATATTCCTACGTTGGGTGGCGCTGGAATTACATCAGCCACCTGAGCAATTATTGCCACGTCTGACTCTGCCACAACTCTGTCGAGTCGAGATTGATCGTTCGAGATATTATTTGATCGGAGTTGCGCCTCCACTCGTGCGAACCATAGGTCTGGGTCGCTTCTCCAAAATGGTGGCAGCTTCAATGCAATTACATTTATTTCGTGCGCCGCCGTTGGCGTCCTGGAACTCGTCTTCAGACATTAGCTAAAACGCACGAATTACCTTACAGGGTCACCAATTGTGCGTATCACTGATCGCACACTTCGCTTTATTCTATCAAAAGACAGATGCCTAATTTCACAAAACTTTATTCTCATTAATAAAATCGGACAATTCCATTTGATGTGATCACGACGCGCGGTTGTCGAAGAAGACGAAATGATTGCGTTCGTTCTTGTGTCTCTGTCAACCTTCCAGGTCAATTCGCGTAGAATGTTGCAGGTAAATTCGCATAGAATGATGCAGGTAAATTCGCGTAGAAAGTTGCTGGCGATAGTGGCGCTACAAAACTTTTGCTCAAAATGCTAAATCGACATCGCCGCGCCATCTATCCTGCCAATTGGCGTTCACCGTGACACCACTATGTATAGAAACATAATGCCCGCGATACGTTTTGTGTGAAGATTCAACACCGCGATGTACGGCTAAAGGTGGTCGTAAGATTATTTCATTCTTCGCGATTATAGAAGATTGTAAAATGTTTTCGATTTTGTGTGTCAATTCATAAATTTGGGACGTGTTCATTTTATGAATGAAAGTGCACAACTTTTTTGTGTTAAACAATTTAAGAAATAATTCTTTTAATGAATTCAAATTCATTATATTTAAATTGATTTTCTTTGTTGCTAAGTGTTCTTTCTGTGTTTTTCTCTAAACAATAATTTATATAAAACTAGATTGTTGAGTGTAATTCTCTTTGGAAATGTAGAATATCTAACTTCGCAAGTAAACGTACTAGAATTAGAAATAGAGATGTTAATAAAATCACAAACATAGTTTTTATTCTTGTCGATTTTAAAATTATCATTGGATAAATTGCAATGGTAAGACTTTTTGACTCTACCAAGCATTTGGAAGTAAAAAAACACTCAAGTATGATCAGTGTAGAATTTCATTGCGATATTTTTCTTAAATTATTGTTACATGAATATCTTTGCTTTACTTGGTATGACAAGGGATATAAGCTGAATGCTGATTCATGGTTGCAAGGGCTAAAATATAATTACTTCTATTTTAATGAGTAATAATGGTGCGTTGATTTTTGTATGAAAAATGCATAGAGGTATATACAGGAGACGGCGAAAGATCAAATTCATGAAGCCACGAGCTTTTGCCTTTGCTATTGTGATAACTCGCATAGGCTCGAAGCTAATTTCGAAATTGGGGTCGAAATTTCGTTCATCATATGATAAGGTGTATCATACTCTTGACGATAAACTTTATGAGATTGCAGCGGTTGAAAATTAATTGTTTACTACAAAAAGAAAGCCAAAAAATTATCATTTGTGCTGATATTATTATTCTGGTGGAATTTTCTTGCAAACGCTTGAGAGGGTACCACTTTTGACCTACGAAGAAAATTTCATCATTCAAGTATGTGGTTTGCGAGGAAACTTGCTGTGACGCACGGACGGATGGACAGGCGGACGAAAAGACAGATCGCGATTCTAATAGGGGATTTTAAAAATATTTTACAATCCCCTAAAATGGTCTGTTTTATAAATACTTGCAAGTTACGCCATTAAAAATGTTTCCATGATAAACATTCATTACTTCAGTTGCTACTAAAATAGCGAATTGCGCTTACCTTCTGACCTTTGTGGGCCGCCATTTTGAATGCATGCATTTGATTTTTGATTTTTAAAAATATTTCAATCTTAGAGTCTCATCAGTCAATTTGTCCAATCTCAGTCAAATCAGTTTCCCTCTAGACATGGCAAAAGTATTAAATTTTTAATGAAAATGGCAGCGAAAAATATTAGGTTTTATATTTTCGACTTCTTTATTTTTCATCCGATTTTGATGATTTTTTGTTAGGTACAAGAACTTTGTACAATTATCCACAGTCTCAAGTTTTATTAAAATCCATTGGAAAATTCGGCCACTAGAGGGCCACAAAAATCTGAAAAAATCGCATATTTGAATCGCCGCCATTTTGAAACTTGAGCATGTCTGTACACCGAAATAGCAAAATGTGTAGATCTAATTGTTTCCTATCTCGAAAATAAATTTCATTCACGTCGAATCAAAATTGGGTCTTTCAGAAGCCTTTGAAATTGCTAGCTTCAACTAGCCGCCATTTTGTTTTTGTAGACCTGATCTCTAGTTTTTTAACATGATTCTTTAGGCATTTACAGTAATTACCAAAGAACCGAATCTCATTAACATCGGTTGAAAGGTTTGGTCACAACTACAATATCCAATGCTTACACGCTTTTCGACGTCTGAGCGGCCACCATTTTGTTTCAAACGGTTCGACTTTGGATTTTTTATTGTGAAATTCATCGCACACCTCAATAAACCTCTGTACCAATTTTCATCCAAATAGGAGCCACGGTTTGGTCAGAAATGAAATCACGAATGTTTGTCTAAAATGGCCGCCATTTTGTTTTCCCGCGACCGATTTGGCTGGTTAAACAACCTAACTGAGATATTTACCCAATACGCCTTTCCTAAAAATTTTGTGAAAATTGGAGTGAAATTGTGACCTCTAGCATAGTCACGATTTTCGTTATATTATATATAAATCATATATATATATATATATATATATATATATATATATATATATATATATATATATATATATATATATATATATATCTATATATATATATATATATATATATATATATATATAGATATATATATATATATATATATATATATATATATATATATATATATATATATATATATATATATATATATATATACGCTATATATAAATAAATATCTCTTGGGAAATTCAGCTTAAAAAAAAAAAAACGACTCCAAAGTAAGAAAGATGAATAAAATTTTTTAAAAGTGGTGCTATATTGCATGGTGCTTTAATATCGCTTTCATAAAACTTATTTCATCCTTTGTAGGGCACTTTGAAGTCGGTTTTCTTCGTTTTCCGGTAAAGAAACAAATATTTTCAAATTAAACCACCATGCATGCATTTCGGCATTAATTGGCCCGATTTTCAACAACAATTTCAGTCCCATCACCACAACTCCAGAAACCTAGAAAAACATTTTTAAATTCAACCGACCAGTTTTCGAAATTAATAAAACAGCTCCCATATTGTAGGTGCACTGCACTGGTACGAGATCACGTATTTTAGAAAAGATTCAAAGTTTTTCAATTAAAATGTTTACTCCGATACATGAAACTTTTACAAGCACCTTCGCAATAACAAAACGAATTATTTTCAACAATTTAACCTTAACACCATTATGGACGGAACCAACGAAACTTCAACATTTGCGCGCAACATCTATTTCACATGCAATTTGCTCTTTGATAATTACGAACTTTGACTTAAAAACACAATTAATTACTTCAACACGAAGCTTTAAGGATAACTTAGGCCCATTTAAATCCGTAGGAATAAAAATCAGAAAAAAAGCGCGTAAATTCTTAAAATGCAAGCGAGTTTCAGTTGCATGTTATCGGAATTCTATGACCGGCGTCAAATCTGTTTCAACCGAGAAAATCTTTAAGCTCGCGTCTCCCATATACCGTTTCTAGCAGGCACGATTCACACAACATTCAAAATTATGTTCTCATTCATGAATCGCACCGAAAACCTGGACAGACACAGAAAACATCACGTAAATTATACCCGGACACATAATTGTTTCCTTGACTGCACTTTACTTACCTAAATAATGAAAAATACTCGATAACGCGCTCACATTTTTGCTCACGTTTACACATTGAACACTTTATTTTCGAAACCACTTATAGAACCCACCCGAAACAAGCGTTTTCATTGAAAATTTTTAAAAATTACGATATTTGATGGAGTTTTCGCGGGAATTGTCAACTTTCTATTTTCTATCAGCTGAAACATCATTTCCGAAATCAGGGGTGCCACAATTGTTGATTTCGATCGAAAACGATTTGAATGTGGCGCACTTCGTAGTTTGTTAGTATATTTTATGGAAAGGAAAGAAGTTCGTTCAACAATATTTGGAGGCATTGTTTACAATTGTAAATGCTGTATGATCATTAAAGAGAAAACTAAAAATAATGAACTTTTTTAGCTATTTCGAAATTAATTTCGAACAATGCTAGAATTTGGACAATCATACGTAAGCTCATTCGTGAAAGTCCAAAAGCTTTCGAAAATTAGAGTATACGGACATGAAATGTTTGTTCGTATTGAGCATGTATTAAGAGACTTCAATATTTTATATGTGAAATGAAAGCTCGCCGTCTCCAGTGTATATCTCTATGGAAAAATGTAACATTTGGGTTCAAAAACTTTTATAGTAGCATTATCCAATCAAACTTTTTAAAGCTTTTTATCTTATTAAACTTTCAAAATAAAAATCAAGTTCTCTTTTCGCGACTTTATTTGATTAATTGGTAGCATGTACGTGTTTCGATGGTAGTACCTGTCTCATCTATGCAAAGAACGTATTTACTAAAGAGCAAATCATTGCTGCCAAATTACGGACAAACTGAACGTTAATGAGACAAAGAAATGAATTTTTAGTTTCATAAAAATTAATTCTGAGGAGCGTGATTTTCTTTGTCTTATTTGTGCTTATTTTCAAGCAATAGTAAATATAATTACTTGTCGAGCATAATTATATTTTGCAATGAGTAAATTGCGAAAAAGTAATGAAAAAGTCAAATCGATAATAATTGTTACTATGCATTAATTTCAAGCTTTTGATTTCGATGTGAGGAAGCTTTAGAAAATTGTTCTTTCGATTATCTTATTTTTTCAACAAATTTGACAATATCAGTTTGCTCATCCATGTGCCCATCTTTGCATTACAGCAAGTTTCCCAAACAACTACAAAGGCTATAATCGAACTTCTTGACCCATTCCAAAGCAACAAGCTAATCAACGTTTTCAATAATAAACAAATAACCTCACAGGCATTTTAAGAGGCCTCCGTATAAAAATATTTTACAGAGCTCTATGCAAAAAAATAACCAAGAAACACTTTTTTCCACACTAAAGTGCAAGGCGCGTTTTTTTATCCCCTGTAGCCCTAACACCTTCACAGGACATGCGCTTAAAACTGATGACAATTCCACCGATGGGCTGATCACAATAAGGAGTTTTGAATTTCATAAGGCAAATAACATTATATTCACGAAAATGCAGAGAAAATTACCTTTTAATGCAAGCTAAAACTATGAAAGGATTGCTAAGTTGTAGCGGAATGAGAAGTAATGGGTATAAGTGTCGCACATAGATAATAATTTGTGGAGCTGGAACTCAACTATCACGTGAAGCATGCCGGGCTGCACAGTTACGTGACAACAGCTATAAGGATGCCAATCAAAAAATTAACATCAGTAGAAAGAATCTGCGCTTGATAAATAAAAAAAGTACACATCAGTAGAAATTGGGTGGCACGCTGATATCATAGAAAACAAAGCTACAAGTTTAGATTACATCTTTGGAATGCTATGGTTTTGAAACAACACTGATCACTTAATTGCCTTTCTAATCTGGATCTGAGGAGGTTAGTTGCAATGCATTAAAATGGGGGATTTAATCGATAGGCGGTAACATGGAACCATATGTGATGTAGACTATTTAACAGACCTTACTGTTACCATGTGAAAAGACTATAGAAGGTGCAACGAGTATGCATTATGGGAGGAAAGAACAAATAATAAACAGCTATATAAAGCCCCTGATCAATGGGGAAACACTAGTGCAGATCGACCATGAACCAAACAGATTAAGGTGGACAAATGTGGCGAAGTGTGACACTGAAAAATTTAGGTCGAAAGCAAAGAAATGTAAGTAATGTAAGCCTTAATCTAAGAACGTTACTAAACAACCGACTGTAATGATAACCAAATCAAGAGATTAATCTAGAAATCACTTTTAAATGGAAAAAATATCAACAAATAAAGATACCATTATTAAAAAGTTTCTAAACATACAAAGGGAAATATTTAAGTTCACAGCGCATTCAAGACTTCCGAACGAAAAACAAGCTGATTATAGAATTTCTGAAAAATTGAGAAAGCCAAATTTAATAAACCTTGTGCTAGAATATTAGTACATGATACTTATATAGCCTTACGAAAGAAATAACTAAAGGAAAAAGAGTGGTGAAACAATTTACTTAAACTATCAAACACAAGCTGTTAAAATATTGGCGAAAGCCTACTTTGAAAGAGCTCTGGATAATACGATAATCAATGGACTAAATGACTCATTAACCAACATCTATTCAAGTCCTTTCAAAAAGTTTATGCTATGGCTTTTCCCACCCTTATGCAGAGTTTTGTTCATATGGTGGACATGCAGGTGGATGAATTGTTGTTAAAATAAACTTCAATAAAATACATCTCAAGTTGCAAATTGTTAATTAACCCTCCTGCCATTCATTATAAATCGACAATTATTATGTTTGTTACCAGATCCTCAAAGAAAATTTGATTAATATTCCGTGAAAATTTAGAATAATGTTCCGTGAAAATTCAGAATTAAGAATAAATTATCTTTACTCAATTGTTTAACTAGATTCTTGGCAGGCGAAAACATGTCACACTGTATGAATGTGAAAAGTGACTTCAAACAACGCAGTAAAACCCGAAAAAAGTTTCATAGGGTCTCGCCACATCTATTTGCATTCATCCCAATAATTTTAAATAAGTCATATGGAGTATTACTCTCAATTATGATTATTTTTACTGTTAAGCATGTTGCGGAGCCAGTTTTCAATTTTTCGTAATATTTGCATTTCACAATCCTTAGTGCTTCTTTTGCTTTGCATTTAATAATCATTTACTATATGCACAAAAGCTTATCGACTTATCAAGGAATGCGGTAAATTTCAGAAGCTGCTCTAAAATCTCATTGTAACATAATAAGGCATTCTTAACTGCATCTGAATGAAATACCTGATTCACATCAAGTCCATTTTAAAGTAACACCAATTTCAATCTTGTTATTCTATTTCATTCTTTATTTCAGTCGCTTGTCGTGGTTGTTCTAAAATATTGATATGACTTTATTCAAAGAAAGTTGATTTTATCATTCTTTTCAACTTTATTACCAGTTGATGGCTAACAATTATATTTTCTTTTAATTAGATTCCATTTGATGAGCTATTCCTCTCTAGAAATTCATCGTACTTTTTCTTTAATTCCAATAAAGATATAAGTAGGATGATTTAAACGGTTCGTTACTTCTAACCATCACAATTATTTCTGAGAGAACCATTACTCAAAATAAAGACTCTGACATAAAGTCGAATATATCTATTTTATTAAATGTGTGCTAGCATTTTGAAATTAATTCACAAAAGCTTGCTGTCCATTTAAGATATGGAATTCTTCAAATCAAAATCGTAAGTGGAATTATTATGTCATCATAACCTGTAAATCACAAATCTAAATTGAATTACACTCAGTGTGAAATTCATTTACTTGCGTTTTGTAAAACATATATTGAAAGCTTCAAAATTTATATTACAAGTTATATTATAAATTATACATGTATGTCACATGTACAAAGAATTCTGCGAGCTACTGTTGCAATTATTTTCACAACCATTAAGAACATCAACAAAATGAACTTACTCGAAACCACGTGTTTGTATGATGATGGATTATCGGCAAACGAAGTTTTGCACTTGAATTCCAATTTGAAAATTGACAAAATAAGAGCAAAGACTTATTTTTTAACACGCACGACACAGTATTTATTCATTAATTATTTCGACCAAACTTCAACTATAATTATCTCTACACCTTTGATGATCACTTGACTGTCGTCCTCACCGATCGCTCACGAACTGGCTGCTCCGTCAGCACTTGCTCGCCAGCGCAGATTACTCGATAAATTATGCAAAGATCAGTTGCTGTGTTTGTATTGTTAATTGCATTGGGGTTTGTTGTCGTGTCAGGATGATGATGTTGATGCTAACGACGCGTTGATGACTGTGTGGCCATTCGTGATGGGAGTGGGTGAATAGTCGACTGTGGAAGTTGCTGTTGAATCCTAAACATACTCCCCCCGCTGCGACCGTAAGGCGCGGAACGTCCTATGATTATAAAAAGAAATAAATGATTTGTTAACACATATGAACTGTTGAGCTCCGTGTCTGTCCAGCTAGGTTGCATCCGCTGATTACCGTAATTTCCCACTAATCTGCAACATACGGTGCTCGGAATAACAGAGTGAAGCTCAACCAACGATGTCGGCTGTTCACCGCTGCCACGTTCGGGCAGTCCGGGTGTCTGGAGATTGAACCGTGCAAATTGGGGAAACGGAGTGTGGTGATGGGTTGTATGAATTCGATTAGAGGTTATTAACGGTAGTTAAAGCGTGTTAGGGGTTTGTGCAAATCGGTTAAGTGTGTTCTGGGGTAGGCAGTAATGCTATCTTGGTGATTGCGCGTTTATATGTGTTGCCCTTTGCGTGCAGTGTTACCACTCGTACTAGATTATCTGACCCGGGATGTACAGCAGTCACCCTGGCTAATGGCCATGGGTGTAATTTCTCCTCTTTGAGTAAGCACAAATCTCCGACCTTGGGGTTGTGTTGTCGATGAGTCCACTTCGGTCTCTGTTGTAGTCTGGTGAGATATTCGCTCCTCCAGCGTCGCCAAAACGTTTGTGCTAGACGTTGCGTCAGTTGCCATCTATCGAGTCGGTTGATGTTAGTTTCCGTGAGGTCTGCTTCAGGAGGTGCTAACAACGTGTCGCCAATCAGGAAGTGTGCTGGCGTAAGTGCCGTAGTGTCCATCGGATCATCTGAAAGCGGGCACAACGGTCTCAAATTAAGACAGGCTTCTATCTGCGTCATCGTAGTCGTTAGCTCTTCAAAAGTTAGCGTAGCATTTCCTAGCACTCTTCGTAAATGGAACTTGGTCGACTTGACGCCGGCCTCCCAGAGTCCTCCAAAATGGGGTGATGCCGGAGGATTAAAATGCCATGTGATCCCTTGGTTAGCGAGAAGTTCCGCAACGTCTTTATGGTGCTGCAGTACCTTTCTTAGATGTGTGTCGGCCCCCACGAAATTTGTCCCACAGTCACTGTACACGTGGCTACACATACCGCGTCCTCCGCAGAATCGTTTAAACGCTGCTAGGAAAGCGTGCGTCGTCAAATCGCTGACCACTTCGATATGAATCGCTTTGACTGTCAGATATATGAAAATGGCGACGTATCCTTTGTAAGTCGAGCTTCCACGGCCTAGACGGTGTCGTAATTCGAAGGGACCGCAATAATCCACTCCGACGTGAGTGAACGGGCGAGCAACGTTAACTCTCGGTACTGGTAGGTTGCCCATGAGCTGTGAGAAAGTTTTCGCATTCGCGCGAAAACATTTGATGCACTGGTGTACACTTTTCTTGACTACCCTACGAGCGTCGATCAGCCAAAACGTTCTTCTCAAGTGTGTCAACATCGCTTGGGTCTGTCCATGTAGAGTAACTTGATGTACTTGATGTAGCAATAAGTCAGTGAACTTGCCAGATCTTGGAACGATAATCAGATGGATTTCAGAGTAAGACAATGTCGCATGTCCTAAACGTCCCCCGACGCGTAGTACTCCGTCGCTATCTAAGAATGGGTTAAGATTTGCAATCTTACTTTGTTTCGGAATTTCCTTCGTCTTGATTAAGGTTTTGATTTCATGATCAAATTCAGACTGTTGTGCAAATTTTATCCAAATGTCTAATGCTTGTTTTATCTCTTCGCTGTGTAATGGGGTTGGGGTGATGGATTTTGGTATGCATTTACGCCAACGTAAACAATACGCAGTCACTCGGCATAACCGCGTCAATGACGAAAATCTCGCAATGATTTCAGTTGCGTTTGTTATTGTCTGTAGGAATACCTTGATATTTTTTCTCCTCTCTAATTCGGTACTCTCTATAGTCGTGGATTTGGGCCACTGATCCGACAGTTTCACCAACCAGGTTGGTCCATTCCACCATAATGGATTTGATAATAGTTCTGCAACTTCTGCGCCACGTGAGGCTAGATCTGCTGGGTTTTGTGGCGACGGAACGTAACGCCAAAGGGTGTTACCAGTTTGGTTGAAGATTTCTGTCGTTCTATTGGCTACGAAAATGTTCCATCGAGTGGGATGACCTTTCAACCACGCCAGAACTATCTGCGAATCGGTCCATAACGATTCGTGCGTGATGGGTAATTTTAGCGTATCTTTCACTCAGACCATCAGTTTTGAGAGCAATGCTGCTGCACATAGCTCGAGGCGTGGAATAGTTACTGGACGCACAGGTGCAACCTTGGTTTTTGCCGTGACGATACGTGAATATGTCCCGGACTCGTTTCGTGATATTAAATAGATGACCGCGGCATATGCTCTTAGAGAAGCGTCGCTAAATCCGTGCAGCTCGAATTCTGCACCTGAACCACACCCAACCCATCGAGGTATTTGGCATTTCGAGATCTCTTGTATGCCTTCACGGAACCGTGTCCACTTCTGTGTACATTCTAACGGAACTGTTTCATCCCAGGCCACTCCACTCAGCCATAACGATTGTAGTATTATTTTGGCAACAATCAGTACAGGTGCTAACCAGCCCAGTGGATCATATAGTCGCGCAATATCTGACAAGATCTTTCTTTTAGTATATGGCGCCGAACTTTCTGGTAACTTAATTTGGTATCCCAGACAATCGGATATGGGATACCAAACGATGCCTAGTGACTTAAACTGTTGATCCCAGTATCGTTCAACGTGAAGTTTCATTTCCACGTCTTCCTCAGGAATTCCACATAAAATTTGCGGGTCGTTAGCAATCCATTTACGGAGTGCAAAGCCTCCACTTTGTAGTAGCGCGTCTACTTCTTTACGCTTCATGATAGTCTCTTGCAGGCTCTCACCACCCGACAGAACATCGTCCACATAAAAATCGTCCATGATGACCTTATACGCCGATGGGTATTCCCCTTTGCCATCGTCCGCTAACTTATGCAAAGTTCGAATTGCCAAGAAAGGAGCACATGTGGTGCCAAATGTGCTTCTACCGTGCAACTGTGCCATGTTCGATCCCTTGTGGAATGCACTGGTACTTCACCCGACAGAATCCATCCTAAACTTGTCCTTTGTACCACGGGCCCCGCCGGTAATTTAAACATGTCACTCATCAGAATTTTGCCATATATTTCTGCTCCCAACAACATATCAATGTTACCTGGTCTATTAAAAGAAGGATCAGCAAGTTGAACTGTTTTCAATTGCTCCCACTCTGCAGTATCCAGCGTCTGCGGTGGTAGTGGGTTCGTTAATTTGTCCAAGACATATGCCTTGAAGGGTATGACTTCATTCGCATGTGTTCTAATCTGTGCATGGATCATGCCTCGACTTGCTCGACTGGATTCTGCCCCAATTCCCGCAATTTTGATATTGGTGGCCTTACGCTTTAAGCTCAATTGTTGAGCTGCAGCTTCTGTTATAAGAGACGCTTGCAACCCTTGATCGACTAAAGCCCGCAAGACTTTGCATCCATGGGGTGCTTCCACGCTGACTAACGCTGTAGCCAGAAGTATCTCGTTCTTCCTTTCACAGTTCAGCGCGTTGATGTCAATCGCTCCTGGTCCTGAGGATTGAGTTTCGGTCGTGTTGGAATTGGTTACCTTTGGACTTCGTTGACTCATAGTGGCTTCATCTTTGTGCAGTAAGGTATGATGCTTCCGTTGACATTTCTTGCACTTAGATTGGCTGGGACACCTTACCACGAAGTGCTTGCTGGATAGACAGTTGAGGCAAGCACGCGATTGTTGAACTGTCTGAAGTCTTTGCTTCAAATCACTGCGAATAAATTGATCGCACTGATACAAGAAATGATGCTGCTTGCATAAAGGGCATTCTATCGTCACTTCGTTCTTCACCATATGTACACTTCGTGTGGTGTTCGCCATTCGCGATACCGTGGGACGCACGGTTCCTGCTGCCTCCAATGCTCTGAATCTATTTTGTAGGAAGGTACACACGTCTTTGAATGACGGCAATTCTTTCTCTTCACATCTTTGTTGTTCCCACAATTGACGCGTTCCATGTGGGAATCGTTGCACTGTCATGTGAATCACCATGGCTTCCCCCAAGTTTTTCACTTTCATGTTTTCAATAATCTGGACACTCTCAACAGATCGATCCAATAAAGTTTTAAGCGACGTGGCTGATTCATTAGCATTCCCAATGCTGAAGAGGGTTTTCAACTGCGCGGTCAAACAGACACTTGCATTTTCGTATCGTTCTACCAACACTTTTCACGCTCCGTCGTAGTTTGCATCGGTTACTGCGAACTGTTTCACTAATCCTGCTGCCTCTCCTTCTAAACTTGACTTGAGATAATGCAGCTTTTCAACCTTTGACAATGTTTTACGATTATGAATGAGCGATGTGAACAGATCTCGGAACGACGCCCACATATCATATTTGCCGTTGAATTTGGGTAATCCTTGGCAACCGTAATTCTTCCAACGGAGTCGAGGATTCTGGTGGATTTGCCCGTTGTGCCTCCTTCAAAAAGTCGGCTAGTTCGGCGTAGACTACTATGTAGCTCTCGTTGAACGTAGATAACCAATCTTCTTCAAAATAGGGCACCTTCAGCTCTTCGTCCATGTCCGTGAGCAGTGCAATGATGTGTCGATGGATTTCCGCAAACTCCTGATGTAAGGTTTGCACCCTGTCCAATTGTTTTTCATAATAAACTTGCGTTTTCCGTGATTTTGAGTCCTTTTTATAATTACTAATTACTTTATTCAGTTGCTCCAAGGAGAGCTTTTGCTGCACAATTAGTCGGTTCATGGTTCTGCGATTTGGAACTATGTAATGTGTGATAGAGTGTTTCCTAGAAAGCGAACTTTTGTACAGCTAAATGTCTGATGAACTAAGCTGTGACTAAATAATGCACTGCTTGCATGCGATAGCCACGTTTTGTATGCACTGATTGCACCAATCTCCCCACAAATGACTTGAGAGGCGACCAATGCCAGTGTTTCCAACGAAAGATGAGACGATTGTTGCATGCGATAGATACGATTTGTATGCGATGCTTCCTAAATGCCTACAAATGACTTGATGCAATCAATGCGAGTGCTTTCGTCGACAGAAAAGACGATTGTTGTATGCGATAGCGACGTCTTGTATGCGATGCTTCCTAAATGCCCACAAATGACTTGATGCAATCAATGCGAGTGCTTTCGTCGACAGAAGAGACGATTGTTGTATGCGGTAGCAACGTCTTGTATGCGATGCTTCCTAAATACCCATAAATGACTTGATGCAATCATATTCACTTTATAATCCATCAATTTTCTCACACTTTCACCCTTTTTACCAACTGATGAACGTGATAGTGGCTAGCAGTTATGGGCTGCTCCCTGTAAATAATTTAATTTGATTGCGTCGCAAAGTGCTGAGGATTGCCTATAAGCACGTCTTGGGCTGTTAGCCACCATGTGCTTGAATGTGGGAATTGTACTCCCGTTACGAGGTCCCGGTTTGACGATCACCGCTTTTCAATGAAATGCCACCGGATTTGCGCACACGTGAATTTGGAAGAGGATATGTATGGCAAGTGTAGGAATGATCGTACTTACCAAATTGCACGGTTCACACATTAACTATCGTTGCCTATGCGCAACGACCCGGCTCGACGGACCAAAAAATGTTTGTATGATGATGGATTATCGGCAAACGAAGTTTTGCACTTGAATTCCAATTTGAAAATTGATAAAATAAGCGCAAAGACTTATTTTTTAACACGCACGACACAGTATTTATTCATTAATTATTTCGACCAAACTTCAACTATAATTATCTCTACACCTTTGATGATCACTTGACTGTCGTCCTCACCGATCGCTCACGAACTGGCTGCTCCGTCAGCACTTGCTCGCCAGCGCAGATTACTCGATAAATTATGCAAAGATCAGTTGCTGTGTTTGTATTGTTAATTGCATTGGGGTTTGTTGTCGTGTCAGGATGATGATGTTGATGCTAACGACGCGTTGATGACTGTGTGGCCATTCGTGATGGGAGTGGGTGAATAGTCGACTGTGGAAGTTGCTGTTGAATCCTAAACACCACGAGAACCCACCAAGCATGATCAACATTTGGAAGTGAGTCACTGCTCCATTCATTAATCTGCTCGAATATACCAGATACCTCTCAGCAGAACATTCGCCAATGTACGAGAAATGCATTGAACGGATGGAGACCCTATATAAAGGCGAGCTGAATGAATGGGGAGATCATTCATTACAACTGCGATATACAGATAGTGGAACGCAAAGTTAAAGCCGATTGATTGTTTGAGTGCGAAGTGATTTTAAGAAGACAGTTGTAAGAGGAGTTAATTGACAAGTGAAAGTTAGATTTTAATTAAAATCTAACTTTCACTTGTCAATTTTAATTAAAATCTAACTTTCACTTGTCAATTAACTCCTCTTACAACTGTCTTCTTAAAATCACTTCGCACTCAAACAATCAATCGGCTTTAACTTTGCGTTCCACTATCTGTATATCGCAGTTTTCTATCGCAGTTGTAATGAATGATCTCCCCATTCATTCAGCTCGCCTTTATAAAGGGTCTCCATCCGTTCAATGCATTTCTCGTACATTGGCGAATGTTCTGCTGAGAGGTATCTGGTATATTCGAGCAGATTAATGAATGGAGCAGTGACTCACTTCCAAATGTTGATCATGCTTGGTGGGTTCTCGTGGTTTCGAGTAAGTTCATTTTGTTGATGTTCTTAATGGTTGTGAAAATAATTGCAACAGTAGCTCGCAGAATTCTTTGTACATGTGACATACATGTATAATTTATAATATAACTTGTAATATAAATTTTGAAGCTTTCAATATATTGTTACATGTACAAATAATTCTGCGAGCTACTGTCGCAATTGTTTTCACAACAATGAAGAACACGAATTCACTCGAAACCCCGAGAACCCAACAAGCATGATCAACATCTGCAAGTGACGTCACTCCATTCATTAATTTTCTCGGTAGAACATTCGCCAATAAACGAGAAATGGGTGAATAGGTAGAGACCCTATATAAAGGCGAGCTGAATGAATGGGGGAATCATTCATTCGACCGCGATAAGAACTGCGAAAGTGTGTGGAAGTGTGTTTCGGAATAGTGAAGTGATTTAGAAGACAATTGCGATAAGAAATTTATGGACAAGTGCTAGGTTTTATTTTAATAGTGAAAATTAAAATTAGTGAAAGTGTTAAACTGATTATTGTGCATTTTCTTGAATTAAATAAACACTTTTAACTTAAATTAAAAGACATTGCGTTTTCACTTTCCCGGAACATTAAAATTATTGGCCGCGAACCAATAACACGCGACAATGGTGTCGAGAAGTGAGATTAAAATTTTGAAAGTGAAAAACGTTTAAAAAAAAATGCACAATAGTGAAATATAACGTGGAAACTGGTGGAAAAATAAATAAAAGCCGAAATAATAAAAATAACCGCGAAGCTAACATTTGAAAATAAATGAATTTACCATGGCGGAGCTTAATGGAGACGCGGAAACACCAAAACCAAAGGAACCAGAAAATGCGCTGATGCAGATGTTGATGCTAATGCAGCAAGAGCAGCGACAACAGTCATCCAATTTAACAGCGAAGTTAAATGAACAATCAGCGAAGCTAAGCGAACAATCAGCGCAGCTAGACCAACAAGCGTTCGAAATCAAGGTGGACATCGCACAGAAGCTGGAAAAACAGTCAACCGAAATAAAAGCGGAGCTCAGTAGTCTCAACAGCCAAATTAAATGCGTCGAGGAGAAGGTATACCAGGTCGAGGAGAGAATCAACCTTGAGATCAGCCAGGTCAACCATGAGATGGAAAAAGTGAAAAAGGATTTGGAAGCAGCGAAGGCAATAGTAACCGCCTCACCAGCCCCAATTATAACAGCAGCGCGAAGCTCATCTAGAAATGTGCAAGCACCAATATTCGATGGGCAAACGGTCTGGACTATTTACAAAACCCAGTTCGAAGCAGCCGCTCGCATAAATCACTGGAATGAACAGGAACGAACAACTGCATTGATTCTTGCTCTAAGAGGCCCAGCTGCCGAGCTGTTGCAGACGATCCCCGTTGAATTGCACTCAAACCCGAATGCTATAATGAATGCGCTCGACATGCGTTATGGAGACGATCATCTAAAGCAGATTTATCGGTCACAGCTAAGGCATCGAATGCAGAAGTCTGGTGAAACCCTACAGCAGCTAGCCCAAGATATTGAGCGACTGGCACTTTTGGCTTATCCAGCCTACGACCCAGAACATCGAGATGATGCAGCGACAGAGGCATTCATCAACGCACTAAAAGACCCGGAATTGCAACAAGCCGTGCGCTTAGCTCAAAAGCAAACGGTTAAGGACGCATTGGCTTATAGTCTGAACTTTGAGGCAGCGAAAAATGTGACTCGTACCACTGCCCGGGTTCGTGAGGTAGCGGCAGACGAGTGCAGGTGTAAGCGCGTGGAAAATGAGCGTGAGCCGCAGGGTAATGGTGCGCCTAGATGCTGGGATTGCGGAGAAAAAGGGCACCTGCAAAGAGACTGTAAGAAGCGAAGAAAATGGAGCTATTGTCCAGGATGGTGGAGATTCAGACCGTGTCAGGAGCCTAGAATGGAGGACCATCAAACTGCAAGAGCCAAATTTGTGGGGCAGAGGTTGACTAGGAGGATCGAAGTCCCCAGCACCACCATCACCGTGTCAAGACTACATCGTGGAGAAGCGGACTTATGCCTTCCGGGTCAAATTGACGGAGAACACTGCACCATAACAATCGACACTGGTGCTACCCGATCGATTATCCGACCAGACCTAGTTAGACAGCAACAACTTCACAAGGGCAGAATTTTCTCACTACGGACAGCTACGGGAGAAACTGCACCTGTTCATGGAGAGGTCAACCTCCAGATACAGTTGGGAGACCTTGTGTTCCGACATAATTTTCTGGTCGCGAACATTATGGATGACTGCATTCTCGGAATGGATTTTCTGCGACCACATGGAATCACGTTAGACTTGGGCAAACGTGTGTTGAAATGGCAGAATGTCGAAGTACTGATGGAGGATCCTAGCGTCCAAATCCCCAAGATGAATGTAGTGGTATGTACTGACACTGATGTACCGAATTCCTCCGAAAGCATTGTATGGGCCAAGCTTGATGGTGATTCTGGAGACCACCGATCTTATCTGATAGAGCCAACGAAGACATCCGCATTGCGCAGCTTGATTGTAGGACGAAGCCTTGTAAGATCTTTAAGGAACGGATATGTGCCGGTTAGAGTCCTTAACACCGCAGACTCAACCACGAGCATCAAAGCGGGAGAAGTCATCGGCAGCTGCCAGCCTGTTTCCACCATCACCTCTTTGGAAGCTTCTCACAACCATCATTGGAAAAGGAGGCAAGACACAGACAAAGCCCGGGAATCCACGTCTGCAATATTGAAGCAAGTCAAATTGCCGGTGCAGCTATTCAAACGAGCCTCTGATCTGGTCACCAAGTACAGTGACATCTTCTCAACAAGCCCGGATGACCAAGGCCGAACGAGTCTGGTAACTCACGTCATAGATACACAGGGAGCCAAGCCGATTCGACAAGCACCAAGACGTCTCCCTATAGCCAAACAAGGAGAAGTGAGCGCGCTGATCTCGGACATGGAAAAGCAAGGCATTATCGAACCTTCTGTAAGTCCATGGGCCGCGCCTGTAGTTCTAGTAAAGAAAAAGGATGGTAGCACTCGCTTTTGTGTCGACTATAGGCAGCTTAACGACGTCACTAAGAAAGATAGTTACCCGCTCCCACGCATCGATGACATCATGGACACTTTAGCCGACGCAAAATGGTTTTCTACACTCGATCTCAAGAGTGGCTACTGGCAGGTAGAAATTGACAAGAAGGACCGAGAGAAGACCGCATTTTCAGTTGGGACCGGATTGTGGCAATTCGTGGTGATGCCGTTTGGGCTTTGCAATGCTCCAGCCACTTTCGAACGCTTGATGGAATACGTGCTACGTGGTCTAACCTGGGAAACCTGCTTGGTGTACCTAGATGACATCATCGTCATCGGGAGAACGTTCGAAGAGCATGTGCGGAACTTAGAAGAGGTCTTCTCCCGACTGCGACTGGCAAATTTGAAACTTAGTCCCGACAAGTGTACCCTTTTCGCAGCTGAAGTAAAATACCTGGGACATGTCGTATCAGCTGAAGGGGTCAAAACAGACCCTGAGAAAATTGAAGCCGTGAAAAGCTGGCCAACACCAAACAACAAGCGCCAACTACGAAGTTTCCTGGGCCTGGCAACCTACTATCGAAGATTCGTCAAAGACTTTGCCAAAATAGCTAAGTGTCTTCATCAGCTAACCGAGAAAAATCGTCCGTATGTCTGGAATGAACAATGCCAGACAGCCTTTGAGACCCTGAAGGAAAAGCTATGTGAATCACCCGTACTGGCGTATCCGAAACCCGGAAAAATGTTTGTGGTTGACACCGATGCAAGCAACGGCGGTATTGGAGCTGTACTCTCCCAGCAGATCAATGGCGAAGAAAGAGTCCTCTCGTATTACAGTCGAGTTCTTTCAAAAAGTGAGAGGAACTACTGTGTGACCAGGAAGGAGCTATTGGCTATAATAGAGGCCACCAAGCAGTTCCATAAGTACCTATATGGCCAGAAATTTGTTCTTCGAACGGACCATGCATCATTGAGATGGCTACTTAACTTCAAAAACCCCGAGGGACAAGTTGCGAGATGGATCGAAAGATTGCAGTCATACGACTACGAAATTGTTCATCGAAAGGGCGGAGTTCATGGAAATGCTGACGCCCTATCTCGTCGCCCATGTCCAGCTAACTGCAAGCATTGCCGACGGATTGAGGAAAAGGAACCGCCCGTTGATCTGCGACTGATAACGGCCGAATTCGATGAAGGTTGGTCATCGGAGGAGATTCGAAATGCCCAGCTAGCCGATGAGGGCATCGGACCATTGCTCGTATGGAAGGAGACGACTGGGCGACCTGAGTGGAAGGACGTTTCAACGCATGGCGCAACCCTAAAAAGCTATTGGGCACAATGGAACTCCCTTCAGGTGGAGGGTGGTGTACTCAAGCGGAAATGGGAAACGGCGGATGGCAGCTCCTATAGGATGCAAACTATACTACCCAAAAGCCGAATCCACGATGTGGTAAAGGAAATGCATGAAGGATCCTCGGGAGGCCATCTTGGTGTTAACAAAACCTTAGCGAAATTGCGGGAAAGATTCTACTGGCTCCACGCTCGAGAAGACGTAGAGGACTGGTGTCGCAGATGCACCATTTGCGCTTCCGTCAAAGGCCCAAAACGACGACTGAGGGGACAAATGCAAACCTATAACGTAGGCGTGCCATTCGAAAGGATTGCTGTTGACATCGCTGGACCCTTTCCTGAATCTGAATGGGGAAATCGATACACGCTGGTTGTAGCTGATTATTTCAGCAAGTGGCCCGAGGTCTACCCCATTCCCAACCAGGAAGCAACTACTGTAGCCGAACAGCTAGTGTTAAATTGGGTCAGCAGGTACGGCGTGCCTTGTGAACTACATTCGGATCAAGGCCGAAACTTTGAGTCACTAGTTTTTAGCGAAATGTGCGAGCAGCTGGGAATACGGAAAACGAGGACAACACCGCTGCATCCCCAATCCGATGGAATGGTCGAACGTTTCAACGGCACGCTCAATAAACACCTTGCCAAGATGGTTGACGAGAACCAAAGGGACTGGGACCGACATATCCCACTATTTTTAATGGCATATAGAGCCGCTGAACATGCGTCGACGGGCCAAGCCCCAGCCAAAGTCATTTTTGGAAAGACTATTCGTTTGCCAGCCGATATAAAGTTCGGAACACCCCCTGAGAAACCCCAAACGGTCTCGGAGTACGCAAGTGATCTAAGACAACGGTTGAACCAGATACATCGGACAGTGCGAAAACACCTCGAATCGGCTACTGACCGCATGAAGACCAGGTATGATCTAAAGGCTAATTCTACTGGCTTCCAGCAAGATGACTTGGTGTGGCTTTATAACCCGCAACGGCGAAAGGGTAGGTCTCCAAAGTTGCAACATAATTGGGAGGGACCATACCGAGTTACAAAGCGAATCAACGACGTCGTATACCGAATACAGGAACATCGTAAGCCGAGAGCTAAAATGAAAATCGTGCATCTGGACCGTCTTGCCCCATATTACACCCAGGGAGAATTGACTACAACTGGCGACACATCTTTTCGGGGCGAAAAGAACTGAGGTGGGGGCAGTGTTACATGTACAAATAATTCTGCGAGCTACTGTCGCAATTGTTTTCACAACAATGAAGAACACGAATTCACTCGAAACCCCGAGAACCCAACAAGCATGATCAACATCTGCAAGTGACGTCACTCCATTCATTAATTTTCTCGGTAGAACATTCGCCA
The DNA here is from genome assembly GCA_963969285.1 of Odontomyia ornata. Taxonomy (NCBI): domain Eukaryota; kingdom Metazoa; phylum Arthropoda; class Insecta; order Diptera; family Stratiomyidae; genus Odontomyia; species Odontomyia ornata. The sequence continues at coordinate 198,845,651 of OZ017739.1, forward strand.
ATAAACGAGAAATGGGTGAATAGGTAGAGACCCTATATAAAGGCGAGCTGAATGAATGGGGGAATCATTCATTCGACCGCGATAAGAACTGCGAAAGTGTGTGGAAGTGTGTTTCGGAATAGTGAAGTGATTTAGAAGACAATTGCGATAAGAAATTTATGGACAAGTGCTAGGTTTTATTTTAATAGTGAAAATTAAAATTAGTGAAAGTGTTAAACTAATTATTGTGCATTTTCTTGAATTAAATAAACACTTTTAACTTAAATTAAAAGACATTGCGTTTTCACTTTCCCGGAACATTAAAATTATTGGCCGCGAACCAATAACACGCGACAATATGTTTTACAAAACGCAAGTAAATGAATTTCACACTGAGTGTAATTCAATTTAGATTTGTGATTTACAGGTTATGATGACATAATAATTCCACTTACGATTTTGATTTGAAGAATTCCATATCTTAAATGGACAGCAAGCTTTTGTGAATTAATTTCAAAATGCTAGCACACATTTAATAAAATAGATATATTCGACTTTATGTCAGAGTCTTTATTTTGAGTAAAGGTTCTCTCAGAAATAATTGTGATGGTTAGAAGTAACGAACCGTTTAAATCATCCTACTTATATCTTTATTGGAATTAAAGAAAAAGTACGATGAATTTCTAGAGAGGAATAGCTCATCAAATGGAATCTAATTAAAAGAAAATATAATTGTTAGCCATCAACTGGTAATAAAGTTGAAAAGAATGATAAAATCAACTTTCTTTGAATAAAGTCATATCAATATTTTAGAACAACCACGACAAGCGACTGAAATAAAGAATGAAATAGAATAACAAGATTGAAATTGGTGTTACTTTAAAATGGACTTGATGTGAATCAGGTATTTCATTCAGATGCAGTTAAGAATGCCTTATTATGTTACAATGAGATTTTAGAGCAGCTTCTGAAATTTACCGCATTCCTTGATAAGTCGATAAGTTTTTGTGCATATAGTAAATGATTATTAAATGCAAAGCAAAAGAAGCACTAAGGATTGTGAAATGCAAATATTACGAAAAATTGAAAACTGGCTCCGCAACATGCTTAACAGTAAAAATAATCATAATTGAGAGTAAAACTCCATATGACTTATTTAAAATTATTGGGATGAATGCAAATAGATGTGGCGAGACCCTATGAAACTTTTTTCGGGTTTTACTGCGTTGTTTGAAGTCACTTTTCACATTCATACAGTGTGACATGTTTTCGCCTGCCAAGAATCTAGTTAAACAATTGAGTAAAGATAATTTATTCTTAATTCTGAATTTTCACGGAACATTATTCTAAATTTTCACGGAATATTAATCAAATTTTCTTTGAGGATCTGGTAACAAACATAATAATTGTCGATTTATAATGAATGGCAGGAGGGTTAATTAACAATTTGCAACTTGAGATGTATTTTATTGAAGTTTATTTTAACAACAATTCATCCACCTGCATGTCCACCATATGAACAAAACTCTGCATAAGGGTGGGAAAAGCCATAGCATAAACTTTTTGAAAGGACTTGAATAGATGTTGGTTAATGAGTCATTTAGTCCATTGATTATCGTATTATCCAGAGCTCTTTCAAAGTAGGCTTTCGCCAATATTTTAACAGCTTGTGTTTGATAGTTTAAGTAAATTGTTTCACCACTCTTTTTCCTTTAGTTATTTCTTTCGTAAGGCTATATAAGTATCATGTACCAATATTCTAGCACAAGGTTTATTAAATTTGGCTTTCTCAATTTTTCAGAAATTCTATAATCAGCTTGTTTTTCGTTCGGAAGTCTTGAATGCGCTGTGAACTTAAATATTTCCCTTTGTATGTTTAGAAACTTTTTAATAATGGTATCTTTATTTGTTGATATTTTTTCCATTTAAAAGTGATTTCTAGATTAATCTCTTGATTTGGTTATCATTACAGTCGGTTGTTTAGTAACGTTCTTAGATTAAGGCTTACATTACTTACATTTCTTTGCTTTCGACCTAAATTTTTCAGTGTCACACTTCGCCACATTTGTCCGCCTTAATCTGTTTGGTTCATGGTCGATCTGCACTAGTGTTTCCCCATTGATCAGGGGCTTTATATAGCTGTTTATTATTTGTTCTTTCCTCCCATAATGCATACTCGTTGCACCTTCTATAGTCTTTTCACATGGTAACAGTAAGGTCTGTTAAATAGTCTACATCACATATGGTTCCATGTTACCGCCTATCGATTAAATCCCCCATTTTAATGCATTGCAACTAACCTCCTCAGATCCAGATTAGAAAGGCAATTAAGTGATCAGTGTTGTTTCAAAACCATAGCATTCCAAAGATGTAATCTAAACTTGTAGCTTTGTTTTCTATGATATCAGCGTGCCACCCAATTTCTACTGATGTGTACTTTTTTTATTTATCAAGCGCAGATTCTTTCTACTGATGTTAATTTTTTGATTGGCATCCTTATAGCTGTTGTCACGTAACTGTGCAGCCCGGCATGCTTCACGTGATAGTTGAGTTCCAGCTCCACAAATTATTATCTATGTGCGACACTTATACCCATTACTTCTCATTCCGCTACAACTTAGCAATCCTTTCATAGTTTTAGCTTGCATTAAAAGGTAATTTTCTCTGCATTTTCGTGAATATAATGTTATTTGCCTTATGAAATTCAAAACTCCTTATTGTGATCAGCCCATCGGTGGAATTGTCATCAGTTTTAAGCGCATGTCCTGTGAAGGTGTTAGGGCTACAGGGGATAAAAAAACGCGCCTTGCACTTTAGTGTGGAAAAAAGTGTTTCTTGGTTATTTTTTTGCATAGAGCTCTGTAAAATATTTTTATACGGAGGCCTCTTGAAATGCCTGTGAGGTTATTTGTTTATTATTGAAAACGTTGATTAGCTTGTTGCTTTGGAATGGGTCAAGAAGTTCGATTATAGCCTTTGTAGTTGTTTGGGAAACTTGCTGTAATGCAAAGATGGGCAAATGGATGAGCAAACTGATATTGTCAAATTTGTTGAAAAAATAAGATAATCGAAAGAACAATTTTCTAAAGCTTCCTCACATCGAAATCAAAAGCTTGAAATTAATGCATAGTAACAATTATTATCGATTTGACTTTTTCATTACTTTTTCGCAATTTACTCATTGCAAAATATAATTATGCTCGACAAGTAATTATATTTACTATTGCTTGAAAATAAGCACAAATAAGACAAAGAAAATCACGCTCCTCAGAATTAATTTTTATGAAACTAAAAATTCATTTCTTTGTCTCATTAACGTTCAGTTTGTCCGTAATTTGGCAGCAATGATTTGCTCTTTAGTAAATACGTTCTTTGCATAGATGAGACAGGTACTACCATCGAAACACGTACATGCTACCAATTAATCAAATAAAGTCGCGAAAAGAGAACTTGATTTTTATTTTGAAAGTTTAATAAGATAAAAAGCTTTAAAAAGTTTGATTGGATAATGCTACTATAAAAGTTTTTGAACCCAAATGTTACATTTTTCCATAGAGATATACACTCGAGACGGCGAGCTTTCATTTCCCACATAAAATATTGAAGTCTCTTAATACATGCTCAATACGAACAAACATTTCATGTCCGTATACTCTAATTTTCGAAAGCTTTTGGACTTTCACGAATGAGCTTACGTATGATTGTCCAAATTCTAGCATTGTTCGAAATTAATTTCGAAATAGCTAAAAAAGTTCATTATTTTTAGTTTTCTCTTTAATGATCATACAGCATTTACAATTGTAAACAATGCCTCCAAATATTGTTGAACGAACTTCTTTCCTTTCCATAAAATATACTAACAAACTACGAAGTGCGCCACATTCAAATCGTTTTCGATCGAAATCAACAATTGTGGCACCCCTGATTTCGGAAATGATGTTTCAGCTGATAGAAAATAGAAAGTTGACAATTCCCGCGAAAACTCCATCAAATATCGTAATTTTTAAAAATTTTCAATGAAAACGCTTGTTTCGGGTGGGTTCTATAAGTGGTTTCGAAAATAAAGTGTTCAATGTGTAAACGTGAGCAAAAATGTGAGCGCGTTATCGAGTATTTTTCATTATTTAGGTAAGTAAAGTGCAGTCAAGGAAACAATTATGTGTCCGGGTATAATTTACGTGATGTTTTCTGTGTCTGTCCAGGTTTTCGGTGCGATTCATGAATGAGAACATAATTTTGAATGTTGTGTGAATCGTGCCTGCTAGAAACGGTATATGGGAGACGCGAGCTTAAAGATTTTCTCGGTTGAAACAGATTTGACGCCGGTCATAGAATTCCGATAACATGCAACTGAAACTCGCTTGCATTTTAAGAATTTACGCGCTTTTTTTCTGATTTTTATTCCTACGGATTTAAATGGGCCTAAGTTATCCTTAAAGCTTCGTGTTGAAGTAATTAATTGTGTTTTTAAGTCAAAGTTCGTAATTATCAAAGAGCAAATTGCATGTGAAATAGATGTTGCGCGCAAATGTTGAAGTTTCGTTGGTTCCGTCCATAATGGTGTTAAGGTTAAATTGTTGAAAATAATTCGTTTTGTTATTGCGAAGGTGCTTGTAAAAGTTTCATGTATCGGAGTAAACATTTTAATTGAAAAACTTTGAATCTTTTCTAAAATACGTGATCTCGTACCAGTGCAGTGCACCTACAATATGGGAGCTGTTTTATTAATTTCGAAAACTGGTCGGTTGAATTTAAAAATGTTTTTCTAGGTTTCTGGAGTTGTGGTGATGGGACTGAAATTGTTGTTGAAAATCGGGCCAATTAATGCCGAAATGCATGCATGGTGGTTTAATTTGAAAATATTTGTTTCTTTACCGGAAAACGAAGAAAACCGACTTCAAAGTGCCCTACAAAGGATGAAATAAGTTTTATGAAAGCGATATTAAAGCACCATGCAATATAGCACCACTTTTAAAAAATTTTATTCATCTTTCTTACTTTGGAGTCGTTTTCTTTTTTAAGCTGAATTTCCCAAGAGATATTTACCTATTGCGTATATATATATACATATATATATATATATATATATATATATATATATATATATATATATATATATATATATATATATATATATGATTTATATATAATATAACGAAAATCGTGACTATGCTAGAGGTCACAATTTCACTCCAATTTTCACAAAATTTTTAGGAAAGGCGTATTGGGTAAATATCTCAGTTAAGTTGTTTAACCAGCCAAATCGGTCGAGGGAAAACAAAATGGCGGCCATTTTAGACAAACATTCGTGATTTCATTTCTGACCAAACCGTGGCTCCTATTTGGATGAAAATTGGTACAGAGGTTTATTGAGGTGTGCGATGAATTTCACAATAAAAAATCCAAAGTCGAACCGTTTGAAACAAAATGGTGGCCGCTCAGACGTCGAAAAGCGTGTAAGCATTGGATGTTGTAGTTGTGACCAAACCTTTCAACCAATGTTAATGAGACTCGGTTCTTTGGTAATTACTGTAAATGCCTAAAGAATCATGTTAAAAAACTAGAGATCAGGTCTACAAAAACAAAATGGCGGCTAGTTGAAGCTAGCAATTTCAAAGGCTTCTGAAAGACCCAATTTTGATTCGATGTGAATGAAATTTATTTTCGAGATAGGAAACAATTAGATCTACACATTTTGCTATTTCGGTGTACAGACATGCTCAAGTTTCAAAATGGCGGCGATTCAAATATGCGATTTTTTCAGATTTTTGTGGCCCTCTAGTGGCCGAATTTTCCAATGGATTTTAATAAAACTTGAGACTGTGGATAATTGTACAAAGTTCTTGTACTTAACAAAAAATCATCAAAATCGGATGAAAAATAAAGAAGTCGAAAATATAAAACCTAATATTTTTCGCTGCCATTTTCATTAAAAATTTAATACTTTTGCCATGTCTAGAGGGAAACTAATTTGACTGAGATTGGACAAATTGACTGATGAGACTCTAAGATTGAAATATTTTTAAAAATCAAAAATCAAATGCATGCATTCAAAATGGCGGCCCACAAAGGTCAGAAGGTAAGCGCAATTCGCTATTTTAGTAGCAACTGAAGTAATGAATGTTTATCATGGAATCATTTTTAATGGCGTAACTTGCAAGTATTTATAAAACAGACCATTTTAGGGGATTGTAAAATATTTTTAAAATCCCCTATTAGAATCGCGATCTGTCTTTTCGTCCGCCTGTCCATCCGTCCGTGCGTCACAGCAAGTTTCCTCGCAAACCACATACTTGAATGATGAAATTTTCTTCGTAGGTCAAAAGTGGTACCCTCTCAAGCGTTTGCAAGAAAATTCCACCAGAATAGTAATATCAGCACAAATGATAATTTTTTGGCTTTCTTTTTGTAGTAAACAATTAATTTTCAACCGCTGCAATCTCATAAAGTTTATCGTCAAGAGTATGATACACCTTATCATATGATGAACGAAATTTCGACCCCAATTTCGAAATTAGCTTCGAGCCTATGCGAGTTATCACAATAGCAAAGGCAAAAGCTCGTGGCTTCATGAATTTGATCTTTCGCCGTCTCCTGTACTCGTATATACCTCTATGCATTTTTCATACAAAAATCAACGCACCATTATTACTCATTAAAATAGAAGCAATTATATTTTAGCCCTTGCAACCATGAATCAGCATTCAGCTTATATCCCTTGTCATACCAAGTAAAGCAAAGATATTCATGTAACAATAATTTAAGAAAAATATCGCAATGAAATTCTACACTGATCATACTTGAGTGTTTTTTTACTTCCAAATGCTTGGTAGAGTCAAAAAGTCTTACCATTGCAATTTATCCAATGATAATTTTAAAATCGACAAGAATAAAAACTATGTTTGTGATTTCATTAACATCTCTATTTCTAATTCTAGTACGTTTACTTGCGAAGTTAGATATTCTACGTTTCCAAAGAGAATTACACTCAACAATCTAGTTTTATATAAATTATTGTTTAGAGAAAAACACAGAAAGAACACTTAGCAACAAAGAAAATCAATTTAAATATAATGAATTTGAATTCATTAAAAGAATTATTTCTTAAATTGTTTAACACAAAAAAGTTGTGCACTTTCATTCATAAAATGAACACGTCCCAAATTTATGAATTGACACACAAAATCGAAAACATTTTACAATCTTCTATAATCGCGAAGAATGAAATAATCTTACGACCACCTTTAGCCGTACATCGCGGTGTTGAATCTTCACACAAAACGTATCGCGGGCATTATGTTTCTATACATAGTGGTGTCACGCCGAACGCCAATTGGCAGGATAGATGGCGCGGCGATGTCGATTTAGCATTTTGAGCAAAAGTTTTGTAGCGCCACTATCGCCAGCAACTTTCTACGCGAATTTACCTGCATCATTCTATGCGAATTTACCTGCAACATTCTACGCGAATTGACCTGGAAGGTTGACAGAGACACAAGAACGAACGCAATCATTTCGTCTTCTTCGACAACCGCGCGTCGTGATCACACCAAATGGAATTGTCCGATTTTATTAATGAGAATAAAGTTTGGTGAAATTAGGCATCTGTCTTTTGATGGAATAAAGCGAAGTGTGCGATCAGTGATACGCACAATTGGTGACTCTGTAAGGTAATTCGTGCGTTTTAGCTAATGTCTGAAGACGAGTTCCAGGACGCCAACGGCAGCGCACGAAATAAATGTAATTGTATTGAAGCTGCCACCATTTTGGAGAAGCGACCCAGACCTATGGTTCGCACGAGTGGAGGCGCAACTCCGATCAAATAATATCTCGAACGATCAATCTCGACTCGACAGAGTTGTGGCAGAGTCAGACGTGGCAATAATTGCTCAGGTGGCTGATGTAATTCCAGCGCCACCCAACGTAGGAATATATGCAACGTTGAAGGCAAGGTTAACGTCCGTTTTCGGGATGAATGATCACGAAAGGCTGCACCAACTTTTATATCGGCTGGAACTGGTTGATCAGCGTCCGTCGCAACTTCTTCGAAGGAGCAGTCGATGGTAGGTGTTAATGTGCCGGAATCAGTGGTTAAACCATTGTAGTTGAAGCGCCTTCCCGCAAACATCCGTGCCATCCTGGCAGTGACAGAATCTGATAACCTTGAAAAGTTGGCTTGCGCCGCGGATCGCATTGCGAGCTATGACACATCGAATGTTATCGCCAACGTGCAAGGTTGTACAGACACGTATACGTTAGAAAACCCCATCGATGGGAGTGTCAAGGAACAGATTGCGGAGCCCCAGTGCGAAGCTAATCGCATTCAATCCAGCTCTTTCAAAGGAAATGTTGCGAAGTGCAACGCATGCCATTGCTCCTCACGACAGAAAGCAACAGCCCCACAGAAGCCAACTAACGAGTGGTGTTATTTTCACAGGTAATTTGCTGCTGCGGCAAGACGCTGCCGACCTCCGTGTGCATTTCGCGTATCACCAGAGGAAAACTCATTGAACCATTAGCACCGCAGGCGATAACTAGTGGTTCCTAAATAAATCGCCTGCTAATTCACGATCCCAAAACCTCCGGAGCAGACGTATCCGTCATGCCTGCCTCGAAATTCCAAAGTACTCGTAAATCATCCACATATAAGCTGTTCGCAGTAAACGGCACGCAGATCGACACTTACGGTAGGACAACATTGGAGGTGTCATTCGGGTTTCGCCGCAGTTTTAGTTGGAGTTATTTTTTTTCGCCCGCCCAATCTTGGGAGCTGATTTTTTGAGACAATATGGCCTCCTTGTAGACATTCAAAATCGACGCCTTACCGACCCCAGCACAAGAAATTCAGCGTAAATGAATTTGGCATTGAGTGTAATTCAATTTAGATATGTGATTGTCAGGTTATGATCACGAATGGTCAATAATTCCTCTTATGATTTTGATTTGAAGAATTCAATACCTTACATGGATAGTAAGCTTTTGCGAGTTAATATCAAAATGCAAATATATATACTTGACTTTGTGTCAGTTGAGAAATCTCATCCCATTCATTTTAGAGAAAAGCCCAAACAAAACTCAATCCGTCCAATTTTAGCCGATTTAAAGTCAAATAACCTGTCATCTCAGTTGTTTCCTCCACTTGAAGTGCGAAAATATCCGAAGGATAAAAGCTATCTTCGGAATTTTAAACTTCATTCAAGACCTAGCATACTAAATTTACACCTATCTCAGTTTCCATCTCCAGACCGCCAGCTAATAAAAAACACTGAGGAAAAACAACCAATTCCAAAAGCATGTTTTGTTTCTCTTAAGTATTACCGAATAAGGAAAAACAAATCGGATGTTGAAAAACAAGTCAGAAATTTGTTGAAGGATATAAGCCAAGAGGCTCAGCTTTTAATACGTTCCCAGCTTTCGCACAAGCCTAATGCCCCTTTGGCAAAATGAGCAAATTTTTTTCTTGAAATAATACTATAGGCCCCTTCCCTTTAAAAGGAACTTCTAAACATGGAATTCAGTGTTCCTTCAGTCAGGACCATTCTGCACTGGTATTCGAATCTTCACCTAAAAACTGGTGCTCTTGATTCCATAAAAGACATACTTGAGAAAAAAATCAAAGGAATGTCCAGGATAGATGGACGGTATGTTTTACTTTTTGACGAGATATGAATAAGAACGGAACTGGAATGTAATTGCGCAGAAGACATTATTTATGATTTTTGTGATTTGGGTGGTTTAACAACGTAACATAAAACACTCTGCCTCTAATTTTGAAGCAAGAAATTGGGTACATTGTTGGCTCACCCAATGGAAATTTACTGGTTTTTATTATAAAAACGACCATAAATTATATTCTCAGTGTTGGCTTAGATATGCTAGGAACGGTTTGTAATCAGAGCGCAGTAAATCGACGATCCTTGAACTTACTTAGGTTCTCTACTGAAACCCATACTTTGCAGGGGAAGGTAGAGGAATATACAACTGTTTTGATATGCTTCAACTTCTTAAAAATTTAAGGAATATCCATCTGAAAAATAACATCCGTTACTATACTAAAATCTGATCATGGAGAATTATTCAAAAGGTGCGTGAACTTGATAATAATGTTATCACCACTATTCGTAAACTCACGGACGTACAAGTAACTCCGATAAAATTTTAGTAAAACTACAAATGCAAGCCTTTAGCAATTCCGTATCTGCAACGATTTCAGCCACTGTTGAATCGGGATATTCCAAACGTAATGACGATTAAGAGAGATGTGCAACTAGTACGGCCGAATATTTACTCAAGTAGTTTTTTCATATTGCAACATTAATGTCTGTTAAATATTTCACATCACTTATGTTGTATGTTATCCACCTATTCTATATGCACTGCAACTAACCACCTCAGATCCAGATTTTCCAAAGCTTCTTGATATCGAAATCACAAGCTTGAAATTAATATATAGTAACAATTATTATCGATTTGACCTTATCATTAATTTTTTGCAATTTACTCATTGCAAAATATAATTATGCTCGACGAATAATTACATTTACCATTGCTTGAAAATAAACACAAATAAGACTTAACGAAAATCACTCTTCTCAGAATTAATTTTATAACTTTTATGAAACTAGAAATTCATTTCTTCATTTCTAATCAACTTTCAGTTTGTACGTAATTTGATGACAATTGTTCTTAAATAAATTAGTTTATTGTATTGACGAGACAGGTAGTACCAGCGAAACCCGCACATGCTAAAAATTAATCAAATAAAGTCACGAAAAGAAACTTAGTTTTTATTTTGAAAGTTAAATAAGACAAAACGCTTTAAAAAGTTTAATTGGATAATGCTACAATACATTTTTTTGGATCCAAATGATTCATTCTTCGTACAAAAATTGACGTAACATTATTATACATTAAAATAAAAGCAATTATAATTCAGTCCTTGCAACCATGAATCAGCATTCAGTTGATATTCTTTGACATACGATATAAAGCAAAGACATGCATTGATGTAACAATAATTTAGGGTACTTGAGTGTTTTTTTTATTTCCAAGCGTTTGTCAGAGTCAAAAAGTCTTTTCATTGCAATTTATTCAATGATATTTTAAAATCGACAAGAATAAAAACTATGGTGGTAATTTTATTAACATCAGTACTTCTAACTCTAATATGTATACTTGCTAAGTTAGATATTCGACGTTTAAAAATATTATTACACTCAACAATCTAGTTTTATATTTATTATTGTTTAGAAAAACATACAGAAAGAACACTCAGCGATAAAGAAAATCAATTCATACATAATGGATTTATAATCTTTTAAATTCTGTAAAAGTATTAATTCTTATATTACTTCACACAATAAAATTGTGCACTTCCATTCATAAAATGAACACATCCCAAATTTATGAATGGACACACAAAATCGAAAACATGTACATTTATTTACAAGCTTCTATAATAGCTTTAGCCGTACATTGCGGTGGTGAATCTCCACACAAAACGTATCGCGCGCATTGTGTTTCTATAATTCATTCGTTTGGATTTGCCATTATGTTGATATATGTACATCATATATCTCAAATTTCATAACCACTTTCAAAGCAGCTTTAAAAGTTTCTGTACTTGGATTGGATTTTCACTAAACATATTCTACCTCAGACATTTACCAGCGATAGGTGCGCCACCAGACACATGGGTTCCCCCACCAGACACATGGGTTCGCTGCAATGACACCACTATGTACAGAAACACAATGGTACAAATTAATTCTATTCCACGCTTTAGGGAAGGACAATTTTGCTGAGCAAGCAAAAATAACGAATATAAACAGCAAAGCAGGCTAGGAAAATGGAAGCGACTATCATTCTTTGCTTCAATGCCTTCTCCCTCTCATCTATTTTAAAAACCAGATGGTCTTGTGCCTTGTGTTGTCTAGTTGGCCTTGTGCTCAGACTAATTTCCTTCGAACCTTCTTTTGGTTGGCTCTGCCTAACAGATTGGTTGAAAACCAGTTGGCCTTGCACCTGGTTGTGACTAGTTTGCCTTGCGCCTAGACAAATTCTTCGAACCTTTCTGTTGGTTGGGTTTGTGTAACAGATTGGTTGAAAACCAGTTGGCCTTGCGCCTGGTTTTTGTCTAGTTGACTTAAGACCCGGCTCTTCGTATCTAGGTGCTCTGGTTGGCTATTTGCCTTTTGCCCTAGATGCCGCCAGCACCAAGTTTGGCAGAGGACATTGCAGCGGACCCCCAAGCCGGCCCCAAAGCAATCAGCATCGCTGAATACCGGGCCTGGCAGAAGAAGCCGCTCGATATCAAGGTAGTAGAACACAAACCACCGGCATTGCGTGAAGGCTGGCAGGTGCAGCAACGACAAAGCACCTGCGAAGCAAATCGACTCGCCGAGGTTGCAATAGCTGCAGCAGAGCTCGACAAGTTCCGGCGCTTGGTCAGCGAACTGCGGCAGGATTACCGGCGTCGAAAGGAAATTCAATGACAGACTGCGAAGGGCAAGGCGTTCCAACCATGACACGCCGGACAGGCGGCCCCCGACCAACGAGGCAACATTCAAAATAAAACAGACCCGCAGATTAATGTTGCGTCTAGATGCTGTGATTGCGGAGAGAAGCGGCAGCTGCAAAGAGACGGCAAGAAGCAAAGAAAACTGAGCTATTGTCCAGGGTGAAAGAAATCCAGAACGAGTCAAGAGCCCAGAATGGAAGCCCTTCAAACAGAGGGGTCGGGAAATATGTAAGAGCCAACTTCGTGGGGCAGAGGTTGGCTAGGAGGATTGACGTCCTCAGCACAACCATTAATGTGTCAAGACTACATCGTGGAGAAGCAGACTTATGCCTTCCGAGTCAAGTTGACGGAGAATATTGCACCATAAAAACCGACACTGGTGCAACGCGATCGCTTATCCGACCAGACCACGTGAGGTAACAACTACTTCACAAGAGTAGGATTTTCTCGCAGTTACGGGAAAAACAGCACCTGTCCATGGAGAGGTCAACCTCCAGATACTTGCGTTCCGACATAATTTTCTGGTCGCGAACATTATGGTTGACTGCATTCTCGGAATGGATTTTCTGCGACCACATGGAATCACATTGGACTTGGGCAAACGTGTATTGAAATGGCGAAATGTTCAAGTATTGATGGGGGGTCCCAGCGTTCGAATTCCCAAGATGAATATGGTAGTATGTACCGACACTAATGTACCGAAATCTTCTGAGAGCATTGTCTGGGCCATCCTTGATGGTGATACTGGAGACCGCCGATCTTATCTGGTAGAGCCAACGAAGACGTCTGCATTGCGCAGTTTGATTGTAGGACGAAGCCTTGTAAGATCTATAAGGAACGGATACGTGCCGGTTAGAGTCCTTAACACCGCAGACTTAGCCACAAGCATCAAAGCGGTAGAAGTCATCGGCAGCTGCCAACCTGTTTCCACCATCACTTTTTTGGAAGCTACTCACGACCATCATCGGAAAAGGAGGCAAGGTGCAGACAAATTTCGGGAACTCACGTCTGCAATATTAAAGCAGACTAAAATGCCAAGGCAGCTATTCAAGCAAGCTTCTAATCTGGTCACCAAGTACAGTGACATCTTCTCAACAAGCCCGGATGACCAAGGCCGAATGAGTCTGGCAACTGACGTGATAGATAAAGAGGGGGCCAAGCCGATTCGACAAGCACCGAGACATCTTCCTATAGCCATACAAGGAGAAGTGAGTGCACTGATCTCGGAATGGTAGTACTCGTTTTGGTTTCGACTTTAGACAGTTTAATGACGTCACTAAGAAAGATAGTTACCCGCTTCCACGTATCGACGACATTATGAACACTTAAGCCGACGCAAAATAGTTTTCTACACTCGATCTCAGGAGTGTCTACTGGCAGGTAAAAATCGACAAGAAGGACTGAGAGCAGACCACATTTTCAGTTGGTACTGGATTTTGGTGATGCCATTTGGGCTTTGCGATGCTCCAATAACCTTCGAACGCCTGACGAAATACGTGCTACGAGGCCTCACCTGGAAGACCTGTTTGGTGCACCTAGATGACATCACTGTTATCCGGAGAACGTTCAAAGAGCATGTGTAGAAGTTAGAATAGGTGTTTTCCCGATTGCAACTGGTGAATTTGAAACTTAATCCTGACAAGTGTACTCTTTTTGCAGCTGAAGTAAAGTATCATGGACACGTTGTATCAGCAAACGGGGTCAAAAAAGACCCTGAGAAAATTGAAGCCGTGAAAAGCTGGCCAACACCAAACAACAAGCGCCAACTACGAAGTTTTCTGGGTCTGGCAATCTGTTTTCAAAGATTCGTCAAAGACTTTGCCAAAATAGCTAAGTGTCTCCATCAGTCAACTGAGAAAAATCGCCCGTATGCCTGGAATGTACGCTGTCAGGCAGCCTTAGAGGCCTTGAAAGAAAAGATGTGTGTATCACCCATGCTGGCATATCCAAAATCTGGAAAAATGTTTGTAGTTGACACCGATGCGAGCAACGGCGGGATTGGAGCTGTATTCTCGCAGCAGATCGATGGTGAAGAAAGAGTACTCTCGTATTACAGTCGAGTTCTCACAAAAAGTAAGAGGAGCTATTGGCTATAATAGAGGCCACCAAGCAGTTTCACAAGTACCTTTATGGGCAGAAATTTGTTCTTTGAATAGTCGATGCATTGCTGAGATGGCTGCTTAACTTCAAAAACCCCGACGGATAAGTTGCGAGATGGATCGAAAGATTACAGTCATACGATTACAAAATTGTTCATCAGAAGGGTGGAGTTCATGAAAATGCTGACGCCCTATCACGTCCTCCATGTCAAGCTAACTGCAAGCATCGCCGGCCGATCGAGGAAAAGGAGCTGACCGTTCATCTGCGAATGATAACTGCCGAATTCAATGAAGGTTGGTCATTGGAGGAGATCCGAAATGCCCAGTTAGCCGATGAAAACATCGAACCATTACTCGTATGGAAGGAGACAACCGGACGACCGGAGTGGAAGGACGATTCAATGCACGGCGCTACCCTGAAAAGTTATTGGGCACAATGGAACTCCTTCAGATGGCGGGTGGCATACTCAAGCGGAAATGGGAAACGGTGGATGGCAGCTCCTATAGGATGCATACTAAACTTCCCAAAAGCCGAATCCATGATGTGGTTTAGGAAACGCACGAAAGATCTTCGGGAGCCCACCTTGATCGTAACAAGACCTTAGCGAAATTGTGGGAAAGGTTCTACTGGCTCCACGCTCGAGAAGACGTAGAGGACTGGTGTCATAGATGCACGATTTGCGCTTCCATCAAAGGCCCAAAATGACGATTGAGAAGATAAATGCAAACCTATAACGTGGGGGTTTGTAAGTATTGCTCTTGACATCGCAGGACTCTTTCCTGAACCCGAATGGGGAAATCGATACGCGCTGGTGGTGGCCGATTATTTCAGCAAGTGGCCCGAGGTCTACCCCATTCCCAACCAGGAAGCAACTACTGTAGCCGAACAGCTAGTGTTAAGTTGGGTCAGTATGTATGGCGTATCTTGTGAACTACATCCGGATCAAGGCCGAAACTTTGAGTTACTAGTTTTTTGCAAAATGTGCGAGCTGCTGGGAATACGGAAAACGAGGACAACACCGCTGCATCCCCAATCCGATGGAATGGTCGAACGCTTCAACGGCACCCTCAATAAACACCTGGCCAAGGTGGTTGACGAGAACCAAATGTACTGGGCCCGGCACATCCCATTATTTTTGATGGCGTATAGAGCTGCCGAACATGCATCGACGTGCGAAGCCCTGGGCAAAGTCATTTTTGGAAAGACTATTCGTCTACCGGCTGATATACATACAAGGCAAACACAAACCAACCCAAACAGACTACCTTACTATTCCCAATAAGTGTTCGGGCGGAAAGCGATAATTCACTTGGAAATTTATATCGCAGCATGAGCAAATTCAAAAAAATATAGACGTAATAAGCTGATAACTTTCTTTAATTTCGAAGTCGATTAATAATATTGCAACGGATATTTATATTTTCCGATACTACTCTGTGTTGCGCAATAATTTTTTTAAACATATTTTAACTTAAAAAAAATATAAACTTATTTTTATTTAAAAATTTAAATAATTGTCTAGCCAACACTCATGTTTGATTTAATCATTTAAAGATTCTAAATGTATCACTCAAAGATTCTAAATAAAAAATTACCACATGAAAATAACTAAAAAAAGATTCATGTAGTATATAGATAAAAAACTTTTTGAAAATAAAATAGAAAACCGACTTCGAAATGCCCAACTGCTTAATTGGTGCCACAGCAGTTTTTCCCATTTCTTTTGTGATGGTGCATAGTTTTGCAGAAGTTTTTGTGTTGAAATGGCGAAATCGATTTGGCACCGCTTCCATAAAATTTATTTCATCCTTTTTAAGGGCATTTTGAAGTCGATTTTCTTTTTTTTCTAAAAGCTTTTTATTTCACCCTTATTAGTGGCAATTTTTTTCATTTCGAATGTATCAAAACTCAGTTTCTCGAAAACGTTATACCATGTATATTAAAATATCGGTTTTTGAATGCAATGCAAAGCTTAATACTGCTAAAATCTTCAGCGTTTATAGGAATCGAATTAAGTTCTAATACATGGTAATACAAGATCTCTTCAACGTCTACCTTGATTTTCGGTTTCAGAAAAATGCAATATAAAGTGTAGCCTTAAGAAGAAGTCGAACTTTGCTTCACAGTCGCCCTTGCTTCTGGGAAGATAGAGGCTGCCTTGCACCTTAACAAGGAGCGCAATGGTCATTACACAACGAGTCACCAATACTACTCACCTGGAGACTATTTGGTATGCCCGTATGATTTGCTGCGCTCTTTGTATCTTTACTGTGTCAATCATTTTCGGTGCAGCTTCTTGTTTAGAGCATCATGTCATAGTTCTGACTCGTAGAAAAGCACAGACTATACAGCGCTCATTAGGAGTCATTTCCTTGGTGAAATAGGTCCCCTTATGCTGGGCATCATCCAAGTAAGTGGCACTGCGCCTACTGCCACCTTTTCGGCTATTGCTCCAATTTGTGCGGGAAAATTCATTTTTGAGTCTATAAGTACTCCCAGGGAAGGCCAATTTGGTTAGCTTCAGAATCTAGACTTAGAAATGGTCCTTTGTCATTTGAGATCGAAAGCGTTTTAACATTAACGTCATCAGTACATGCTACCGATTGTGTGGGCTTGAACATTAGGGTACCAAAGCTTTCAATTGATGTCTTCCTAATAAGGTTTTCCAGCGTTACAATAAAGAGCATTTCGGCAAGTCCATCATCTTGTTTTAAGTCTGATACCATTTTAAAGACGTCCATTAGTTTGCCGTGTTGTTGTATTTAGGGATGTTCATAAGTCCGCAAAGGACTGTAGCGATGGTCTGCTGCCTCAGCAAGCAAAGATATTGATGCTCCTCAGAATCGGCATTGTCTGAGCGCACATATAGTAAATTTGCTTGCAGGCTAGCGTTTTGGTGTCGTGGAGCGGGTTTTTTCCCCAGCACAAGGGCCTACTACATAAAATTTTCACATTCACGAATTGCGCGTTAGAAATATAACGCTTCAATGGTGTCGAGGACGAGGCAAACTACCAAAGGAATTGACATTGGTAAACGACGCCAATGCTCGATTAACGCGCGTGGGATGCGAGCCGATTTCGTCCTTACTTTGAACACTTACGATGCCCAAATAAGAGTGGGGCATCCAGGTAGAAGCGATGCTCCTCCCCGACATCTCCATTGGGATCAAGATCCATTATAGACATGGCAATTTATTTTAAATTTACATGAAAAATTCATACAAAACAATTTCCATGAAACTTTCCCGCAAATATAAAATAAAATGTTTTAGATTTACGAGTATATTACAGTTTTATATGATAGATTCATATGAAAATTTAATATAAATAGAAGACCAGTATAGAAGGCCACTCTATCCAGCAAGAGCCACTGTAACTACAAAGAAGGAAGGAGCTACAGCCCGATGGCTAGCTCAGAATAGGAGTGTTTAGCCACCGTGGCGGGCCCTATACCCGTTAGAAATTGTCTGACTGAGAAGACCTAGTTTTATTGGGTATCATGTCATTGCTCTATTTATTTTGCATAAAATTCACATGTTCTAAATGATACCGTAGACTTTAAATTGGGAATGACTTCTACTTCAATATTATAAATAGGAATGATTTTTTATCAAAACCTATTAAAGAAGATCTATACTATATCTGGTAAATAAGAAAACATGCATTAAATTACTGTGCTCAACCATCTCAATAATACATCCGTTTTTCCTGTTTGTGAAAAACATTCAAAAGCACTGGTTACATTTTTATAACTGATTTTACGTAATTCATTTGTAGTATTACGATTTTGGCTATTTTTAATCGTTTCCAAAAATTCTAATTTAGAATGACTTTTTTTTTCAAAAAAAAAAAAACATTTAAAAATATTCCGAAAAATTTTCTAATGGGTAAAATGCATATATGTTCACAAATTGATCTATAAATGTCTCATAAAACGTCAGTGGAATGTAGTTCTCTAATCTGATATGTGTTTCTATTGTACAATAAATTTCTCACTAATGATTCTAAAATATTTTGGTAAATTTATTTTATTAAATTTAAAATTTTTCTATTTTCAATTTTTAACAAAAGAAAATATTAACATTAAAACGATTTATACTCGTATATGTCTTTTAAAGTTTCAGTAAATATTTAAAAGGGAATACACACTAAAAAAATTCTCTAAGATATTAATAAATAATACCTTACATGCGGAAAATAATCATACTTTTGAGTTAGTCTTTTTATTTAATGTACAATATATGTGCATATATAAGGTGAAATTATTCACCGAATAAAAAATATAGTAAATTGGACGCAGTGAAAGGCACTTAAGCTACAAGTCGCGTATTTAAATCAGATATTGATACGTTTAATTAGCACCGAGCTTCTTATATGGTTATCCACTATTTGGAAAAGCGAGTCTATTTAATTCATGCATTTTTAATCGATTTAATAAACTCTTTTAATTTAATTTAAAAGACATTGCGTTTTCACTTTCCCGGAACATTAAAAATTATTGGCCGCGCACCACAACACGCGACAGTAGTGTCGAGAAGTGAGAAAGAAAATTTAAAAGTGAAGAACGTTTGAACATAAAAAAAAAGAAAACTTTTCTACATTTTTAAAGTGCACAATAGTATAATTTAACGTGGAAACTGGTGGAAAAGTAGCTGAAACAATAAAAATGCCAGGAAACTTTCCTCTAAAAATCGATCAATTGACCATATCGGAGCTCAAGGAGGAGTTGGAACAGCGAAATCTGGCCACACAAGGTACAAAAGCCATACTGATTGCACGCTTGCGTGACGCGATCGAGTCGGAAGGCGTGAATCTGGATTCGGGTGAGCTCTCAGATGCGGAAAAAGGCACAGAAGGTGGAGAAGTAGAAACACCAAAATCAAAGGAGCCAGAAAATGCGCTAATGCAAATGTTAATGCTGATGTCATCCAGTTTATCTGCGAAGCTAGATGAACAATCAGCGAAGCTAGATGCACAATCAGTAAAGCTGGACCAACAAGTGGTCGAAATCAAGGAAGTGCAAAAACTGTCAATGGAAATAAAAGCGGAGCTCGGTAGCCTGACCAATCAAATTAAATGCGTCGAGGAAAAGGTTTACTAGGTCGAAGAGAAGGTCAGCCAGGTTGAGGAGATAATATCAACTTAGAGATCAGCCAGGTCGAAGAAAGAATGAACCATGAGATGGAAAAGGTGAAAAAGGAATTGGAAGCAGCGAAGGCAGTAGTAACCACCTCACCAGCCACGCCTACAACCGCAGCGCATAGCATATCCAGAAATGTGATTGCACCAATATTCGACGGGCAAACGGTCTGGAGCATTCAAAAAACCCAGTTTGAAGCTGCCGCAAGGGCAAATCACTGGAATGAGCAGGAACGAGCAACTGCATTAGTTCTTGCTCTAAGAGGCCCAGCTGCCGAGCTTTTGCAGACGATCTCCGCTGAATTGCACTCAAACCCAGTTGCTATAATGAATGCGCTCGACATGCGTTATGGAGACGATCATCTAAATCAGATTTATCGGTCACAGCTGCGGCATCGGGTGCAGAAGTCTGGCGAAATTTTACAGCAGCTAGCCCAAGACATTGAGCGACTGGCACTTTTGGCCTACCCCAGAATATCGAGACGACGCAGCGACAGAGGCCTTCATCAGTGCATTTAAGGACCCGGAACTGCAGCAAGCCATGCGTTTAGCTCAAAAGCAAACAGTTAAGGAAGCATTGGCTTATAGTCTGAACTTTCAGGCAGCTAAAAACGTAAGCTGTACAACTGCCCGGATTCGCGAGGTAGTGACAGACGAGTGCAGGTGTGAGCGCGTGGAAATTGAGCGAGACCCGCATGTAAATGGTGCGCCTAGATGCTGGGATTGCGGTGCGAAGGGGCACCTGCAAAGAGACTGCAAGAAGCAAAGAAAACCGAGCTATTGCCCAGGGTTTGCAGCTGGGAGGAGATCCAGACCGAGTCAGGAGCCCAGAATGGAAGCCCTTCAAACAAAGGGGTCGGGAAATATGTAAGAGCCAACTTCGTGGGGCAGAGGTTGGCTATGAGGATCGACGTCCCCAGCACCACCATCATCGTGTCAAGACTACATCGTGGAGAAGCGGCTTTTTTCTTCCGGGTCAAGTTGACGGAGAACATTGCACCATAACAATCGACACTGGTGCAACCCGATCGATTATCCGACCAGACCATGTGAGGCAACAAGGGCAGGATTTTCTCACGATACGACGGAAGGTTCTATATAAGGAATATTTGAATAAAGGAGATATCATTTACATTCAACGTGGTGAAAGAGAACTGTTAGTGGTACCTACTGCGATGGAAGTGGATTTAATTCAGCGATACCACAAAAATGGCCATTTTGGAGTGAAAAAAAACCAGGACATGCTAGAGGAAGAGTACTATGTTCGTGGTATTGACAACAAGATTAAGGCGTGTATTGCGAATTGCGTCCCTTGCATTTTGTCCAATCACAGCTCGACCCATTAAGCAGCGGCATTATGCTGTCTCGCCTGTTATGCAGAAACTGTTGTATGACGAACTCGATCGTATGTTGTCTTTGCGGGTAATAGAGGAAAGTCAGAGTTCGTGGAGCTTTCCTGTGACCCTTGTTAGAAAACCCGGCAAGGTTCCTTTATGTCTTGACGCTAGACGCCTCAACGAGGTAACCGTTAAGGACGCCTATCTGTTGCCGCTAATTGAAGCTCTATTGGCACGGTTGCAGAGCACTAGGTTCATTACCAGTTTGGACCTGAAGGATTGCTTTTGGCAAATACCGTTGGATGGGGCAAGTAAGAAGAAAATGGCCTTTACTGTCACTGGCAGGCCCTTGAACCATTTTAAGGTCCTGCCGTTTGGTTTATGTAATGCTTCCCAAACGATGTGTTGGTTGATGCATAAAGTAATACCGCATGAGCTGCAGGACAAGGTATTCGTTTATCTAGATGACCTGCTTGTTATGAGTTCAACATTTGATGAGTACTTGGTGCTCCTGAGTACCGTTGCAAAACCGCTCAGCGACGCCAATTTGACCATCAATGTTGAAAAAAGCAAGTTCGTCAAGAAGAAAATCAAATATCTTGGTTTTGTAGTCAGTGTTGGTATCCTGCGCACTGACCCAGAGAAGGTTTCAGGCATAGTCTCCTATCCTGAACCCCGAACGGCCAAGGACATGAGACGGTCCATGGGCATGGCAGGATGGAACAGGCATTTTATTTCAAACTTTGCCTCGGTTACGGCCCCTCTAACGGATTTGGTAAAGGGCAAACGTGCCTTCAAGTGGTCTGCTTGCGCCAATAGTGTCTTCAATAAAGTAAAACAATTGTTGATTTCTGCTCCAGTGCTGGCTAACCCTGACTTTATGAAGCACTTCTATATCCAGTGTGACGCAAGTATAGTGGGTATTGGAAGTGTTTTGTTCCAGAAGGACGATGAATGTGGAGAGCATCCAATCACATATGTGTCTATGAAGCTCAACGCTGCGCAACGTAACTATAGCATTACAGAATTGGAATGCTTAGCTGCGGTGCAGAACGTAAAGAGATTCGGGGCATATATCGAAGGGTTGGCCTTCTCCATCATAACTGACCATGCCAGTCTTAAATGGCTGATGCAACAGTTGAACCTTTCTGGTCGATTTGGCTCACTGGAGCCCAAAACTGCGAAAATTCAACTTCCAAATTGAACACTGGAAAGGTGCTCTTAACGTTGTGCCGGATGCGTCACCGAGATTTTACTCGCAGGACGAGCGGGTGGCCTCGCTCATTGTTTGCCTCCCGGAGCACAAACATATTGATGGTTTGATACCACAGTCTGCATTTCAGGAGCCCAAGTACGAACATCTCAAGACATAAATCCTGAAGCAATCTGATGTTTCAGAATTTGCACGTTGCTGATGGCCGAGTGTACATCAGTAATGGTTCTCCTGTAACTTCAGATATTCCCCGAACAAAATTATGGATTCCTGAGGGTCACCAACAGGCTCTTATAGTAGGAGCTCATGATGATCCCAGGGGCTCTCATTGTGGAATGCGTAAGACAACCGAAGTCTTACAAAGGTGTTATTATTGGCCTCGTTTGCGTCAAAATCATATTCAGCACATCCAGAGCTGTTCAATATGCAAACAGGTCAAGCCTTCGAAATACACTTTGAGACCTCCTATGGGCGCATCACGAGACTCGGCGAGACCTATACAGTGCCTATTTGTGGACTTCATGGGTCCGTACCCTCGTTCAAAATCAGGGAATACACAATTGTTTATGGTCCTGGACCATTATAGCAAGTTCATATGGCTCAAACCCATGGCTAAAGCCACTGCGGAATCAGTCCTTTTGACCTTCAGAGTTCCCAAATGGCTTCACTCGCACAACGGTGTACAATACGTCTCCAATATATTCGCTAAGCTTATGAGCGACTATGGGGTGCAGCACTGCTTCACTCCATATCATTCACCGCAAGCGAATGCCTCGGAGAGGTCAAACTAGTCGACATTGAACGCCATCAGAACCTACATAGGGTCCGATCATAACAGGTGGGACGAGAATCTTTCGGAATCGTGTTTTGCCTTCCGCAAGGTGATTCATGGGTCAACAGGATTTTCGCCCTACTTTCTCATGTTCGGGTACCACCCTATCCAGCATGGCTCTGAGTACGCCCTCCTTAGAAGCTTGAATGCTTTTGAGGATGGAGAAGTACAGTTAGGTGCAAACAGTGATCGTCTGCGAGCCGTACAAAACCGCGTTCGGGCTAAGCTGGAAGAAGCCTATCACAAGGGAGCTCAATGTTACAACCTTCGGACTCGCCTCCGTTAGTTACTCCAGGGTCAGAAGGTTTTCGTGTGAAATTTCACCGTGAGCAATGCAGCCGATTGCTTTGCGGCTAAATTTGCTCCAAGATTTGTGCCTGCTGTTGTTCGCCGCCGTACTGGGCAAGTTTTTTATGAACATGAGGATGAATCTGGTAAGCTGTGAGGTACCGTCACGTTAAGGACATCCGATCCGCCTCATAATTACCCCTGCCGACATTCCTTGTTTGCCAGGCTAAATGAGACACTCAGGGTCTGGGTGGTTCCCATGATTGTTGCAAATTCTAGCTTACCGGCTTTCTCCCATTCGCAACTTCAAATTACCGCCGTAACATCTCCACCTTCCTTTGGGCTCTTATACCTTTTGCCCTGTATATTTATTTATTCCTATTAGCATTTTACAAATTTCCCTATAATTCTTAATTTTCCATCATCTCAATCCTACACTCTTATCCTATTTTTAATTACAAAAAAACATATATATAGTAATATAATAATAATTTAAATTTTTCCACTAACAACACTCAACTCATTACTTCCCATTAACAAAATTTCATTCTATACATTTTTCCTAGCAAAACCTAATTGCTTCCTTCATACTAACTAATTCTATTCATTAGTTCCCACTAACAAATTTTATTTTTTCAGACTAACAAAAAATTTATTCTCGTTTCCCTATTAACAAATTCCGATTTCATGCCCATCAAGAAAGAGTTGAAGTTGCTAATTCGATGAATGGGAAACCAACAGAAGGTGGATCCGTTGGTAGCGTCGTGGATACTCCGCCGGGGGTCTGCTGGGACCCTTGGTTCAAGTTCCCCGAGCGCAAGGAAGCCCTCTTTTTGGAGTATCGGCGAAATCAATAGTTTCCATATATATGTGACACTTTGCATCTAATCAAACGCTTCTTTGGTTATGCAAATTGCCATATATGCAAAATGGAAATTATTGCGTTTGTCGATATGGAAAAAAAATTTGTGGGTAGCGGGATCGAAGTGTATTGAACTTCGATTACGTTACCCAGATGCAGCAGCGATAATTGAAAATGAGATGATTGCGGGATCGGATTTGCTGGAGGTGAAATGCTGGATTGGGTTCTTGAATTTAGGACATTCGGTATTTGGTATTTGGGAAGTAAAAGTGAGTTTTTGCGTTGTTTTGTGGAATTAAGGATTTGGTATTTAGTGCCGGGGAAGTAAAAGTGAGTTTTTAAGGTGATTTGCGGAATCATGGATTCAGTATTTGGTTCTTGAGAAGAAAAGGTGATTTTTGGTTTAGAAGAAAGTGAGATGGTAACGACAACAGTGAATGGTGCAAAGGAAAAAGTGGAATTAACAATTGGGGAAGACTTATTGGTTGAATTGTGATATAAATGAATTTAGCATATTGATGTGCATGAATTTTCCTTATGAAAAAGTGAAAGACGAGCATCGCGTGAATTTTCCGAAAAGGCGTGAGGACGATACGATATGGGAATGATTGTAGTGATTGAGACGACTATGAACCATTGAAACTGAGGTGATTATTGGACAAATGGTGCAAACATGATTTATTTTTTTTTGTACCGCGTGGAAACCACCTCGGAAAATTAAATTTTTTTTTGTGAATATTTTCAAAATTTGGACTTTATTTAAAGAACAAACTACCAAGCGCGTCAGTTTTTGTATGGGTAATATATGTTCCATATCAATAACGTCAATCCGGGAAGGTGGAATCAGCGTTTTGTCGACCTAAATATAACAAAAAATGCGTTTAAATCATATTAGTGGCCGCCATTTTATTCAGTTTATTCAATTTAATTCATATTCAGGATTTTTTTTTAGTAACTTTTTCAACTGCGATGACTTTCACGGTTGCAACAAGCTTTCTGCGCTACGTCAAAAATTTCATACAGCTTATAGTTGTAGCGAATTCACCATCAGTCCCCGCCTGAATCTGTATACTTGGAGCTTTGTTTTCCTGTGTATTCGGCTGGTCTTCAAGATTTTATTTGCGAGCTGTATTTTTTGGCGTATTTCATGCCTTTCATTACCCGTTTTCGTTATTTTGGCCCCCAAATACACAAATTTTCCCCACATTTTTGATACTGTATTCACCAAGTGTGATATTCTGTGTATTTGAGGTAGTTTTGCTCGACTGCGTCATGAGCTTTGTTTTCTTTTCATTAATTTGTAGCCCTACTAGTTTTGCTTTCAGGAAGAGTTCTTTGGCGGTTGTTAATGACCCTGACAAAATTTTGATGTCGTCCGCATAGGCTACTACTTGGCTCGAGTTGTATAGTAATGTACCTCGTGTATCGACAAGTAGCTTCCTTATGATGTACTCCAGAGCCAAATCGAATGACAATGGGGCCAGCCCATTGAGTAATTAAATAATACTGGAGTGGGCAACCACGACACAATGTGGTCGCAACAACCCCTGCGACCACTTTTCCTACTGCTACGCTCTTGTTTACAACCTAAGAGAGAGCCAAATTGCACAAGCAAACATGGCTGCTGCTCAATGTAAAACAATTTTCATGCAATCCTAAAAATTTGCTTTCTATTTTAAAAACCTTCACCATTATGAGGAAATATTGCAAAATATTAGCATATTAACTACTTACCTGTGAAAGGAAACACCTACAGATCCTTTTCGACTATAATTTTTACACGAAGGCACTACACATTTCACTTTGAAATTCTAAAGTAATTTCACAGTGTCACACGTTAAAGTTACTTGAATCACAAACCACAATCGAATTCTTAAAGACTTGGAACGAATTTAGATCCCGAACACTTTCCACAGTTTTAATATCGGATAAAATTCGCGATGAAACTTGCAAATTGGCTAATTTGGCGTCCAATTTGCATCAGTCAACTTGACAGACAGATCCCACCTAGTCAGCTTCTGGAACAAGAAAGTGACCAGCAAGAGGCAGACGGGGAGGAAACGACAGACAGATCCTTTGGTAGAGAGCAGAAACCGGTCGCATACTCTCTCATGCATTTTATATGAGCTTAGCCCATCAAGTTCTTATTCATCTGAGGGCCAGCCCATCTCCCTGTTTTGGTCCGATTTTTGTGTCAAAGGCATCGGTGAGTTGGTTATTGGTCACTGCGTTGTTCCATCGATGATAAGGACGCTCCCCACGAGCATAGGAGCCAGTTGTGGTGAAAACAGCTGGCCCTTCTTACGGTTTTATAACGATTAATAAGGCTATTGGTGACACACTTTCAACAAACTAAGTATCGAATCAAATGCGCAGCACTGAACGCATTTTGCGGTTGCCCAGAGTTTCATCTCTCATTGGTAATATATGGTTATCGAATTTACCTATAGTAAGTGCTTTGCCTGCAATATTAAAAATTAAAACCATCATATCTGCCTTCGAATGAAGGCGAATGATCAATATTAAAAGAAAAAAAAAATATATGTATATATATACATATATATATATATATATATATATATATATATATATATATATATATATATATATATATATATATATATATATATATATATATATACGGGTGCGGGTTGAATTAGCTTTGACAATAATGACAATAATAAATCATCAATTTATTCTGGTTTTGATTATTTGCGTGAGAACTATTTCTCTTACACGTTTGTAACTATATGTATGTATATATTCTATGTATCTAATCAAAGGAACTATGATCTGTTTGCAAGTTTTCTTAATAACTTAGATTTATTGACATGTCATGAAAAAAATGATACTTAAAGGCAATAGTAAACTAGAATGAATAATTACAACTTTTAATTAATACCGTAGCAATAAAGAAGCAAATAATAATAAAGAAATAACCCCAAACAACAATAAGCAACAATAAATAAATATACGGGTAATTAATAGTAAATAAAAGACACTTATTAATATCTCATCATGATTGATAATATTAGATAATCAAACATCACTTCTGTGTACGCAAATTTTATCACACGATATTTCTTGTTTTCGAATATAACATTTTTAGGCTTCAATGAAAAAAATACTCCATGCGCCTTTGCCAAGAATGAGGAAAGGATAACCAAGTTTTATAAGTTCTGAAAGATTAGTGTTTAGTTTACTTCGTAATGATGCATAACTTTGCATTACTTTGTATTAATACACAGATGTTTGTATTGGGATAGTTAGTCTGATCTTCAGCCAAAGGAGGCAAGACATGCCGCCGAGGGGTAGGGTTTCGGTAATCCGCGAATGGTCGGTTTCATATTGCGGTCGGTACGCGGTGCCGTAATTTGGTTTTGCATTCTTTTAGAGTAGATTGTTTCGGCTTTGAATTCGAGTAGTAGTTGTCGACCTGATGGGTAAAGTCCCATACTTCACATCTATAAACGATGCAAGGTCGCTTCAGATTTCCTTCGGGAAATGTCGAACGTATAAAAGAGAAAGAAAAATCATTACAAGAGGAAAAGAGGCAAAATTATTTAAAACAAATTACTCTGCGATCTTTTAAAATATGTTCTAATTCCATCATTCCTATTGAACAATTTGGCTTCAAGGAACAAATTTCGACTGAACATGCAATCTTATCCGTTCATGATAAAATTACTTCTAGCTTCCGAGATAAAGAAGTTACTGTGGCGTGTACAATGAACTGAAACGGCTATCGATTCAGCTTGATTACTCGTAAAAGGTTTAATCTATAAACTTTTAAAAAGTAACAGTCCTATCCTTTAGCTCATATGTTCATAAGCTTTCTTACTAACCGTAGTTTATCGATTAAAATAGGTAATTTATATTTTTCTCCAATTAGTGTAGGTTCTCGTGTTCCTCAAGATTCCATTCTTGGTCCGCCTCTATTTTATTTTTATTTAGCCGATATTCTTTGTGGTTATTAAAATAATATGAATAACAATTATAAAACGTTTCTTTACATAGACGATATTATCGTTCTTTTAAGCGATACAAGTCATTTAATAGCTTTAAATACGAGTAAAATTAATATTCATCTTCAAGTACTAAAACATTATTTGTTCACTCTGAAAATTAACCCTGGAAAATGTGAGTTAACCTGCTTTTCCAATGCTTATATGAAAGGTCATAGAAATGCTCCAGCTAAAATTCTTGGGCAATACTTATCGAAGTACAGAAGGCCAAAGAATAAACATTTCTTAAATAGTGCACTTTACGATGAGCCCAAAATTAGGCCAATTCTAGTTTTTATGATCGAATAGTATATAAGTCCCTAACCTCATGGGGTTCTCATCCTGATCCAGTTGTATGGGAATTATTTAATCGAAACGTACCTTTAGAGAATGTTAATCGTTATATCTCACTTATCAAATCACTTTGTGTAGATAATTCCTCCTTCTCATTAGGCCCACTTGAACCATTTATTTTCTAACCGGGTTTTGGATATTACGTATTCGATCGAGGTTAATAATTTAGTTCTTACATTTTATTTATTTCTTCCTCTTTCCCTCATTGTTTTACTATAAAAGCTATTTCTTAAACTTACTATGGTATACGTTAACACTTGCTTCTGGTTTCATTTATAGCCTAGACAGGCATGTGGTATACGAACCTAATATACATGTGGTATACGAACTAGTATACCACGTTCTGAATGGTAGTATAAACTTAGTATCGATACAAAGATAAATTCTCACCATAAATTAAATTTTTTTGTAACAAATAAACTAACTGGATTTTTTAATAATTTTCATACATTTTCAGACAAGTTTATCAGTTATTGGTGCTTATCGAACCATTTGGTATGAGAATATTTGAAAAATATAGCTAGAAATCAGATAAATTTATCATTTGCTGTCATTTCATATTGATAGCTTTCTTCACTTGTCAGTTGATACCAGGTTTATACTAGATTTGCATCTTTACCATGGTTACCTAGTATACTGATACCAGGTTTCATTTTATACCACAAGTCTGCCAAAACTTTTACTTAACTCAATATATTTTTATTGTTAAATATCTTATTTTATCTAGTAAGCTCAAGAGTGTCATATTCATGTATATTCCTTTCTTTTTATGCAAATAATTCTTCATTATATTTGTTTTCAATTTATAAGCCATTGAGCACTGATATAATACTTTTATTTAATCACATTTATTTGATTACCACCAAATTTGGTAGTAATTGTTGTTTGACTTTATTGCAGTTGCCGAGCTATGTACTTTACTTTCTTATCATGTTAAAAATGTATGTACGTAAAAATACTCAATAAAATATCTATCCATATTTTTGAAATTAGTAAGATTTTGTTCAAAAATAAGCAAGCGCCCACATTTAAATTTCGATGATTACTTCTCGTACGCTTGGCAAAAGCTGTCAATATATTGTTGATATTTTGTACATTCGGGGTCCGATTTGAAATGCCCACATCAATTCCTTTTGCTTGATAGCCCACGTGACAATCTTTGAGATAAAATAGATTTGACTGCGCTATTTGGAGAGACCCGAGCAGACGGCACATTTAGGGATGAGGTTTAACGTTTAGGTTAGGAACATTGTGATAGCATTGGCTTAGTATAAGATAAAATATTCGATTGAATTTCATTAGAATTAGGTGATAACATATTAGATGTAGGATAAAAGTTCACTGTTTTATTGTGTTTACAATATAATTAATTTTTAAATAGTGTTGGTTGGTTTAGTCTCCATTTTCCAATTGAATCATAAAATATATAATTTTAATATATATATATATATATATATATATATATATATATATATATATATATATATATATATATATATATATATATATATATATATATATATATATATATATATATTAAAATATATATATAATTTTAATTAAATTGAATGCTATTCTTTTATGATTAAATGTTTTTGATTAATAATGTATAACTTTAGAGAGCGACTTGGGCCATTAAGTTTTAGTATTTTTATTGTTTGGAATTCGCTTAGAAGAATATATAACGATTAATATTGAATAAAATGCATTTGACTTTGAGGAGACGGCACTTTCCTGGGATGGACAGAGCGCGTCTGAGACGCAGGCTCTATACGCGAATCGTATCGTTTACTTACGGGAGTTAATTTGAGCTGAAAATTGACGTGGGAGCTCGCAGAAGATAGTTAATTTAAAATTAAAATTTCGCCATTCGCTTCATACGAAATTCAAATATAGAGAGGCAAATCAATTCCACATAAGACAAACCAATTTGAGCATAGTCTGCATCCGATGCTGACGCAAAGTACCAATGCGCTCTTTTTTTCCTCTGCCTAACCTATGGTAGGGGTGTATTGGCTATGGCTCAAGTGCACAAGCCATCGATATGTCGATATTTATCCAAAGAGGACCCATGGTAATATTGTGCTTTTTTCTAGTTTTTTTTATTGACTTTGTGATGTTACTGTGCTAGTATTAGTTTGAAATGGTTAGTATATTATATGATCGAGTGTAATTGAGAGAATTATTTGCAAGGCTTTAAAGTTCTATGTTCGCTTCTTCAAGAAAGGCTAATAATTGAGTTAGTGCTTTTTTATTATTCTCGTTGAAAAATTTTGACATAGGATCATTATTTTCAAAGATTTCATACTTGTTCCGTAGAGTAGCCAGGGGCTGTATGCTAGATTTTTCCTGTTATTTTGATAATATTCGTGCCATTCTATATTTATGGAGTTGTTGATTTTTTTCAATAGTCATTCCATTCCCATAGTTGACCTCTAAACCTTTCCTTATGGTCAGTTTAGCTGCTTTGTCAACCCATTCGAATTTCCAATTTTCCAATTTGGATATCCAGTATAAGAGTAGTAGAGAGTTTTGTCTGTTATTTAAGGGGTTTTCTGATTTTTTGCTGTAAAAATTTTGTGATATTTGTTATTTGTGATTTTCGTTTATCAGTAAAAATGGCTAAAGTATTTTTGGGATTAGGTTTCAAATAATTTATAGCCTCATGTATAGCTTTTAGTTCAGCATTGACAACTGTGGAGTCCGTTTTTATGCAGTATTTTATTTTCTTTTTGGAGTTTCAGCACTGTATGGCTATACCAACACCTATTTTCTTTATAGCCACGTCCGTGAAGAATATGTTTGCTTTATTTGCAGTAAGGTCCTGTAAGACTGCTTTAATCGAGTAGCTGAAATTTTCATAATTTATTGTTTTGAAATTGTTGGGGATGTTGTTCATGAACTTGTCAGATTGAAATTTTATGTTGTGCGGATTAGCTAGTGCAGATCCAAAATAGGTGTTGTTGTAGAAGTAGGCATATTTTCTGTATGTTGTGGTATAATTGGAGTTTTTTGGTTTTCCATGATCATTTCTCTAGAGTTTCTGCGGTGTAAGTTTTTTCTTTGGCAAGAAGCTGTTCAGCTCTTTGTCTGGCTGGAAATTCTTTGGCTAGGGCAAGTGCTAGTACATTTGGTGTTGTGCATTGTTATATGTGTTGCACAATGCCAGTACACCCTATGTATACTGGCATGCGCTGGGAGCTTGATATGACGCCTTGAGCACACAGTTATATTAATGAATCAATTGATTATAATCCAACTGCTAGCCCCAGGCACAAAGCCTTGGGACTAATGCCTTGAGTACGCAGTCAGATTAATAAATCAATCAATTTAGTTCAACTGCAGGCCCCGGGCATAACTGCCTTGGGGCACTCATACTCGGGCGGATGCCTTGAGTACGCAGTTGAACGTATCCTAAATTCGCTTATCCCGGGCTAAGTGCCTTGGGATAGAATAGGCTCGGGTGCACGCCTTGAGCCAGCGAATGGACAAATACTTCTCGACTTTCTTACTGCTATAATTTTCTTTTATACTATAATTATGCTGACTTTACTGCTTACCAACTAAAATAATGAAGACAATTTACCATTTAAAAGATCAACGTTTGTAGCGCCACTATCGCCAGCAACTTTCTACGCAAATTTACCTGCAACATTTATTACCCGCAAATTTCCAAAGTGGGAAATTGTAAATCGCCGGATTCCCTATTTTTCCCCGTAACGGCCACCACTTTATTGCGGCTACTCCTAGTATTCTGCCCTTCTTCTAATTCACCTCGTGTCACATCTACAATCTACTAACTACTATCTTCTACATATCGCTATTTACACTACGACTTACATCCAAACTTTTCCCTAACCGATGCTCCCCGATTATTGTATGAGAACTAATTCTACCTGTAATTTCTCTTTTAAACCTGCTGGGTAGATAAAATAAGGCGTAAAGGAAAGGAAGAGGAAAAAAAGGAGGAAAACCTTACGCAAAGAATAAAAATCCTGGATTGAGGGGAAGAAAAGAAAAAAAACGGAGAAACAACAAAACTCGAACATAACTCCCTGATAGGTAGTCAGATGAAGAAAAGGTATCCATTTACATTTTAATTCATTGTTTGTGCCGTCTTAAGCCTACCCCACAATTCACTGCACATCGAATTTAAGATCCGTGTACCTGCGTTTTTTCTGTCTATATCGAGCAACCTGAACCGTGACGAGGACTCGCGTTTATCCACCACAAAAGGTCCCAGGTTTTCCGGAGCCAACTTAGCAGAATAGTATTAAGCCGCGTCCGACAGGACAAAATTCCGCCTCCACACAAGGTCGTTGGCTTGAAATGGAGGATGTCTCCTCCGCAGGTTATACCGCTGATTACTTTTCTCCGCTGCCTCCTTCAAGCGCCTCATTACCTCCTCTCTCACTTCTCGGAGCTTCTCCGCCCATTCTCGCGGATTGCTCGGGATATCCCCCTCATCAGGCGGTCTCGGTTCCTTTCGTGCAACCGCCATCTCCCAACCGAAATTGATGAAATAGGGCGTGTCGCCCATTGCCTCATGCGTGTAGGTGTGCAAGGCGCAACCAATTTGTGAGAGACGATCGTCACATTTTCGGTGGTTACTCCCTACGTACGGTAAAATGGCGTGAACTGCGTGCAGTTGCTTGGACTTAAATTGGACGCCATTGTCACACACCACCACTGCCGGCACCTCAAAAAGCATAAACACTCTTTCCTCTAGAAGCTTAGCTACCTCGACCGCAGTCGCCTTTCTCAGGGGGAAGATAAGAGGCATCTTGGTGAAGTAATCGATCACCGTCAAAATATAGGTGTTGTCTCGAGTAGAACGTAGCAGCGGTCCGACCAAATCCACACATATAATTTCCCACGGTTCTTTGGCTTGGCCGGCCCGAGAGGTCACAGGCCCATACGGGGGTTTCTTGTTTACCTTCGTTGCCTGACAAGTTTTGCACTTTGTCACGTACCGCCGAACATCTGCTTTAATTTTGGGCCAATAGAATCGTTGGGCTATGCGATCGTGGGTTCTGCTAATACCCATATGCCCTGCCACTGCGTCGTCATGGCATTCTAAGAGGATCCATTGCCGTTCGACCTTGGGAACCACTTGTTTCCAGGAATTCACACTCAACTCTGGATACCGTCCAGGTATATTCCGCCACGCCATAAGATCTTCCCTTCAATCCGCCAGTCCGGAAACTTCGCTGGGTTCTTAAGAATCCTGGATCGCATGCCATCTAACCACCTGTCTCCGCTGTCAGCTTCTACCACCGCAGTCACCTCTGGAAATACCCGAGGTAGCGCGTCTGGAACTAGATGCTCCTTGCCTTTACGGTGCACGACTTCATAGTCGAACTGTTGCAGCCTAACGCCCAATGAGCCAGTCGCCCATTCGGCTCCCGCAAATTATTAAGCCATACCAGAGAGTGGTGGTCGGTAATCACCTAAAGTGTGACCCTTCTAAGTAGGGTCTTAGTTTCTCCACTGCCCACAACACCGCTAAGCACTCCCTCTCAGTGGTGGAGTAATTCCTCTCCGTCTTTGAAAGACCCCGACTAAGGTAACATACTACCTTCTCTCCCTCTGGGTGGCTCTGGCTTAATACTGCTCCCAACCCATGATCGGATGCATCCGTCTGGACGTTAAACGGTAAGGCAAAATCTGGGCACGTAAGAATCGGCGCTGATGAAAGCATCGCCTTGCAACGCCTGAAGGCCAACTCACACTGATACGTCCATACAAATTTCTTATTTTTGTGCAGTAAGTTGGTGAGAGGTGCTGTGAGTGTAGCGTGATCTGGAATGAAACGCCGATACCATGATACCAATCCCAAGAATTGTCGCACTTTCTTCATACTGGTTGGCTGGGGGATTCGCAGTATACACCCCATCTTTTCTGGGTCGACGTGCAGTCCACTTTCGTCTACCACGTATCCCAGGTACTTCAGTTGTGGCCGGCAAAATTCACACTTCTCGCGTGATACTCGTAGACCCGCCTCTCGAAGACGTGTTAGTACTACCCGGAGAATTTCCAAATGCTTCTCAAAATCCCCGGTGACTACTATAACATCGTCTAGGTATACGAAGACGTATGGCTCGAGTTCCGGCCCCAAAACCTTATCCACAAAGCGTTGCCACGTTGCAGGAGTGTTATGTAAGCCAAAAGGCATCCGATTAAAATGGAATAATCCACGTCCAGGTACCGTGAAGGCTGTGTAAGGCTTGGATTCCATCGCCATAGCAATTTGCCAATAGGCGGACTTAATGTCTAGCGAAGAGAGATATCGGGCTGCTCGCAGTTTGTCTAGCGTGGAGGAGATGTATGGGAGTGGATAAGCGTCCCGCTGAGATACGCTGTTCAGCTTCCGGAAATCCACACAAAACCGAAACTTCCCATCCTTCTTCTTTACCAAGAGGATGGGTGATGACCATGGACTCCCGAAAGGTTCTGACACTCCCAGCCGCAACATTTCATCCAGCTCTTCGTTGATGTGTGCCTGTACCGCCGGAGACACGGGGTAGTACCGCTGTTTAATGGGTTCAGCTGATGTCGTGATTACATGCTTCAACGCTCTAGCACACCCTAGGCCATCTCTCATCAACACGAACTCCTCCGCTTTCAGTGATTCCAAGCGTGCCTCATCCTGTGGAGTCAACATTGTTCTCCGTTGAAGTGCCTCACAGGCGGCTACCGCCGCGAACTCCCAAGCTTCCCTGCTGAGATCTAGAACGATCCGAAATGAACGCAGGAAGCCCACCCCTAGAATAAGTTCGTGTGGAACTGCAGGCACTACCAAAATTCCCATCCACCGCGTTACACCCTTCACCGTCACTGGTACCCAGGCTACACCCTCCGTTGGTACACATCCACTATCCGCTAACTTAATTGCTGGTTGTCTCGCCTCCTGAAGCTCCAACCCCTGCGTGTGCAGCAATTCCCAACCGGGTTTTCCGAGTATGGTATGCGTTGCCCCGGAGTCCAGTAGTCCCACTATAGCTCGCCCAAACACTTCCACCTCCATATGTGGACGATTATCTGCTACCGTTTCCTCCAGCGCAAAATCCACCCTTGTCTCCTGTGCGACTAACTTACTTGGATCGCTCGTACCCCCTACGTTGCTTAGTGAGTACGGTTCCCGTTTCCCGAGGGTCCCGAATTCGATGCTTGGTTTGATTGGCTTCGTCTCACATGATCCTTTGGAATGTTGGACAGCCTCGGTGTACACGTTGGACATTCTCCAATTCCAATTCTCCTACAACCGAAACATCTTGGAGGCTCACTGCAAGTCCTGGAGGTGTGTCCTTCACCTTTACAGTTCCAGCAGTGGATACCTCTATGCCCCTCTTGCAATGCGGCAACCATTCCTCCCTCTGTCGCCACATAATAAGTCAAATCCGATTCCAATAACCGATGCGTCCGGGGATTTGGTTGAGGAACAAAGGACTCCACCGTTGCTCTTGTGGTCTCCAATGTTCTACCTAGTTGTACTAGGTCCACTATTGAGGAGTTGTACTAGGTCCACTATTGAGGAGATTCCAATTCTCCTACAACCGAAACATCTTTGAGGCTCACTGCAAGTCCTGGAAGTGTGTCCTTCACCTTTACAGTTCCAGCAGTGGATACCTCTATGCCCCTCTTGCAATGCGGCAACCATTCCTCCCTCTGTCGCCACACAATAAGTCAAATCCGGTTCCAATAACCGATGCGTCCGGGGATTTGGTGGAGGAACAAAGGACTCCACCGTTGCTCTTGTGGTCTCCAATGTTCTACCTAGTTGTACCACGTCTACTATTGAGGAGATCGGCACCAGACTGAGCTGAGCCTGGTAGAAGGGTGCAATATTCCGCCTTATCCAGCGCAGCTTCTCCTGTTCCGTACACGGTACCTTAAGTCGACGAAAAAGGCCTTCCATCGCAGCCACGTACACCCCAATGGACTCATCATTCCCCTGTGTCCGGTGCCGAATTTCCTCAAAAAGCCTGTCGTCATAGTCCAGTCGTAAGAACTCTGCCCGCAACTCCTTCTTTACATCGTCCCAATCTTTGCATCTATGTTTTATCGCTCGGAACCATGTCAATGCCTTCCCCTCGAACAAGACCACCGCTGACCTAAATAGATGGGATTTCGGTACCCCTTTCGCCTCTCGCCACTCGTCTACCCTTACCAGGAAAGAGCTCACCGAATTCGTAACCCCGTAAAA
This sequence comes from Odontomyia ornata, assembly GCA_963969285.1. NCBI lineage: Eukaryota > Metazoa > Arthropoda > Insecta > Diptera > Stratiomyidae > Odontomyia > Odontomyia ornata. Next base: position 198,882,485 of record OZ017739.1, read on the forward strand.
CAAATACCCCACTTACTCACATCTTGATGTTTCCCCATCCTCGACTCGGGGGGTAGAGCATATCGCTCCCATAGCACTTCCACAAGCTTCTCCTGGTATCACACAATCTCCCGCAGTTGGTGCAATCACCTCTGCCTCACCCTCATCTCCTTCAGCCTTAATCATCAATTCACCCATGGACATTCTCAGGGCGGACCTCAATTTGCTCACCTCCTTCGCTAAATCCGCTTCATCCAGAGGTACCTTACCCAAACGTCGGACACCATAATCCACCTTCGACGTGATCTTTAAGAAATCCCCACTGTCAGTTCCACCTACGAAATCTCTTAACAAATTCCTGATTTCCTCCACTTTCTCCTTCACGGCGTCCACATCTTCTTTGGCCGTAAAAGGGTACGCATCTGTCTCAACCATAGAGCAGTCCAACGCTTGCTCGGCCCTGAGTGCTATCCGCAGCGCCTTCCTCATTTCGTCCACCGTGCCTTATGCCTGATCCCGAATCCTCAGCTCATAGGTTAGCTCATCCTTACTAAGCCAATCAACAATGACCTTCCCTTTCAACGCCATTTCCCTTTGCCGAAATTGAACGAGACTACTAAATGCTTAATACTAGTTACACAACATTTTAATGCTAAATGAAAAACTCTGGGTTTCTTATAAATTCAATTTAAATTAATATAACTACAAATCACAATTTCCCCCGGTACGTATAAAACCTCCACCAACCGCGATAAAACAAACTCCCGCAAAATTCAGACCCCTACACTTCACTCCCGCAAGTTACGCGTCGCACCAAACAAATTGTCACCACTCGCACTTCACTTGTATTCACTTATTTCACTTCACTCGTATTCACTTATTTCGCTTTTCACTTCACTACTCCACTTACTTTACAAAACATCTACGTTGGGCGCAAAATATTACCCGCAAATTTCCAAAGTGGGAAATTGTAAATCGCCGAATTCCCTAGTTTCCCCCGTAACGGCCACCACTTTATTGCGGCTACTCCGGCGGAGGCTCCACCGTTCCCAAACTAGCTCACCCGAAGACGGGTGTGGGCGCCACTCGTTCGTTTTTCGAGCCTTCTAAGGGTCGTCCGAACGAGAAGACGACCGCCGGAGCAAAAAAAAGGATAACTATCGCTGGAGCACTAAGCTGCGAGGATTCTGTCACCCAGGGCGAGTTGAAAATAACGCCCTCACGCAAAACCCTTGATTTCCTATCCCCGACCACTGAAACTCCGCCTAACACTGAAAACCGAAACTCACATTTACTACCCGAACACTACCATCACCGTAAAATCGTCCAGGTCTTCTTGCCTGGTCACCACTCCCGGGAAAGATTTCCTGAGCCGCACTCCTCACAACTGAAAAAAAATTAAATAATTTTGCTACATGAAGAGGGGAAAAAAAGAAACCGAATAGTTACGCCTATGTTGACTATATTTATTAAAATTAAAGAAACAATGCGACAATCTAAAAGACAAGAAGCCACTTACTTTAATTTCCTACCCTAGGAGAGGGGCCCCTCGCTTCCGTTCGCTTCCAGATTTCCTTCGCCGTCTCGTCGACGTTTGTAATGCCGTGATGACCATCCAAAATTTTCCGCAGCGATGAATATCCAAAATTGATGCTTCCAAAGTTATTTAATTCCCCGTGGCACCACCGTTGTTCGAACAAGTTGACACTGTTCCAAAGGCACTTAACTTTTTACAGCACCACCGTCGTTCGCAGATTTTCAGAAAAATACTTCACCGTCCAAGAAGAAAGAGGAAAAAAAGGGCCGAACGCGCCAATCTTCTCGGCTTAAAAATAAACTCACTGAATCCCGTTTTTTTCTTTTTCCCTTCCATCCACCGGGAAAAACTTGTTTTGAGTGACTTTTGCTCTGTTGAACGAGTAATTCCCCTCGCTTGGTTCCACTCAATCTAGATACCACTTGGTAGCGATCCTATTGGGAATCGAAGGTACTACCCGCCGAATGCATTGATTTCATCTCCATTGTCTGTTATTGTTGATTCATGGTTTATTTATCATTTCCTTCGACCGACGATACGAGTGCAGCAGCATCACTTGTCGTTTGTTGTCTGCTGTGTCGTCTTCGGCGACTGATGATGTTCCGATGATAACAATCATTTGAATCTTTGGTTGGTTTCGCTGAAACAAGAATTTCCTTACTTGCATGTTTTAATTTTTTTCATTAATTTCCTTCTTTTATCATACTCATTTGTATGTTTTATTTTTATCAGTCAATGGAGGTGTTGTTGATGTTATGGTAAGGTCTTTTATATAGCCTTATAGTGAAAGTAGTTTGTAATAGGATGAGAGCTGCAACAACCCACAAATTAGCAATTTACACTACAATGTAGCGTGAATGATGAAAGTAACAATTTTAATCGGATATAATTGCGGTTTTCATTGGAATTTGTATTTTAATATCGCGCTGTTGGAATCACTATGTTGTAAAATATTCACCTTTAGTCGCAAATGAAGATTCTCCTGGCCGGAATGTAGGATTTGATGTTCTTTTAACCTTCCCAATTGCTTAGAAATTTTTCCCAACTATCAATGGGGTTCAAATGTAACTTTCCACGTCTCTTAGCATTGTGGGCATTATCGACTAATTTAACGCCGAAGGTGCACTTGCGCCTATTATGCATGGTATGAACAATACGATGTGTCATTAAAGTCTTGGATGTTTTATAATATCTGCCACAATCATTGTACTCACACTTGAGTGCGCAAACATTGCATTGGAATAGAGCGGGATTAGAGTACAAAGCCTTATGACGATGCAATTGCGTTGCCTGCCTACATGTTTTGCCGCATATGTTGAATGGATGACGAATGTTTCCGCTACCGTGTGTATTTCGAATTTCGTTTTCGAGCTCACGCTGGTGCTTGGTTCCTCCGCCGCTTGCTGCTGGTTGCGTTATCCATAATTGTGATGTGTGGACCGGAAGCGACCTAGCTACATGAGTTTAATTACATTAAGTTACAAAGTAAAATTACTGTGTGGCTTCCTGTTTGTAATTAAAACAATTATTAAGCTTAAAATTATTGTGTGGCTTTCTGTTTGTAATTAAAACAATTATTAAGCTTAAAATTATTGTGTGGCTTTCTGTTCGTAATTTAATCACTAATTCTTTCGTGAATGGAAAATTAAATTACTTGTTGATAGTTACATCATCGGACTATCAGAAACAAACAATTAATAAAGTGCGGCTCGGTATTGCCTAGGTTAAACTCTTACAAAATCGCGTATGGTAGTGTTCGGGTGATCAACGCTATGGAGTCTCAATGTTCATCCGTAACACATTCTACGCGAATTTACCTGCAACATTCTACGCAAATTGACCTGGAAGGTTGACAGAGAGACAAGAACGAACGAAGTCATTCCTTCTTCTTCGACAACCGCGCGTCGTGATCACACCAAATTGAATTGTCCAATTTTATTAATGAGAATAAAGTTTTGTTAAATTAGGCATCTGTCTTTTGATAGAATAAAGCGAAGTGTGCGATCAGTGATACGCACAATTGGTGACCCTCTAAGGTAATTTGTGCGTCTTAACTAATGTCTGAAGACGAGTTCCAGGACGCCAACGGCGGCGCCATCAGTCAATCACGCACCGACTCGAACACGCCGGCGGAGTCGCCCAAAATAAATGCAATTGCATTGAAGCTGCCACCATTTTGGAGAAGCGACCCAGACCTATGGTTCGCACGAGTGGAGGCGAACGAACGATCAATCTCGACTCGACAGAGTCGTGGCAGAGTCAGACGTGGCAATAATTGCTCAGGTGGCTGATGTAATTCCAGCGCCACCCAACGTAGGAAAATATGCAACGCTGAAGGCAAGGTTAACGTCCGTTTTCGGGATGAATGATCACGAACTTTTATATCGACTGGAACTGGATGATCAGCGTCCGTCGCAACTTCTTCGAAGGATGCAGTCGATGGCAGGTGTTAATGTGCCGGAATCAGTGGTTAAACCATTGTAGTTGAAGCGCCTTCCCGCAAACATCCGTGCCATCCTGGCAGTGACAGAATCTGATAACCTTGGAAAGTTGGCTTGCGCTGCGGATCGCATTGCGAGCTATGACACATCGAATGCTATCGTCAACGTGCAAGGTTGTACAGACACGTATACGTTAGAAAACCCCATCGATGGGAGTGTCAAGGAACAGATTGCGGAGCCCCAGTGCGAAGCTAATCGCATTCAATCCAGCTCTTTCAAAGGAAATTTTGCGAAGTGGAACGCATGCCATTGCTCCTCATGACAGAAAGCAACAGCCCCACAGAAGCCAACTAACGAGTGGTGTTATTTTCACAGGAAATTTGCTGCTGCGGCAAGACGCTGCTGACCTCCGTGTGCATTTCGCGTTTCACCAGGGGAAAACTTATTGAACCATTAGCACCGCAGGCGATAACATGTGGTTCCTCAATAAATCGCCTGCTAAGTCACGATCCCAAAACCAAATTAACATTCCTAGTCGACACCGGAGCAGATGTATCCCTCATGCCTGCCTCAAAATTCCAAAGTGCTCGTTATCCACATATAAGCTGTCCGCAGCAATCGGCACGCAGATTGACACTTATGGTAGGACAACATTGGAGCTGTCGTTCGGGTTTCGCCGCAGTTTTAGATGGAGTTTTTATGTTTGAAAGTCGCCCGCCTAACCTTGGGAGCTGATTTTTGAGACAGTATGGCCTCCTTGTAGACATTCGAAATCGACGCTTTACCGACCCCAGCGGAAGAAATTCAGCGTTAGGCCAAGTTAACCGTTACCAGTGCGATTCCATCGCGACGGCAAATGTTAAATCGCGTTATCACGCACTTCTCAAATAATTCCCCAGCATAACGAATCCCGCCATCAAAACGAATACTCCACCCCACTCCGTCCGCCACCACATAATAACCACTGGCCCTCGACGGCTCGATCAAGTAAAGTACAAAGCAGCGAAAGCAGAATTCCAATTCCCACTGGATAAGGGATATTGTCGTCCATCAAGCAGCCCATGGGCCAGTCCCCTTCATCTCGTCCGCAAAAAGGATGGCTCATCGCGCCCGTGTGGTGACTACAGACGACTTAATGCTGTCACCATTCCAGACAGCTACCCGATGCGCCATATTCAGAACGTAACACTTGACCTAGCCGGCAAACGAATTTTTTCAAAGATTGATCTTTTCAAGGCGTTCCATCAAGTACCAATTATGGAATTATCACGAGTCCAAGCGATTCAGAATTACAAAAAACATTCGACGGTTTGTGAGCTCCGCTGATTTCTGGGAACAATCAATTTCTATCGACGCTTCATTCGAAATACAGCCAATCTCGAAGCGCCATCAAATAATTACTGCGTCATTTCGAAAAAGAATGACAAGACACCAATCGTTTGGACCCCCGAGGCAGAGAAAGCTTTTCATCTATGCAAACACAGTTTAGCTAACGCCACGCTGCTTGTACATTTCCAAGCAAATGAACCGCTCAGGCTGGCTACAGATGCATCGGATGTAGCGGTAGGTGCAGTGCTTGAGCAGAAACAGGCAAACCAATGGCTACCACTTGCCTTTTTCCAAAAAAAGTTGTCTACGCCAGAAATCAAGTACAGCGTTTACGACTGTGAGTTACTCGCTATCTACAGCAGTATTCGCCATTTTCAACATTACGTAGAAGGAGCAGAGTTTCATATACTCACCGATCATAAGCCACTCATCCACGCGTTTGCAGAACCATCCGACAAAGCTTCACCACGACAGCTCCGACACCTAAGCTTTATATCACAATTTAGCACTGATATTCGGCACATTTCAGGAGCCAGTAATGAAGTCGCGGATGCCTTGTCTCGGATCGAAACAATTTCGACGCCAACTGTCATCGATATCAACGAGTTGATGCGCGAACAGCAAAACGATGTCGAATTGCAGGAGCTACTCCAAAACAATAATACGTCACTGAAACTAGAACATATTGTCGTGGAAGACAACCTAGAGATAATAGGCGAGAAGTTACTCACACGCAGTCGCCCCTTTGTTCCTGGGAGTTTGCGTAGGAAAATATTTGATCTCTTCCATCAACCGTCGCACCCAAGCGGCTGTGCAACGTTTCGATCAATCAGTAACAAATTTGTATGCACAAGCATGAAAAAAGACATTCGCATATGGGCTCGTAGTTGTGTGCACTGCCAGCGTTCAAAGGTCGGCCGCCACCAAAAAAATGTTCTGCAAACTTTACAGATGCCTGACGAGTGGGCTCAGCACGTCCACCTTGACATCGTTGGCCTGCTAACCCCCGCGCAAGGATATAAATATTGTCTCACGATCATCGACCGTTTTACACGATGGCCTGAAGCTGTCCCATTGGCTGACCAGACGGCGGATACGGTTGCTCGAGCCTTTTTCAACAATTGGGTGGCAAGATTCGGCGTACCGTGCACCGTCACTACCGACCAGGGTACCCAGTTCGAATCCTCATTATTCAAAGCGCTAACTGTCTTCATGGGTTGTGAACGGAGCAGAACCACGCCGTACCATCCATCCTCAAACGGAATGATCGAGCGTTGGCATCGTACGCTCAAGTCTGCCATAATGTGCCACGAAAAGAACACACAATGGCCCAGCGTACACCCCATCGTGTTATTGGGATTGCGAGGAACTGTCAAGGAGGACCTGTCAGCTTCATGTGCAGAAATGTTATATGGAACAACGATTTCATTCCCAGGAGAACTGATAGTCCCTGGTCATAGCAGGGTCGAGCCCCACGAATTCCTCACCGGCCTGCGCGACTTAATGAGCCAACTTCGCCCTGTACCTCCACTGCACCGTAACCCGCGAACAACTTTCGCCAACAGTCACCTGCGTACCTGCACTCACGTTTTCTTAAGAGAAGATGCCGTCAAAAAGCCGCTAACGCAGCCCTACTCCGGTCCCCATAAAGTGCTGTAAGAGTTTCAAACGTGGTTTACGCAATCGACGTCAACGGCCGAAGAGTAAATGTTTCGACGGAAAGACTAAAGCCCGCGTTCATCGAAGCAGACCCAGCCTCTTCACCCAAAAGTCGCAGCGATGACTCAGCAAAATTAACTTCCAGTACACAACCATTGCCAGCCATATCGTCCGAGATGTCCATCCAAGTTCGCAACGCAACACCGCCAATGACGGCAGTGCCTATGACACAATCACCGCCAGCAGTGCCACCCAGAGCTAGTCCTCCTAATTTCAACACTGATCAGACGCCGGTAACGCAATCCCGAATCAGCAGCCTACCTTCACCTGTTCAACGTTGTATATTACCTTCCATCAATGCTCCGCCAACAACGATGAGGACATACAGGCCGAGTAGCAAGTTGTCGCGATGGTTCCAAGCCTAAACGCCCTGTACAGCGACACACCGTGACATCAATACCAATGTCACTTGGGAGGGAGTGATGTAGCGCCACTATCGCCAGCAACTTTCTACGCGAATTTACCTGCAACATTCTACGCGAATTTACCTGCAACATGCTACGCGAATCTAAGATGAATAAGAACTGGATGGGCTAAGCTCATAAAAAATGCATGAGAGAGCATGCGACCGGTTTCTGCTCTCTTCCAAGCGAACTGTCTGTCATTTCCTCCCCGTCTGCCTCTTGCTGGTCACTTTCTTGTTCCAAAAGCTGACTAGATGTGAATTGTCTGTCAAGTTGACTGATGCAAATTGAGCCCAAAATTGGCCACTTTGCAAGTTTCGTCGCGAATTTCGCCCGATATTAAAACTGTGGAAAGTGCTCGCGATCTAAATTCGTTACAAGTGTTTAATGATTCGATTGTGGTTTATAATTCAAGTAACTTTAACGTGTGATACTGTGAAATTACTTTACAATTTCAAAGTGAAATGTGTAGTGCCTTCGTGTAAAAATCATAGCAGAAAAGGATCTGTAGGTGTTTCATTTCACAAGTGAGTAGTTAATATGTTAATGTTTTGCATGTTTTTCATACAATGCTGAAGGTTTTTCAAATAGAAAGCAAATTTTTGGTATTGTATGAAAATTTGTTTACATTGAGCAGCAGCCATGTTTGCTTGTGCAATTCGGCTCTCTCTAAGGTTGTAAACAAGAGCGTAGCAGTAGGAAAAGTGGTCGCAGGGGTTGTTGCAACCATATTGTCACGTGGTTGTCCACTCCAGTATTATTTAATTACTCAATGACGCGAATTGACCTGAAAGGTTGACAGAGAGACAAGAACGAACGAAGACATTCCTTTTTCTTCGACAATCGCGCGTCGTGATCATACCAAATTGAATTGTCCGATTTTATTATTGAGAATAAAATTTTGTTAAATTAGGCATCTGTCTTTTGATAGAATAAAGCGAAGTGTGCGATCAGTGATACGCACAAGTTCAACAACAAAAACAGTTTAATGTGTTGAATGCCATCTCTCTGTGACTGGTGCAACCACAAAGCTAAAGCTTTCGCTCGATTTGCAATGCATGTAACCGATTCGTTCCGCTGGGCGGTACATTCGATTGCGAAGTCTTGTGTCTTTATGTTTGATACTTAATACGAGTATGGATACACACCCACTTCTGCTAATCCAGGATACGACGCCTCGCCCACAGAGGCTTTGATTACAATTCGCAGCTTTTCGTATATGTATGTTGTCATTAACAGTACACAGAGAGGAACGACGGAACACGAACCGAGCAATATTTGGACTGCGGCTCCCGTAACATATGGCTTGGACCTTAAGACTGTATTACTTGTTTAGAAAGTATTTGGGAGCGTGAATAATGTTAGTAAGATAAGTTTTTATTACCGGTCTTATTAAAGATTTGAAAGTGTTCAATACCTTTTTTGGGGGAGGGCCGTGTTTGGGAGAGCTAATTTTAAAGGCTTTATTGATTGTTTTGTTCGCTTTGCTTAGGGATTTATTGTGGAATTCGTTGAAGTGATTTTGGTTATTAAAGTTTCTGCTAGGAAGGTGAAATTCTCGACCCATTCTAGTTGACTGTTACCATATTTTATTTTGTTGGAGCTAGTTTTATAAATGTAGGATTCTATAGTTACCGATTTTTCCAAATTCAGTGGAAGGTTTAACCTATTGCATACGTTTGTAAGGTTATTGAATTTTTGCTGGAGATTATTGAGGTTATTTAGTCTGTTTTGTCCTTTCTTCTTCTTCTTTGTAGCACTACAGCCCCTCTTGGGCCTTCGCTTCCTACAAATAGCGCCTCCAACTGCCTCCTCCAATTTCGAAATCCGAGCAACGATGAACTGTCTTCGTCAACCGAGTCAGACCAGCGTTTCCTCGGTTTCTTCATTGTTCTACAGGCTTCAGTTCTGCCAACGAATACTTTTTTAGGTATCCGTTGTTCGTCCATACGATTCATGTATCCAGCCCATCGCAGCTTCCTGCGCTTCGTCAAAAATTTCATACAGCTCATGGTTGTATCGAATTCACCATTGGTCTAGATTTGTATACTTGGAGCTTTGTATTCCTGTGTATTCAGCTGGTCTTCAAGATTTTATTTGCGAGCTGTTTTTTTTGGCGTATTTTGTCTCTTTCATTACCCATTTTCGTTATTTTAACCCCTAAATACACAAATTCGCCAACCTTTTCGATACTGTATTCACCAAGTGTGATATTCGATGTATTTGAGGCATTTTTCCTCGACTGCGTTATGAGCTTTATTTTCTTTTTATTGATTTGTAGCCCTACTAGTTTTGCTACGCTGTCGAGTTTCACTAAGAGTTCTTTGGCGGTTGCTAATTACCGTGACAAAATGTTGATGTCATCCGCATAGGCTACTTCTTGGCTCGAGTTGTATAGTAATGTACCTCGTGTATCGACGGGAAGCTTTCTTATGACGTACTCCAGAGCCAAATTGAATAGCAATAGGGCCAGGCCATCTCCCCGTTTTAGTCCGATATTTGTGTCAAAGGCATCGGTGAGTTGGTTATTGATGTGGACTTGGGAGGTCGTCGACTTCATTGTCATTTTGGTAAGATGGGTTAATTTGGCTGGGATGACGAAGCAAAGAATTATTTGGTACAGTACGTTACGATCAATACTGTCGCATGTTTGCTTAAAGTCAACAAAAACTTGATGCACGTTTATGTTAAACTCCCAGCATGTTTCATTTCACTTGACAGTGAAAAATTGGTTTATTGTCGATTTAGATGCTCTTAAACCACCTTCCCGCAGGGAGAAAGCCGGTCGACAAGAACATTCTTGGAGGCTAGCATTCTTTGGGGAGGGCCGCCCCCACGGACCCGAGGATATGGGGGGTGCCGTGAGGTTCCCTCTTATTGTATCTGGATTACGCTTTGGACAACGAACTGGAATTGACGCTTTGGGCTGGCGGATGTGATGGTTTGGACCTAGTTGCTTTGCACAGTAGCGCCGAGGTGAAGCTCGTGTGTGAATGGCTCCAATTCAACTATCATACCGTCTCCGTCCCGGTAAAACCTTGGCAGGCCTCGGAGTACGTTCGAAGTTCGCACCATTGGGTTGGTGGTGTAGGTTCGGTTGAGACGGACTCCCGATTAGCGCTGGTCTGGCTCTGAGCACTTGTCCCCATAAGGGCTTGTGCCAACCCTCGCATGGCCTCCCTGCTCTGCAAAGATAACCATGGGACCAAAAAGGCGACTACACACACGAACGGAGATAGCGGCTCCGAGGGGGGACCCAATAAAATGGAGCAAACAAATGAAACCACAAGCAAACAGGACGCTAGCACGGAGAACCCTTTCAGGCAAAAAACCGCTGTTGGCAAGAACACCGATAAAACAAGTCACCGATTGCGGGGGGAGGCAGCAAACCCCAGAAACACTGTCAAAGTCAACATCACAGGGTAAATCATCGGAGACAGACCACAGACGGACTAACGAACGAAAGAAGGCAGAGTGCGTTGTGCAACCTGGCATCATTGCGGCCTTTGGGCGCAGTAGAAGGACTATGCGCACCCCGGAGCGCCCAGTGCAAGACGTACACAATCCGGATCAAGCTGCGACACCAACGGAGGCCAGTGTAAGACTGGGTGAGGGAGAAGTTTTGCCGTTGGCCGACGCCAATTCAAACGCGACCCAAGCGATAGAAGCAAAAGGGCTAGGAAACGGGGGCCTCTCCCAAGAGGTGGCGCAAAATAACACAATCGCCCTTGACCGCGCCGAAAGGAGCGGCTTACTCGGAAAGCGGGGAATATCGTCAAACAACAGAGGGCTGCCTGCGAAGTGCAGAAAAACATAGGCAAGAGTGTCAAGAATGGCATTCTTGAACTGGAGGAGCTTTTTGGCCGCATAACGCACTACAGGCGGAGGTGGCTTGCAACCGAAAAGCACCAAAAAGACACGCTCTCCCTCGAGGCATCAGTGGGTCCTAGCAGCAGCAAAAGAATGGCCGGTAGCCCAATTGAAGGCGACTGTGAGAAAAGGAGGAAGGACGAGACCATAAACGAAGTTGACACTCCAGGCGAAGAGTTTCATGTGGTGCGAAACAAGGCAGCGAAAAAAGCGGCCAAAAAGCTACTCCTTGAAAAAACAGACAAAGAGCTCAATCACGAAAAGAACAAAGAACCCCCCGATATACCGCAGATAACAAAAAGCAAACCGCGGCGCAAACCCTTGCGAGAGGCACTGCTTATTAAACCCACTAAGGGCCGAACCCACGCAGATGTCCTCCGTGAAATTAAAGGAGCGGTCAAGCCAGACGACACCAAAACTGCCATCAAAGCAGTTCGACCAACCCGGACCGGTGGCTTGCTGGTGGAATTCGGGCCAGAGGCCACAAACAAAGATGCATTCCGTGAAGCGGTCCAAAAGGTTCTTGGAGATGCGGCAACGGTTGCCTCGCTCGAACCAATGGCCACCCTGGAAATCAGGGACCTCGACTGTGTCACGGACAAAGCTGAGGTAGAGGATGCCATTAGGAGGGAGTTCCCCAGCTTAAGTGAAGTCAAGGCAAGATTGACATGTGAAAACACAAGGGGGCAACGCATGGCTATTGTCGAACTAGCTGATAAAGACGCCCAGCAAATCCTGGCGAAGGGCAAAATTAAGATAGGTTGGGTGATCTGCAGAATACGGAGAAGAGCGATCCCTATCCGCTGCTTCAGATGCCTCGAATACGGACACACCGCCTATGGCTGTAGGGGACCCGACAGGAGATCTCTGTGCTACAAATGTGGTGAAACGGGGCACAAAAGGAAGGAGTGCACGAACGAGGCAAAATGCATTCTTTGCAAGGATGCTAGCACCCGGCGACCTCAAACATGAGCCGGGGACAGGGAGATGCCGGGTTTTCAAGGAGGCCCTAACTAAAGCCAAATCGATACTCAAATGATCCGTATCCTGCAGATTAATTTGCACCGAAGCACAAACGCCCAGGACCTACTTGAGCAGTTTGCGAGGGATAAGAAAGCTGACCTCCTGTTGCTGAGCGAGCAACATCATAACAAGGACTCGCAAGCGTGGTACCCTGACAAAACTGGTACCTCGGCCATCTGGGTTCGAGACAGCGCCCGCCTTCAGGTGCAGGGCCATGGACGCGGGGATGGTTTTGTGTGGGTGCGGTGTTCAGGGATAACATACTTCAGTGTTTATCTGACGCCTAACGAGGCAATGCGATCCTTTCGAACCAAACTCGACGCCCTGGAGGACGCTGTCTCGAAGACAGAGGGCCACATGCTGGTCGGGGGAGACTTCAACGCTAGAGCCATCGAATGGGGTATGCCACAATCCGGCCCAAGGGGAAAGCAAATCTTGGACATGGCGGCCAGAACAGCGCTTTTTGTCCTAAATACTGGTAACACCCCTACTTTCCGCCGCTGGGGTTGCGTAGGAACCATACCCGATGTGACACTCGCTTCGGAGTCCCTGGTACCTAGAGTACACAACTGGCGAGTACTAGAGGACTACTCAGCTAGTGATCACCAGTATATAGCTGTTGAGATTCACGACGGTGCCACTCTGCGTGCATATGCCCAAACTTCAATCCTCGGATGGAGGACTGGGAGGATGAACGTCGAGAAGTTCACTGACGCGCTTACGGCAGGCGCACCGTTGCTGGGAGCTCCGCCAGGGAGTGGAGGGCCTACAGCCAAGGACTTGGTGAACTCAACTATGAGTGCCATCATAGCTGCTTGCGAGTCTTCCATGCCCCGCCGGAGACCCCGACACGGTAAGCCTCCAGTATACTGGTGGTCAAACGAGATCGCCGAACAAAGAAGCGAGTGTCACAAACTTCGGCGAGAGGCCCAGCGGGCGCGAACACGGGAGGAGGCAGACACTAGGCTAGCAGCATACAGGTCCTGCAGGAAATATCTTCGCAGGCTTATTAACAAGAGCAAGGCCCGATGCTGGCAAGACCTCGTGGACGATGTAAATAGGGATCCGTGGGGCCTTGGCTACAAGCTGGTTATGGGGAAACTTGGTGCCCCACGGAAGCCTTGTATACATGACGCGGAAAAGATGGACGCGATAGTGCGGGGACTCTTCCCCGCCCATCCCGTCCGTGTTGACGCTGTCCATGGTGAAACAGCAGTCGAGTGCCCACTCTTCACACAGCTGGAACTGGAGGAGGCAGTCCTCTCCCTGAAAGTGAGGAAGGCTCCAGGTCCAGATGGTGTTCCAGCTGAGGTTTTGCAGCTCGTCTATCACCATTGTCCTGACTTGCTGCTCAGCACATTCAACGCTTGCCTACGGGACGGGGTTTTCCCGGTACGATGGAAGGTGGCGAGGCTCGTGCTGGTCAGCAAGGGGAAGGGAAATCCCGAATCGCCGTCTGCATTCCGCCCGTTATGCATGCTAGACACGGCTGGGAAAGTGCTAGAGAAACTCATCAAGGGAAGACTCACTGACGCGATTTGTGCTGCTGGGGACCTATCTCCTCGGCAGTACGGCTTTAGAGCAGGACGTTCTACCATCGATGCGATTGCAGAGGTGGTGAACGCGGTCCAAAAGGCAGAGGCATATAGTCGCACCAAGCGACGAATCGTCCTGTTGGTGACACTCGACGTCAGGAATGCCTTCAACTCCGCTAGATGGGTGGATATTCTGGATACGCTGGAAAACTTTCAAGTTCCAGAATATCTAATGCGGCTTTTGAGGAACTACCTAAAGGACCGAAGCCTGCTCTACGACACGACACAGGGCCAACGAACGATGGAAATTACATCGGGTGTTGCCCAGGGATCTATCCTTGGTCCGGACCTGTGGAACGTGTCTTACGACAGGCTACTGAGACTTGAGATGCCAGATGAGTCGCGCTTGGTCGGCTATGCGGATGATGTTGCGGCTCTGGTCACCAGACGCACCGTTGAACAAGCGCAACTTAGGCTAGGTATGCTAATGCGCCGAGTGAGGGACTGGATGACTGCTCGCGGGCTCAGTTTAGCACTGGAGAAAACCGAAGTGGTCATCTTGACAAAAAAGAGAATCCCTAGAGTAAGGATGATCAGTATTGGAGATATACAGATCGAATCGAAGCCAGCGGTGAAGTACCTGGGGCTACTGATCGACTCGAAGATGAGTTTCTCTGAGCAAATCAGGGCAACGGCTGAGAAGGCTGCTTCGGGAATATCGGCCCTGAGTCGACTTATGGCCAACGTAGGGGGACCCAGCCCATCAAGAAGACGCCTCTTGATGAGTGCTGTAGGGTCAGTGCTACTGTACGGAGCAGAGGTATGGGGCGACGCTCTCAGTAAGGAGGTATACCGAAAACGATTGGCACAGGTACAGAGAAGAAGAGCACTGAGAATTGCATCTTCGTATCCAACAGTCTCCGACTCGGCGGTGAGAGTGATTGCAGGAGTGATACCTGTCGCCCTCCTTGCTAGAGAGCGCCGCGCTATTTACCTGCGCCGAAACGAGGATGCGAGGGAGATGGTTGTCCGCGAGGAGAGACAACGCTCGCTCAACGATTGGCAGCAGTTTTGGAGGAATTGCACGAAGGGAAGGTGGACTGCGCGCCTCATCCCGGATGTGAGACCGTGGCTAAATCGAAGGCATGGTGAGACTGACTTCTATCTGACCCAGCTCTTGAGCGGGCACGGGTGTTTTCAGTCTTACCTGCACAAGATCGGCAAGTCACGGTCTCCTGATTGTCGGTTTTGCCCAGGAGAGGAGGACAATGCCTGTCACACATTTTTTGCGTGTACCAAATGGGCCAGGCTGCGAAGGGAACTCTACAGGGAGACGGGAGAGCTCACCCCGGATAATATAGTTGCGGTGATGCTCGAATCGGTTGACAAATGGAACCAGGTGGCACATTATGCTCGGGCAGTCCTAAAATATAAAAGGGACTCACAGCAGCCGGAGGCACTGGGGCTGGGGGATCGCTCTTCTGGCAATTCCTCTTCCCCCCTCCCCTCCCGCTAGGAAAGGGACTCCCCAGCTTGAAGGCGCCCCACGGCGTAACAAAACGAGACCTGGCCCGAAGTAATGTGTCAAACGGTTCCAGGCTAGGTTCTCAGATTGACAGGGGAGGTGTTTAGTGGGTAGTCCAAAGGTATCCTCCATGGGAGTCCCACACTGCCAGACTCGGCGGGCATAAATGCCTTCACCTCCCTACCACAAAAAAAAAAAAAAAAAAAAAAAAAAAAAAAAAAAACCACCTTGATACTCCCCGATAATACTGTTGGCGTATGATCCGATTTTATTTTCAAAGGTCTTTGAAAATATTTTGTACGCTGTTCAAAGCAGTGATTTGCCTCTAATATTTTCGCACTGTTGCTTGTCACCTTTTTTGTGGATAGGGAATATAATTGAATGGCTCTACTCTTTCGGCATATGTTCATGTTGCCAAATGTGCTGGATGATGTTGTGAATAGCTTTATGAACACTACTGCCAACATATTTGATGAGTTCTACCGGAATCTCATCGTTGCCCGGCGCTTTATAATTTTTTTGTGCTTTGATGATGGAACAAACTTTATCCATAGTTGGTGGGGCCAATGGAGATTCTCCAAAAACATCTAAAAACTCCGATGTCCTGGAGCTGTGTGGAGGATTAAGGAGGGTCTTGAAATATGATGCCCATCTTTCCTTAATCTTGATTTCATCAAGAATGATATTGCCGATGTCATCACGACAGAGCGTGATTTTGGACTGATAACGCTTTTCAATACTTTGTATGCTTGTCTTGTATTGTTGCTCGCTAAACTTACATCGATACTTCTCAATTGGCCATCATAGTATTTTCTTTTCTTAAGTCTAATTATCTTATTCACTACACTTTTGAGATTTTCATAGTGTTCTCTCTTCGTCCTGGTTTTCCTACCTACATATTCTTTGTACGCTTGATTCTTTTTGTCTAACGCATTCTGGCACTCACCATCAACCCAATCATTTCTCTTGCACTGGGCTTGACGTCTAATCGTCTGTTCTGCCGGGGTCTTAATAAACGCTTTCACTTCCATTCAGAGCTCGTTGCTTGTCTCTAACGAGGTGTCTGATAAGATGGGAGCCAGCTAGTTGTTGAGGGTCTCCGTAAAATTTTTGCCCACAGACACCGTTTGGAGCCCTTCGATGTGGAATCTTTGTAGCGTGGTGGTCTTCGCGGAATATACCTTTGACATACGACATCGATAGATTAATTTGATTAAGTAATGATCAGAGTTACAATTGGCTCATCTCTGTGAATGGACGTCAAGTATGCTCGAGGCCCAACGTTGTTCGATCAGAACATGATCGATCTGATTTTGTGTATTGCCATGCGGCATTTTGTGAATACGTCAATGGGGGAAGCAAGTTGAACGTATGAGTAGATTTCTGCTACATACAAGGTCAATCAGGCACTGGCCGTTGTCATTTGTTTCATCGTGGAGGCTATATCCTCCATTCCCTCCCCGATGAGATATCGCATTGCCAACTTTAGCGTTGAAATCACCCAGAATTATTTTTGTGTCGTTTGTAGGCAAGGAGTCGACCAGTCTTTCCAGGTAATTGTAAAACGTTTCCTTCGCTTCTTCGTCCTTTTCTTCGGTCGAGATGTGAACACTGACCAGCCAGATTTCCAACAATTTCCCTTTAATACGGATCGCACACAACCATTAATTGACTTCCTTAAAATCAATAACGTGCGATTTGAACTCCCTATCCACAATGAATGCCACTCCAAATTCTCTTTTTCCAGTAGGCTTCCCACTTTTGAATATTGTGTGCAATCTCATGTCTTGAATATCATTACCAGTCCAGTTCATTTCCTGGATTGCCTGCATTTTTAATTTAAATTGTCTGGCCTGTTGTAAAAGGCCCTTAATAGCGCCAGGGTAATTGAGTGAGCTGACATTCCAGGATCCAATGCGATAGTCTTTTTTCCGATTGCAAGATCGTTGCCGTGAATCCAATCCATGCCGAGGCCCGTCCGCAGGTCTCGAAACATTTTAGGGGTTTCCTGGGACGGGGAGCTAGCCCGGCGCCCAACCTTCATTCCGGCAGCATGGATATTACGTCGATTCCGTTATCAGCCACCGTAGATTCACTTCCACCCTCTTACGTCCCCACAAAGGAGGTGTAAGTAGAGTTTAGTAGCCGAGCTGTAGACGTTTTTAAATTTATAAGCATTTCTCGGCATTTAATGTCCCATTATTGGGCAACCAGTAAGCCCAATGTGCTTAGGGGGTTTTGGATGAGGAATCATCGAAGCTGAGGGTTGGAGAAACAAGGGGGTTCCCTCCACCTTTCTCAAACGGGCTTGGGATCGTCTACGGCGGAGTTGTTCTTTCCTTTACTTATTATTAAAAAGTCATCAGCGAATTGAATGAGTGTAGTTTGACTGTTTGTGATTTTATTGAGGCTAGATGTGTAGAAATTGAAAAGAAACGGCCTCGGTACGTCCCCTTGCGGAAGTATATTATTTATTTTGGTAGAATCCTTGTCTAGATGTAATTTTCTGTACATCAGGAAGTTTAAGATCCAAGAGATGTAGTCCTTCTTGATGTTGAAGATAGACATAATGTTGAAAAGTTCCTGAATATTGACCCTCTCGCACGCACTAGTAACATCAAAGTTGACGATCATAATGTTTTTTGCTTTATTGTTTTTATTAAGAGATGTTTTACAGTGTTGATACATGAATTGGCCGACTTTCCTTTTCTGTAAGCAAAACAGAAGTCACTCATAAGGTTTTGGTGTTCAATGTCACTAGGAGTTGTGTTTATAATTAGGCAGTTTATTATTTTTATATGGATGCTTATTAGTGATACTCGTCTGTAGCTTTCTATTGTATGGAGTGGTTTGTTTTTCTTCGGGATGGGTAGTATTTTAATATCTTTTAGTGCGTCGTGTATATCGTTATTTTTAAAGCTATCGTTTATAGAGTTTAGTGGAGCTATTTTATTGTGGTGGTTTAGGGAGTTTATAATGTTGAAATCGATTGCGTCTAAGCCCGGTGATCTTTTTTCATGTTTCTCTAGTATTGTGAGAAATTCATGGATTTTGAAGGGCTCGTCTTGGTCTTTGTTGTTGGGGAGGGTAGGGGTCCAGAGAGGATTTAGCATTTGATGCTTGTTTTTTATTCTTTTGAGAAAAGTGTAATTATTTTTGGGGTCCCATTATGACCTCGGGTTGCTGGTGTTCTTGTTTTTAACTACGTTGACAAATTTCCAAACTTGTTTGATGTCTCCACTTTGGTTGATGTCTTCCATTTTTTTGTCCTAGAGCTCTCTTTTGGCTTTTGCTACACTTTCTCTCCATTTGTTTTGCCATTTCGAGAATTTTGCTTCATTTCTATAACATTTTAATTTCCGGAAGTTCATCCAAGCTGTTGCGAATTCCGGCGTACCGACTTTGTCCCATTCGCAACTTCAAATTGCCGCCGTAACATTTCCACCTTCCTTTGGGCACTCCTACCTTTTCCTCTGTAAATTTATTTATTTTTTTTTTTTAATTTTTCCATTTTTCCTTTAATTTTTATTTCCCCATCATCACAATCCTACTCTTTTCCCTTATTTCCAACTACAAAAAAATAATACATACTAATAATTTCCATTTTCCCACTAACAACATTCCATTTATTAATTCCCACTAACAAAATTTCATTCTATTCATTCTTCCTAACAAAACCTAACTCCTTCCTTCATACTAACAAATTCTATTCACTAGTTCCCATTAACAAATTTTATTTTTCTTACTAACGAAAATTAGTTCACGTTTTCCTACTAACAAAATTCAATCTCATGCCCAAATGCATCGTTGAAGTTGCTTATGAGATGAATGGGAGATCGACAATCCATGGCACCATTAGCTGCGTCGTGAGTTCTCGATCGAGGGTCTGCTGGAACCCTGAGTTCAAGTTCTCCCGGGCGCACGGAAGCACTCTTTTTGGGGTATCGGCAAAACCAATAGCTTCCGAAATGTGTATATGTGACACTTTGAATTCAACCATGCGCTTCTTGGATTGGGCAAACCTAAGATTAATAAGAACTGGATGGGCTAAGCTCATATAAAATGCATGAGAGAGCATGCGACCGGTTTCTGCTCTCTTCCAAGTGAACAGTCTGTCATTTCCTCCCCGTCTGCCTCTTGCTGGTCACTTTCTTGTTCCAAAAGCTGACTCGAAGCGAACTGTCTGTCAAGTTGACTGATGCAAATTGGACGCCAAATTGGCCAATTTGCAAGTTTCGTCGCGAATTTTATCCGATATTAAAACTGTGGAAAGTGTTCGCGATCTAAATTGTTCCAAGTGTTTAAACATTTGATTGGAGTTTGTGATTCAAGTTACTTTAACGTGTGACACTGTGTAATTAACATAGAATTTCAAAATGAAATGTGTAGTGCCTTCGTGAAAAAATCATAGTGGAAAAGGATCTGTACGTGTTTCCTTTCACAAGTGAGTAGTTATTATATTCATGTTTTGCATGCTTTTCATACAATGCTGAAGGTTTTTCAAATAGAAAGCAAATTTTCGGTATTGTATGAAAATTTGTTTACATTGAGCAGCAGCCATGTTTGCTTGTGCAATTTGGCTCTCTCTAAGGTTGTAAACAAGAGCGTAGCAGTAGGAAAAGTGGTCGCAGGGGTTGTTGCAACCATACTGTCACGTGGTTGTCCACTCCAGTATTATTTAATTACTCAATGGGGCAAAGTGCCATAGGTAAAACAATGGATACTATTGAGTTTGTCGATATGGAACAAAAGATGTGTAGGTAGCGGAATCGAAGAGTAATGAACTTCGATTACGTTACCCAGATGCGGCAGCGGTAATTGGGAAAAGGATTGCGGAATCTGATTTGGAAAGGTGAAATGCGGGATTAAGTTGTGAGGATTGGGGTAGTTAATATTTGACTTGGAGATAAAAGAGATTGTGTTTGGCGGTGCGGGATTGTTAATTCGAGGAGAAAAGATTCGGTTTTTTTTTTGAGTTTGAAAAGAAGAAGAGGAGGAAGTGCTTTGGTAGTGCGCAGAAAAAGATTAATTTTGATTTGGTGAAAAGTGGGGTTTTGAATTGGATTTAATTATAAACGTGGGAATTGAATAGAAAAATTGGTAAAATTTTGCTTTTGGCATATGCGAGTGGAGTTAAGTGCGGATTTTAAAGAAAGAAAAACTTAGTCAAGTGGAGTGAACCCAGAATAAAAATAATCAGGCATAATTCAAAACCAAAAAAATTGTGTGGAAAATAAAATAAAAACTTGTATTGCGGATTAGAAGTTTAATTGTTGGATACGGCAGTTAAAAGTGAAAAAGAAAAGTGTCTTAATTTGATTTATTAAAAAAAACGAGAAGAAAAACAAAAAAAAGCAGAGGAAAGTTTCCGTGAAACACTTTGTTTGATCTATGAAGTGGTGAAAAATTCAATTTTTTTTTGTATTTGGAGGTATACTATTGGATGAAATTGAAAGGATAATGGATTAGTGAAGAGAGAGTAATCAGCGTCTTGTGAAAAGTGGCCGTTCTGTGATTTCAGTTTTGGACTTTTGTTAACAATAATTTTTAAATTGAAGCTTGAGTTTCAGGTGCCCCGAATTCCTTTCTTTTGTTCTTCGCCGAGCGCTCGGAGTTCAACAAGGAAAGTGTGAGTAATTATTTGGATTTGCTTTTTTTATATACTGTTAGTTTATGTTATTAAATTAATATTTTTTTTCTTTTATTAATTTGTATTTAACGGATTTTGCTTGCATAAATTTTAATGATGAGTTAAAAATTTGCGAATTTTACCTATAAAATTCTTTCTTATTTTTGTGAATTAAATAAAACGGCCATGTCTCGTTAAGACAATAGACTTTCATTTCTCAATATGACCTTCCCTTTCCTATCCTTTTCCCTTAGTGCTAGTTATTTTATGTAAGGTGGCTCAGCACGAGCAGAGGGTGTCCCGGAAGACCCACGACACGACTGAGCGCTAGCCGGCCTCAGTATGCCACCCCGGGCTACGCACCCCTCTGCTAATTCTTAATGTCTGCAACTGCGGTGACTTCCGTAGTTGCTACATATGGCACCCAAGCAACTGGTTTAGGTTTTTTTGTTTATTTCATTTTTAATAGCACCATTCGTTGCTTTGCAACAAATGGCGCCCAAACTTTAGCTTTGTTGGTTTTCTAATGGTTTTAGTTGATTTTTATTAGTTTTTAATTATAGTTTAAATTTTTCAATGTTAGATTTGTTGGGCTGAGTACCTGGAGTGCCTGACTTGAATAGTGGATTGAGCATTCCAGGGAAATTATTTTTTTTTTTGTTTTTGTTAGAAATTTTTCATGATTGGTTGAGTAATAGGTTGAAAATTTTTAGTTTTGATATTAATTTATTGATTTTTGATCACAGGGTTGGCCGCAGTTGCAGTGGCGCCCACCGTGCTGAATTTATGTTTTATAGTTCACACGGCCTATGACAGTGGTCATGCTGTGGCAGTGTGGATGGTGGTTGGCGTTCTCCGAATTTTGAGTCGTTGGTTATACTCGTATCTCCCTACACGGGATAGTTGGACATGGATCAAACACTTGGAATTAGCCAACGCTTTCGGCCCTTCCATCATCTATCTGGTGGTAGCTTTGGGATGAGTGCGGCTCTTGTCCGAGCCATTATGAAGTCCGTAGTGTTTCATAATGGTCTCGTAGTCAGCCCTCTGTGGTGACTATTAGAGTGGAGTCCACCCATGAATTCCATTGTTATACCAGGCACTGTTGTGGTTTGTCTGCTTCGTGTTTTGTCTAAATTTTAATCACTATCCCATTCAGTTACCTTTTCTTTTCCCTTTCCATAAATGGGGAGAATCATTTTGAGAAATGAAAGTGCAAGTCAATTACTATAGTTCAATTTGCACTCGCTTGCACTCATTCCACTTACTTCTCGTCATATATTTTCTTTTATTTCGCCATTTCATTCAAAGTTTATTATTGATTGTTATGTAGATAGTGTTAGATTTGGGTTGACTTCAAACTCATTGAATTAAGGTTCAGATTAGTTATAGATTATTAGAGTTAATTAGGGTCTTGGGTTAGATTAGTTTTAGGTAATCGGTTTAACGGTTGGGAGTTTAAAGTAATTCCAGTTAGTTGTAATTTTAATGATTGAGTTTGTTTTAGTTAGTTTTGAGTTTGAGTAATTTTAGGTTGAGTTTAGTTTAGGTTTATCAGTTAGGTTTGAGTTAGGGTTAATTTTCACGTAGTGTGCATTATAGAGAATTTAAATTTTTATTTTAGCTAGTAAATTTTAAAATTCTTAAATTTTATATATTTATTTACTTGTCCGTTTGTCTGTCTGGCATTCAAATTTTAATTTATTTTTAAAGAATCGTTTTTTTGACCGTCTGTAATTTATTAAATTATTTCTTTTATTCAAATTGTCAGTGTTATCCGTCTGTTCATTGATTTTAATATACTTAAATTATTTAGATGGTCTGTAGATTTTTATTGTTTTTGATAGTCATCATGTGTCCGCACACACGATATGAACACGATAATTTCACTCGCTGTTCATTACGCTCCTCCCAAGATTTTCCAAATCCTCAGTCGCAGCTCTCGTTTCAGGATGGTGGTCAGACAGTTCAGACTCATCGAACGGTTATCCCAATTACCAAATGGGGTTATAAGTTCGATGGAGGCTCCAATGGTTTGGATGCACGCCAATTTTTGTTTCGTGCTAGCATTATGGCTAGAGATTATGGTCTCACAGAGCGTGAACTCGTCCGAGATTTTCATGTTCTGCTGCAGGGATATGCCGAAAACTGGTACTGGCAGATACGTGACCTGCATAGAGACTTGAGTTGGACGCAGCTTAAAGTGGAGATCATGGACCGATTTGGATCTCGGCTTGATGACGCTCGTATTTGGGAAAATATGTTCGCCCGCAGGCAGGAATCCAATGAACCATTCATTGAATTTTATGAATCCCTTGAGGCTATGGCTCTTAAACTCAGGACTCCGATTAGGGACACGGATCTGCGAGACCTAGTTTTCAAAAATATGAGTTTCATGTTGCAAGATCACTTAGCTGGACATGAGTTCTCAACCACCCGTGAGCTTGTCTGGAGGTGTCGTCGAATTGAGGACACTTGGCGTGAGCTGGAGATCAAGTATGGTCAACCCCCAGTTCAGCCTTATGAGCTTAATTCGATGAGGCCACCTGATCGGTTACCGGCTGGTTTGGAATCTTGTGTGCCAATGAACCTCCATCCTAGTGGAATGAGAGATTTTTGTCATAATAATACCGACATGCATCACCATGAGTCCCCAGTACTATTTAGCAGTGCTAATACCTCAAGCGGGTTACCGAACTACGTCGAATGTAATGGAAAGGCGGGCGATGATCTTGATTCACTCGCTAGTTTTAGAGCACGACCTTTTCGAGATCGCTTTCGGAGATCCTGGAGATATTTCTTCACCAGGCGTCTCTTGAAGCGTGCCTGCGTGGAGTCAATTGTGGCCACTCCCGGCGACAATAGGCCCTACGCGGATATTTTTGTCAAGGGTCGCAAATTGACGGGCTTGCTTGATAGCGGAGCCAGTGTCAGTATCCTTGGAGCCGGAGCCTTGGACCTGCTGTCAGACTTGGGCTTGCATATGCATTCCATGCATGGTCATGTCCAGACTGCATCAGGGCACAAGGATCCAGTTCTGGGATACGTCACCACATTGGTGCAACTTAATAAAACCACCAAATTGATGAGATTCCTAGTTGTTCCTTCCTTGACGCACGCAGTGTATCTTGGAATTGACTTCTGGGATCTCTTTAAAATAGCACCAATCCAGGTCAACGCTATCGAAGCAGCGTCGGAGCTTCAGAGCCCTGAATTCCACTTTTGTCTCCAAAAGATCAGCAACGACTGGACTTCGTCAAACAACAGTTTCCCTCGTATAATGAGAAAGGCTTGGGTAGGACCAGTCTCGTGTCTCATCACATCGACACTGGATCTGCTCGACCCATTAAGCAGCGGCATTATGCTGTCTCGCCTGTTATACAGAAACTGTTGTATGACGAACTCGATCGTATGTTGTCTTTGGGGGTGATAGAGGAAAGTCAGAGTTCGTGCAGTTCGCCGGTGACCCTTGTCAGAAAACCCGGCAAGGTGCGTTTGTGTCTTGATGCTCGACGCCTCAACGAGGTGACTGTTAAGGACGCCTATCCGTTGCCACTGATTGAAAGTCTTTTGGCACGGTTGCAGAGTACCAGCTTCATTACCAGCTTGGACCTGAAGGATGCCTTTTGGCAAATACCATTGGATGGGGCAAGTAAGGAGAAAACGGCCTTTACTGTCCCTGGCAGTCCCTTGTACCATTTCAAGGTCACGCCGTTTGGTCTATGTAATGCTTCCCAAACGATGTGTCGGTTGATGCATAAAGTAATACCGCATGAGCTGCAGGACAAGGTATTCGTTTATCTAGATGACCTGCTTGTTACAAGTTCAACATTTGATGAGCACTTGGAGCTCCTGAGTACTGTTGCGAAACTGCTCAGCGACGCCAACTTGACCATCAATGTTGAAAAAAGCAAGTCCGTCAAGAAGGAGATCAAATATCTTGGCTTTGTAGTGAGTGATGGTATCCTGCGCACCGACCCGGAGAAGGTTTCAGGTATAGTCTCCTATTCTGAACCCCGAACGGCAAAAGACATGAGACGGTCCATGGGCATGGCAGGATGGAACAGGCATTTTATTCCAAACTTTGCCTCGGTCTCCTGTGGAGAGCATCCAATCGCATATATGTCTATGAAGCTCAACGCTGAGCAACGTAACTATAGCATTACTGAGTTGGAATGCTTAGCTGCGGTGCAGAGTGTAAAGAGATTCAGGGCATATATCGAAGGATTGCCCTTCACCATCATAACCGACTATGCCAGTCTTAAATGGCTGATGCAGCAGTCGGACCTTTCGGGTCGGTTGGCTCGCTGGAGTCTAAAATTACAAGGGTTCAATTTCCAAATTGAACACCGGAAAGGTGCTCTTAACGTTGTACCGCATGCGTTTTCGAGATCTTGCTCGCAGGACGAGCGGGCTGCCTCGCTCATTGCTTGCCTCCCAGAGCACAAACATATTGATGGTTTGATACCTCAGTCTACGTTTCAGGAGCCCGAGTACGAACATCTCAAGGAGCAAATCCTGAAGCAACCTGATAAGTTTCAGAATTTGCACCTTGCTGATGGCCGAGTGTACATCAGTACTGGTTCTCCTGAACCCTGATTTCAGATATCCCCCGAACAAAATTATGGGTTCCTGAGGGTCACCAACAGGCTCTTATAGTAGGAGCTCATGATGATCCCCGGGGCTCTCATTGTGGAATTCGTAAGACAACGGAAGTCTTACGAAGATATTATTATTGGCCTCGTTTGCGTCAAGATGTTATTCAGCACATCCAGGGCTGTTCAATATGCAAACAGGTCAAGCCTTCGAATTCCACTT
Source organism: Odontomyia ornata (assembly GCA_963969285.1). Lineage (NCBI taxonomy): Eukaryota > Metazoa > Arthropoda > Insecta > Diptera > Stratiomyidae > Odontomyia > Odontomyia ornata. The sequence continues at coordinate 198,908,294 of OZ017739.1, forward strand.
TGATACCTCCTATGGGCGCATCACGAGACTCGACGAGACCTATGCAGCGCCTGTTTGTGGACTTCATGGGTCCATACCCTCGTTCAAAATCCGGGAATACTCAATTGTTTGTGGTCCTGGACCATTACAGCAAGTTCGTATGGCTCAAGCCCATGGCTAAAGCCACTGCAGAATCAGTCGTGCGATACTTGGAGCGTGAAATCTTTTTGACCTTCGGAGCTCCCCAATGGCTTCACCCGGACAATGGTGTGCAGTTCGTCTCCAAGGTATTCGCTAAGCTTATGAGCGACTATGGGGTGCAGCACTGCTTCACTCCATACCATTTACCGCAAGCGAATGCCTCGGAGAGGTCAAACCAGTCGATATTGAACGCCATCAGAGCCAACATAGGGTCCGATCATAGCAGGTGGGACGAGAATCTTCTGGAATCGTGTTTTGCCTTCCGCAAGGTGATTCATGAATCCACAGGATTTTCGCCCTACTTCCTCATGTTCGGATACCATGGCACTGAGTACGCCCTCCTTAGAAGCTTGAACGCTTTTGAGGATGGAGAAGAACAGCTAAGTGCAAACAGTGATCGTCTGCGAGCCGTACAAGACCGTGTCCGAGCTAAGCTGACAGAAGCCTATCAGAAGGGAGCTCAAAGTTAGAACCTTCAGGCTCGCCCCCGTGAGCTACTCGAAGGTCAGAAAGTTTTCGTGCGGAATTTCGCCGTGAGCAATGCAGCCGATCGTTTTGCGGCTAAATTCGCTCCACGATTTGTTCCTGCAGTGGTTCGCCGCCGTACTGGGTAAGTTACTTATGAACTTGAGGATGAATCCGGTAAGCTGCTTGGGACCTTTCACGCTAAAGACATCCGATCCGATTCATAATTACCCCTGCCGGCATTCTTTGTTTGCCCAGCTGAATGAGACACTCAGTGTCTGGGTCGTGCCCACGATTGTTGCGAACTCCGGCATACCGACTTTCTCCCATTCGCAACTTCAAATTGCCGCCGTAACATTTCCTCCTTCCTTTGGGCACTCCTACCTTTTCCTCTGTAAATTTATTTATTTTTTTTTAACATTTTTCCATTTTTCCTTTAATTTTTATTTTCCCATCATCACAATCCTACCCTTTTCCCTTATTTCCAACTACAAAAAAATAGTACATACTAATAATTTCCATTTTCCCACTAACAACATTCCATTGTTTAATTCCCACTAACAAAATTTCATTCTATTCATTCTTCCTAACAAAACCTAACTCCTTCCTTCATACTAACAAATTCTATTCACTAGTTCCCATTAACAAATTTTATTTTTCTTACTAACGAAAATTAGTTCACGTTTTTCTACTAACAAAATTCAATCTCATGCCCAAATGCATCGTTGAAGTTGCTTATGAGATGAATAGGAGATCGACAATCCATGGCACCATTAGCTGCGTCGTGAGTTCTCGATCGAGGGTCTGCTGGAACCCTGAGATCAAGTTCTCCCGGGCGCACGGAAGCACTCTTTTTGGGGTATCGGCAAAACCAATAGCTTCCGAAATGTGTATATGTGACACTTTGAATTCAACCAAGCGCTTCTTGGATTGGGCAAAGTGCCATACGTAAAACAATGGATACTATTGAGTTTGTCGATATGGAACAAAAGATGTGTGGGTAGCGGAATCGAAGTGTAATGAACTTCGATTACGTTACCCAGATGCGGCAGCGGTAATTGGGAAAAGGATTGCGGAATCTGATTTGGAAAGGTGAAATGCGGGATTAAGTTGTGAGGATTGGGGCAGTCAATATTTGACTTGGAGATAAAAGAGATTGTGTTTGGCGGTGCGGGATTGTTAATTCGAGGAGAAAAGATTCGTTTTTTTTTTGAGTTTGAAAAGAAGAAGAGGAGGAAGTGCTTTGGTAGTGCGCAGAAAAAGATTAATTTTGATTTGGTGAAAAGTGGGGTTTTGAATTGGATTTAATTATAAACGTGGGAATTGAATAGAAAAATTAGTAAAATTTTGCTTGTGGCATATGCGAGTGGAGTTAAGTGCGGATTTTAAAGAAAGAAAAACTTAGTCAAGTGGAGTGAACCCAGAATAAAAATAATCAGGTATAATTCAAAACAAAAAAAATTGTGTGGAAAATAAAATGAAAACTTGTATTGCGGATTAGAAGTTTAATTGTTGGATACGGCAGTTAAAAGTGAAATAGAAAAGTGTCTTAATTTGATTTATTAAAAAAACGAGAAGAAAAACAAAAAAAAGCAGAGGAAAGTTTCCGTGAAACACTTTGTTTGATCTATGAAGTGGTGAAAAATTCAATTTTTTTTGTATTTGGAGGTATACTATTGGATGAAATTGAAAGGATAATGGATTAGTGAAGAGAGAGTAATCAGCGTCTTGTGAAAAGTGGCCGTTCTGTGATTTCATTTTTGGACTTTTGTTAACAATAATTTTTAAATTGAAGCTTGAGTTTCAGGTGCCCCGAATTCCTTTCTTTTGTTCTTCGCCGAGCGCTCGGAGTTCAACAAGGAAAGTGTGAGTAATTATTTGGATTTGCTTTTTTTATATACTGTTAGTTTATGTTATTAAATTAATATTTTTTTTCTTTTATTAATTTGTATTTAACGGATTTTGCTTGCATAAATTTTAATGATGAGTTAAAAATTTGCGAATTTTACCTATAAAATTCTTTCTTATTTTTGTGAATTAAATAAAACGGCCATGTCTCGTTAAGACAATAGACTTTCATTTCTCAATATGACCTTCCCTTTCCTATCCTTTTCCCTTAGTGCTAGTTATTTTATGTAAGGTGGCTCAGCACGAGCAGAGGGTGTCCCGGAAGACCCACGACACGACTGAGCGCTAGCCGGCCTCAGTATGCCACCCCGGGCTACGCACCCCTCTGCTAATTCTTAATGTCTGCAACTGCGGTGACTTCCGTAGTTGCTACATATGGCACCCAAGCAACTGGTTTAGGTTTTTTTGTTTATTTCATTTTTAATAGCACCATTCGTTGCTTTGCAACAAATGGCGCCCAAACTTTAGCTTTGTTGGTTTTCTAATGGTTTTAGTTGATTTTTATTAGTTTTTAATTATAGTTTAAATTTTTCAATGTTAGATTTGTTGGGCTGAGTACCTGGAGTGCCTGACTTGAATAGTGGATTGAGCATTCCAGGGAAATTATTTTTTTTTGTTTTTGTTAGAAATTTTTCATGATTGGTTGAGTAATAGGTTGAAAATTTTTAGTTTTGATATTAATTTATTGATTTTTGATCACAGGGTTGGCCGCAGTTGCAGTGGCGCCCACCGTGCTGAATTTATGTTTTATAGTTCACACGGCCTATGACAGTGGTCATGCTGTGGCAGTGTGGATGGTGGTTGGCGTTCTCCGAATTTTGAGTCGTTGGTTATACTCGTATCTCCCTACACGGGATAGTTGGACATGGATCAAACACTTGGAATTAGCCAACGCTTTCGGCCCTTCCATCATCTATCTGGTGGTAGCTTTGGGATGAGTGCGGCTCTTGTCCGAGCCATTATGAAGTCCGTAGTGTTTCATAATGGTCTCGTAGTCAGCCCTCTGTGGTGACTATTAGAGTGGAGTCCACCCATGAATTCCATTGTTATACCAGGCACTGTTGTGGTTTGTCTGCTTCGTGTTTTGTCTAAATTTTAATCACTATCCCATTCAGTTACCTTTTCTTTTCCCTTTCCATAAATGGGGAGAATCATTTTGAGAAATGAAAGTGCAAGTCAATTACTATAGTTCAATTTGCACTCGCTTGCACTCATTCCACTTACTTCTCGTCATATATTTTCTTTTATTTCGCCATTTCATTCAAAGTTTATTATTGATTGTTATGTAGATAGTGTTAGATTTGGGTTGACTTCAAACTCATTGAATTAAGGTTCAGATTAGTTATAGATTATTAGAGTTAATTAGGGTCTTGGGTTAGATTAGTTTTAGGTAATCGGTTTAACGGTTGGGAGTTTAAAGTAATTCCAGTTAGTTGTAATTTTAATGATTGAGTTTGTTTTAGTTAGTTTTGAGTTTGAGTAATTTTAGGTTGAGTTTAGTTTAGGTTTATCAGTTAGGTTTGAGTTAGGGTTAATTTTCACGTAGTGTGCATTATAGAGAATTTAAATTTTTATTTTAGCTAGTAAGTTTTAAAATTCTTAAACTTGTATTGCGGATTAGAAGTTTAATTGTTGTATTGCGGATTAGAAGTTTAATTGTTGGATACGGCAGTTAAAAGTGAAATAGAAAAGTGTCTTAATTTGATTTATTAAAAAAACGAGAAGAAAAACAAAAAAAAAGCAGAGGAAAGTTTCCGTGAAACACTTTGTTTGATCTATGAAGTGGTGAAAAATTCATTTTTTTTTTGTATTTGGAGGTATACTATTGGATGAAATTGAAAGGATAATGGATTAGTGAAGAGAGAGTAATCAGCGTCTTGTGAAAAGTGGCCGTTCTGTGATTTCATTTTTGGACTTTTGTTAACAATAATTTTTAAATTGAAGCTTGAGTTTCAGGTGCCCCGAATTCCTTTCTTTTGTTCTTCGCCGAGCGCTCGGAGTTCAACAAGGAAAGTGTGAGTAATTATTTGGATTTGCTTTTTTTATATACTGTTAGTTTATGATATTAAATTAATATTTTTTTTCTTTTATTAATTTGTATTTAACGGATTTTGCTTGCATAAATTTTAATGATGAGTTAAAAATTTGCGAATTTTACCTATAAAATTCTTTCTTATTTTTGTGAATTAAATAAAACGGCCATGTCTCGTTAAGACAATAAACTTTCATTTCTCAATATGACCTTCCCTTTCCTATCCTTTTCCCTTAGTGCTAGTTATTTTATGTAAGGTGGCTCAGCACGAGCAGAGGGTGTCTCGGAAGACCCACGACACGACTGAGCGCTAGCCGGCCTAAGTATGCCACCCCGGGCTCCGCACCCCTTTGCTAATTCTTAATGTCTGCAACTGCGGTGACTTCCGTGGTTGCTACAAAGCTTTAACCACCATGGTTTCGGGCTATGTTTGAAGTTTCTTGTCTTGACCAGGTTGTTTTTGATTAAGTCGTGAATCATTTCGATGTTTTCTGCAAGGTTGCTGGTGAAGTTAATTTTATTGATTTCCTCTATGATCGTGTTTCTGTTTGGTATTAGTCCTATATTTTTATTCCAATCATCAACTTGAAGCGTAAATTCGATGGAGACGTGGTCGCTTTTACCGGTCTTGTAATTTTTTGTTTCGATTGATTCCAGTAGCTTAAGTTGTTTGTTAGGGTAATGACTGAGGTTGACATTTGTGTGTTTTGTTGGCTGCTTTCTGAAAAAGATGAAGGTGCCTGTGTTAAGGGTTGCTATTTTGTTTTTATTTATTATGGATTTTAGAATTTTTCCTTCAGCGTTGTTTATTTTGTCACCCCAGTCTTTATGCCTTGCATTGAAATCTCCTCCAATCATGAACAGACTTTTGTTGTTTATTGTTTGAGTCATTTGATGGACTTAGCTTTTGAAAGTTGTGCTCCTTCGGCCAGAGGGGAAATAGCAAGTGCATGTGTTAATGTTTGGTCTTAGGTTTGTGGTAGTTATCATTATTGCTTCAATTTCTTCGTTGTCAAGAGGTATTAAATATGGAGACTCCCCCTCGTTCCTTGTCTGATCTTATTTTGTTGAAAAGTTGGTGATTTGTATTTCTTAAGTTTGTAGATTTTTTCGTTAGTAGTGTTTCTTGTAGAAGGGCAATGACTATTTTGTTTTTGTTCATTATTTATTCTTAAGTGTCTTTGTTTTTGGAAATGCTTTGAATGTTTTGTTAGAAAAATTTATTTGTGAGCCAGCCGGTGTATTGTAAGTTGTTAGTAGTGGGTCTTTTTTGACAGCGGTTTGTTACAGCTTGAATTGTTTCTTTGATTTAATAACATTATTATGGTTTTCGCAGTTATTAATATTTTGGTTTTTGCAGTTACTATTTAGTAGATTTATTATTTTTTCTATGGGTGTGGCGTGATTCGCTGATTTAAAGATATTTTCTGCTAATGTGTTTTTTTTTCATGAGCATTTTGTATTTTTTTGTAGTAGCAGGTGACTACTCATCGGGAAGTTCGGTGTCTAATTGATTGTTCGTGTATGTTGTGTTTTAATTGTTTTAGCGTATAGTTTGTTAAGCATTAGTTTATTTATTGCATTATTAGATTTTCAGTTTTTCATAACTTCCGATTTAGATAGAAGTAGGAAAGCTGTATTGTTGTCTTTCAGCAATTCGAATTGGTTGTTGTTGTGTAGAATACTTCTGGCTTCTTTAAGGGTTACATTTCTAATGGAGCAGACTTTTACCTCCATATCGTAGTTGATCCATCCGGGGTAGGTTCAATCCATAGCGCTGTGATTGAGACCTCCGCATAAAAAGCATTTCGTATTTTTGTAGTCTTTCTCTAGACATTCTTTATCATCGCACTTTTGACATCTTTTGTTTTCACCTTGAAACTCTTTGCAAAAATACTGAGTGTGCCTAGTCTGAGACACTTTAAGCATTGTTTGGGTCTAACATAGTATTATTCAACTGGAATGTTCAAGTAGTCTAATCTAATTTCATCTGGTAATTCATCTCCTGAGAACGATACTTTAACGGTCTGTGTTGGTATGAGCTTTTCTCTATTTTCTAGATCTTTTCTTTTGATCCAGTATAAGTTCATAATTTTTATATTTTTCTATTGAATGCCGTAAGAGTTGCTACGAATGCCGTTTTTGGTTATTTCTTCTTCTGTGATGTTTAGGTGTACTCCTTTGAGTACTCCATGTCTCATGACGAAATTGTTTGGTATGAATGCTCTTACTCCAAAAGTTTTGATTTTGTCATTCATGACGTTCGCGTTTTTACCCTCAGGTCTGTTGGACATTAGTTTAATTCTGTTGTATCCTATCTACTTAATGTCCTTTATATTTTTGATGCACATGTTTTTGTTCATGGAGTAGAAGAACATCGGTCTCAGTCTTACTTTCTCATTTGCATTTTCTCTGGACAGGTGCATTACCACAAAGAAATTTTTTCGATGATCATTTTTCTCATATTTGTTAATGCTTTGCTCAGCTTTTGTTTGTTCTATTTTCGGGTTATCACTGTCCTTTATCCTCACCATGTAGTCCTTTCATATCTGGGTTATTGTGTTTTTTGGTTTAAGTGTCGGACATAAAGTTTTTTATGTCATCCAGGATGTGGATGTGTTGATTCCATTGGGTTTGTTTTATCATTTTTATGCGGAGTGCTTGAAATTATACTGTTAGATGCCTCATTTGTTTTTTCCATGTCTAGAGTGTCCATGAGTTCACTAAATTCACCACTTGCATTTGGTTGGACATCTTTGATGTTCCTTTTGATTCTTGTCGAATCAATTTCGTCTATATTTTTTCTTAACGCAGCTTCCTTCCTTTCCTCAGGGTCAGGCGGGACCTACTTTTTATTCAGTGGGTCTTCCATCATAACATTATTTTACAAAAATTCGTACCTGTGTCGAAAAAATTCCAAGTTTTTAGGATTAAAAGGTAAGAAGTAAACATTACTAATGGAAATGAAAAAACCTGGACTGTATTTTTATATAGTTTATTACGTGCTGAGTAGTTACGGTGAGTTAGCAAGACTGATATCCAACGTGGGATTTTAATACAATTTATTTGAAAAAACTCAGCTTCCCATTTCAACCAAAAATTTTGATGTTCCGATGAAATTACTTCATCCCATCCTTTCTTTTCTTAACATAAAAGTTGCATTAATATTTTTGCATGGATAATGATGGGAGCTAACTATCGAAGTGGATCAAACAGCTTAACTGTGCAAGATAAAATGAGTCGTTTAGTCAATTTTGGGGTGTTTCCAAACTGAAGAATATTGATGTTAAAAATTGTTTTCACGGGAATTCCATGACAGAACCAAAACTGAGGGCTGCATCTCGAAATTTTCGAATGATTTTGATCTTTCAGCAAGATAATCATCAACGATACCCTGGAGAATCGCGGGATTATTCGATTGATATTTTCTCAAAGGAAAACCTCCCTTAAGAAGAATTGCAGTGCAATCATTCTTTTTGTCCTTCGCTTCTTGAACAGTATGCCCACCAGATAAAACATAATCCATGTAACTTTCATCATGAAGAACTGTTGCACCCCATTGATGATCTATCATGTAGTCTTTGGCTAGTTGCTTAATATTCAAGTTAGCTTGACAAGGTGATGAAGCTAAGCCATAGGTTGCCGTATTCAACTCATAGGCCGAGATAGGCTCAGATAGATTATATCTCCATGTTATGCTTTGGCAATGGCGATCGTCAGGATGTATCAATACCTGACGATACATCTTTTCTATGTCGGCAACGAAGACATAACGATAATTTTGCCACACTATGAGCAAATCTGTCAGCATGGGCAACAGATTGGGACCTACTTGGAGTAGATCATTCAATGATACACCACAGTTTAACTTCAAAGATCCGTTAAACACCGGGCGTAATTTAGTAGACGTACTTTTCTCCTTCCAAATACCATAATGCCGTATAAAGTTACGTTGTAGAGATGTATCAAATGATTGTAGAGATGTATCAAATGATACGTTAGTCATGTGACCCTTGGTTTCATACTCATTCAAAAAGCTATGATACATTTCTTTGAGTTTGAGATCGTTTTAAAAACGAGTTTCCATTTTCCGCAACATCTCAGATGTGCGGTACGAAGGAGTAAAATCAATTTCATTGTGAGGTACTGATTTTTTGAATGATAATCTCAGCACATGTCGATCTTCATCAGTACGACAGTGAGTTTGCTCGAAGTGAGCTGTAAGCTCTTGCTCATCAGGCGTAAGCATGGGTGCCTTGGGTACTTCTTCTTGTAGTCAAAACGTTTGTAAAGTCTGGACAATATCAACATCATTGCAGATGTGAGAGAGGTAACGTGCGAAGACTTATTACGAGGGCTGGGAGTATCGCCCGATAAGTACCACCCTAATCTTGATTTGGTAGCGATAGGTTCATTACGTTGTCCTTTTGTTAAAGTGCCTTCCACGATTTCAGCGTGAACAGATGCACTTAGTAAGATAGCAATGTGATTGTGATCCATGTATTGCGGATCCGCTAAAACAAGTCCCTCAAGATGAGATAACACTTGAGAAGTGTGCATTGGAGGGGCAATGTAAGACGATACCTTGGAAATTACGAATACTTCAATCTTACTTGAATGAGATGATGTGAACTGAGGTTTGATAGTAACCTCAGCCGATTTGCGTTTGGTGGTGGCAAGAGAGCCTCCGGTGACCTTGAGAGGTACATGCGCACGTCGAGGCTTCAATTGCAATCTCTGACATAAAGATTCCGTGATAAGTGAGACTTGGGAGCATAGGTCGATGAGAGCTCGAGCTTTAACTTCTAGCCCATTGTTCCTCTTCACTCGTATCAGGGCCGTAGCTAGCAAAATTCCAGCGGATTTAGAAACATTGTGCGAGTACTTGATTCCCGTGTGATTGGAAGATGAAGACGCGTCGTCCCTTACATCTTGTGATTTTTCAGGCTCACGGTTTTTATCCCAATCCTCAACTGAAGACTGTTGAGTTTTTGATTCGGGTTTGCGTTTAAATTTATGGATATGCAACAATGGGTGGTGCCTCTTATGGCAACAATGGCAATTATACTTTGATATACACTCTTTAATTAGATGTTTGCGGAAACAATTGAGACAACGTTGTTGTTTAATAATAAAATCTTTTCGTTCATTAACATCAACAGTCTTAAATGAAGGACATAGATGCAATTTATGACCTTGCTTGCAAAAGAGACACAAATTTGAAGAGGTCCTCTCATTATTACCATTAGTAGTATGAAAAGGTCTTCTCATTATTACCATTAGTAGTATGAGTAGTTTGAGTCTTGGTAGGGCCTGACTTGAAGCTCTTTTTTGGCACAGGAGTGGGGTCAGGGTTATTTGTGTGTGGCGTAAGTTCAGTAGACTCTAATGTCACAATACGCTTTTAAACGAACTTGCGTAGTTGCTGCAAGGTAGGAGGTTCAACCGTATCACCTAGCTCCTTATGCCAATCCATTTGCGTTGCAGGATCAAAGTTACTTGATATGAGGCACACTGCGAAATCGTCTTCAAACGGCTCTTTTGTACGACATATTTTTACTAGTGATTTGATAGGATCTATCACACTTTTTTGTAGTTTGCTCAAAGAGGAAGATGTAGCGACTTTCATAGGCTTAACGGATAGAAGATCATAGAAATATTTGTTGGTTAAGCGTCGCTTGTTTTCGTAAAAAACTGTTAGGGTTTCCCATGCAGTGAGATAACTATTCGCAGATATATCATAGTCTTTTATAAGATATACTGCTTTGCCCCGTAAATAAGACTTCAAATAGTGGAATTTTTCAACATTATTCAATGTTTCATTTTGATGAATAACAGAACAATATAAATCGCGAAAGCTAACCCAATCGGGTTTTTTCCCGAAATTTCATGGACATTAATCACAGGTGGTTGTAGTGAGTAGCTGCTGCCTCGGCGAAAGAAGATGTTAATATCCGCCGAGAATGCCCTTATCTGGGGACGCGTGAATGCGCTGGCAGGCTAGCATTGCGGTGTCGTGGGGTGGGTTCATTCCCCCAGCACAAGGACCCACTATAAAAGAATTTCACATTCACGAATTCTTGGGTCTCAAAAGAAAGGGCGACCGAAGTCGAAAAATTGTAGAATTGCTTGTTCAAAGAACAAGTTGAAACAAACCAAAACAGATGGACTTAGGAGAACCTCGTCGTTACCCGACGATTTTCATGGCCCACAAATAAGAGTGGGACAACCGGATGGTGGTGGTGTCCCATCGCACCCGCCCAACCGAATCAAAATCCAAAATGTTGCAGTGGCCATATATTTCCCTTCTGAGTGGAAAACTCATACAACATACCTGGTATGGCCTTCCCATCAGAAAAGAAATATACCGGTGACCAATTTATGTCAAGAGTTATGTGATCGGATCACATAACCCTATGCTTTAAAAAGGCACCTTGTCTCGAGGCCACTCAACCCGCGAGAGTTCCTGAAACTAAAAGAAAGTTGACGTGCGCCCGATGGCTAGCTCATTTTTGTGGGAAAAGCCTTCCACCGTACCGGGTCCTGTACCCAGTCAGAAAGAGCTCAAATGAAAAGACCGACGTTGTTCATTTAGCAATTCATGGTTTTTATTATATTATCCATCTAAAATTTTTTACAAATTAACAAAAAAAATGCTCGCTTTCAAGAACGGACTAAAGTAGGTATGAATATAAAGTTGAGTTTTCAAAACTAGACTAATCGGTATGCTTATTTAAATATCTGGGCTCGAAAACTAACTAAATGCAGATATTTGAGGCTGCAGAAAAAATTCTATAGTAAGTTATAGCTCTATAGTCAGAAATACATGTAAGTTCAAGAACAAGAATTATTAAATACAGACGTTTTCGCTAGATGCACAACGTAATAAATATACAAATGGAAACAAGCAAATTAATTGCTCTGAAGTTTTCAGGCAGATTCATACAAATTAATCGTGCAATAACAAGGTTCTATACGCAATTACATTATGGTGCCATAAGTTTCATCCAAACTCTATCCTAAATTATATTCATTAAATCTGGCATATCAAATATAGGGAGGAAAAATTTTTGCCACACTTTTTTTTCCTACTGTCCTGCAAATATTAATTGGGGTTGCACAACGCGGCTGTAAATGTCTTGCCAAGCCCTGACGCAGGGGGGATGCAAGCGCAGGGGGGATGCCGGTCGACAAGAGCACTCTTGGAGGCTAGCATTCTTTGGGGAGTTCCGCCCCCACGTACCAGAGGAAACTCCGCAGGGGGAATGCCAGTCGACAAGACCACTCTTGGAGGCTAGCATTCTTTGGGGAGTTCCACCCCCACGTACCCGAGGAAATGTAGTGAATAAAGAGTTTTCATAAAGTCCGTAAAGGACTGCAGCGATGTTCTGCTGCCTCGGCAGAAGAAGATGACAATATCTGCCGAGAATGCCCTCGTCTGGTGACGCGTGAATGCGCTGGCAGGCTAGCATTGCGGTGTCGTGGGGCGGGTTCATTTCCCCCAGCACGAGGACCCACTACAAAAATATTTCGCATTCACGAATTGGACTGCTGGAAGTCAAGAGGCGACCGAAGTCCCAAAAAGTGTAGATAACTACACAGAGGGAATTAGAGCTTGTCATGAGAACAAGGGGAACCTGAAAAGAAAGGCGAACTTGGGGTGACCTCGTCATTACCCGACGAAGTTCATGGCCCACAAATGAAAGAGGGGCAAACGAGAGGTGGTGGGGCCCCTTCGTACCCACCCAACCGGAATAAATCCATAGATATCTTGTTGAAGTGGCCAGGTATTCCTCTTCTGAGTGGAAAACTCATACAACTTGAATTGTATGAACTTTCCCATCAGAAGGGGAGTACCCCGGTGACTAATTTATGCCATAGAATTATACAATTTGATTGCATAACTCTGTGCCATAAAGAGGCACTCTGCTTGGGCCACTCAACCCACGACGTCACCTGAAACAAGAAGGATTATTAAGTACCCGGTGGCTGGCTCATGTTTTGAGGTGGAAGCCTGCCACCGTACCGGGTCCTATGCCCGGTTAGAATTTGAGGAAAGGAAAGACCAATTTGGCGTTACTTTAACACTCCATTATATTAACGCAATACGATTAAATTTATATAAATGTGCAACATTTGCAATATAAATACAAGGAGAAATTCTACGCAATAAAATTTAAATTCGATAAATGCACAACATTTGCAATATAAATACAAGGAGGAATTCTACGCAATAAAATTTAAATTCGATAAATGCACAACATATAAATACAAGGAGGAATTCTACGCAATAAAATTTAAATTCGATAAATGCACAACATTTGCAATATAAATAAAAGGAGAAATTCTCCGCAATAAAATTTTAATTCGATAACTGCACACATTTGCAATATAAATAAAAGGAAAAAATTTTACGCAATAAAAGGGTACTTACCCCACATGGTCCTTCGAGCGCTCGATGACAAATGCGGGAAGTCCACTGAAACGTTCATTAAATACATTCACACAAAAAAATTTAATAAATTTATCTCTAAAGCGAGAATTTCTTTACGATCACTTGAAGATTTAAATAAGATTTAAATAGTTTACTTTAGATAATTTTCAGCAATTTGCACTGGTCAAAAAAAATGTTTATTCTAATCAACATTCTACTATTATGTATAAAACCTCCGGAAAATTGTACGCTACTATGTATTGCAGTTAGAAGTTAACTCAAAAATAATTGTATTAAGTTCCGAGTGCATCAACACAATCCGAATCAGCCACTGTTATTTTATTGCCCTTAAAGATGCGACACACATTCATATATCCGCCAGTATAATAGTCTAAGCCACGAACAAGACTTGTATCCAGTACCACTTTCTTTTCCACGCCAAACGTTTTGCAGTAATTCAAACAGAGTTTCATTTCCTCTAAGCCTTTCACTGCAGCCTTCACGGCTTTCCAACGTTCATCTCCTAATAGTTTTTCTACTAGATCAGACGTACAAGCGTATTTCCTTAGCGCACATACAAAGCACTTCACCTCCAGGTTTCACTTGTCAAACAATTGCGTACTAGATCAGACGTACAAACGTATTTCTTTAGCGCACATACAAAGCACTTCACCTCCAGGTTTCACTTGTCAAACAATTGCATTTCTCTTCAATTTCCAAAGAGTTTCTCAATTCCGTTCACACTAACTTTACCTACGACGAAGCCGCCACTAACATCGTCAGTAATTCAATTCTGTCACCCGCGTTCAACTTTGTATATCGCAATGTTGGATGGTTTTTCACTCACTCGGCCATTATTTCCGTTCGCATTTGACACTCCAACGAAATAAGAGGCTGCAACTTGTGATTGGTGGCAGAAACTGTACAAAATCAAGCTGTTTTTATTGAAAATTTCACAAATGGCCGATGCGGCTACTTGCTCGCTTTTCTCTCAATTCTTCCGTCCACGCGCGTTCGCGGTTGCAACTCCACTCCCCGTCCACTTCACTCATTCCAATCTATGCACAATAGATAGCGCGTGAAATTCTCGTTTTACCGCTTAGCCAGTTTCCCGAACGATTCATCTCTTGCATTTGTTGCATTTGCTGTGCTTGAAGCATTTGTTGTTGCTTCAACGTTTGCTATTGTTTCTCCAGGAATATGCTGGCTGAAGCTATGCGAGTTACACTCTGATGTAACATTATTTTTATGTACAGTAAGTGTTGTGTATTTTAGTTGTATCGTTTATACGCATGTGAAAAGGTAGCTTGCGGCACCTTAAAAATGATATTCTGTGATAAATCGCATACAACCGAACTCCTCTTCGTTGTTGTGTATGAGTTTGAATCGATTCTTTGTTTGATCTTATTAACGTAACTGAGATTGCTTATTGTTCTTTAGAACAGTACACTTTCAAATCGGATTAATGCTAGCGTTCACGAACGGTTTTCAGGACAATATGAATTACTTTAGGAATGAGTAAGCATTATTTAGAATACGTATATTAAACGTTTAAGAGATACATTGCACTTATTCTTATTAAGTTTTATTACGATCACGTTTTTTTTATTTTACGTTAAATTGTTGATTAAAATCGGCGAATGGAACATTATTACATGCGTTATTAATATCCTGTCTGTTCTTATTATCTCTAATAGCATAAAATGAAAATATTCAGAGTTCGGCTGTAGCTTGAAATATCACATTTTAGTGTTGCTTTTAACTTGTCTTAAATATCCACTCAAACATTATCACCGCCTTTTTCCGTTGTCAATTCAATTCGGGTATCTGATCCGTATCCAGCGTAGTTTGCGTGATCCGCAGAAGCTTGCTGTGCAAAAAGTACATCGGCGACGTACAAAGGTGCGGGAGATCGGTCATCAGGAATGCTAGGTCGTCGCATTGTGCAACGCTTGATCGGTGACATGAAAGCAAACAACGTTAATGACATGCACAATGAACGAATGAGAACTCTTGCTCGAGCGTCAATGCCTTGACTTCTTATAGCTGCCATTGCAGCAAGAATCGTCAGCAAAAGTATCACAGAAAATTTAGTCATTGTCACGGCAGTTGAGTGGATTTTTCCACCACTTCGACTGACCATGTTGCTCGGGCCATATGCAAAGAATAAATTATGTCGATCGACAAAGTGTTTGAAGCAAATGTAAACCGTAGCGAATGGCATGATTAAGGGGCAAGCTACGATGTAAACTACGCTTGTAGTGAAAACCGTTACAGTCCAAGCGTAATGAATTCCGAAAGGAAATTCAATCAAAATGGACTTACGTATGTACTCGATTACTACCGAAATTCCCGCAGGGAGAAAGCCGGTCGACAAGAACATTCTTGGAGGCTAGCATTCTTTGGGGAGTGCCGCCCCCATGGACCCGAGGGTATGGGGGCTGCCGTGAGGTTCCCTCCTGGGATGACAGGTAACGACTCTTATTGTATCTGGACTACGCTTTGGACAATGAACTGGAATTGACGCTTTGGGCTGGCGGATGTGATGGTTTGGACCTAGTTGCTTTGCACAGTAGCGCCGAGGTGAAACTCGTGTGTGAACGGCTCCAATTCAACTATCATACCGTCTCCGTCCCGGTAAAACCTTGGCAGGCCTCGGAGTACGTTCGAAGTTCGCACCATTGGGTTGGTGGTGTAGGTTCGGTTGAGACGGACTCCCGATTAGCGCTGGTCTGGCTCTGAGCACTTGCCCCCATAAGGGCTTGTGCCAACCCTCGCATGGCCTCCCTGCTCTGCAAAGATAACCATGGGACCAAAAAGGCGACTACACACACGAACGGAGATAGCGGCTCCGAGGGGGGACCCATTAAAATGGAGCAAATAAAATCAACAGATCAAAAACATCCAACAAATGAAACCAGAAGCAAACAGGACGCTAGCACGGAGAACCCTTTCAGGCAAAAACCGCTGTTGGCAAGAACACCGATAAAACAAGTCACCGATTGCGGGGGGAGGCAGCAAACCCCAGAAACACTGTCAAAGTCAACATCACAGGTTAAATCATCGGAGACAGACCACAGACGGAGTAACGAACGAAAGAAGGCAGAGTGCGTTGTGCAACCTGGCATCATTGCGGCCTTTGGGCGCAGTAGAAGGACTATGCGCACCCCGGAGCGCCCAGTGCAAGACGTACACAATCCGGATCAAGCTGCGACACCAACAGAGGCCAGTGTAAGACTGGGGGAGGGAGAAGTTTTGCCGTTGGCCGACGCCACTTCAAACGCGACCCAAGCGATAGAAGCAAAAGGGCTAGGAAACGGGGGCCTCTCCCAAGAGGTGGCGCAAAATAACACAATCGCCCTTGACCGCGCCGAAAGGAGCGGCTTACTCGGAAAGCGGGGAATATCGTCAAACAACTGAGGGCTGCCTGCGAAGTGCAGAAAAACATAGGCAAGAGTGTCAAGAATGGCATTTTTGAACTGGAGGAGCTTTTTGGCCACATAACGCACTACAGGCGGAGGTGGCTTGCAACCGAAAAGCACCAAAAAGACACACTCTCCCTCAAGGCATCAGTGGATCCTAGCAGCAGCAAAAGAATGGCCGGTAGCCCAATTGAAGGCGACCGTGAGAAAAGGAGGAAGGACGAGACCATAAACGAAGTTGACACTCCAGGCGAGGAGTTTCATGTGGTGCGAAACAAGGCAGCGAAAAAAGTGGCCAAAAAGCTACTCCTAGAAAAAACAGACAAAGAGCTCAACCACGAAAAGAACAAAGAAACCCCCGATATACCGCAGAAAACAAAAAGCAAACCGCGGCGCAAACCCTTGCGAGAGGCACTGCTTATTAAACCCACTAAGGGCCGAACCCACGCAGATGTCCTCCGTGAAATTAAAGGAGCGGTCAAGCCAGACGACACCAAAACTGCCATCAAAGCAGTTCGACCAACCCGGACCGGTGGCTTGCTGGTGGAATTCGGGCCAGAGGCCACAAACAAAGATGCATTCCGTGACGCGGTTCAAAAGGTTCTTGGAGATGCGGCAACGGCTGCCTCGCTCGAACCAATGGCCACCCTGGAAATCAGGGACCTCGACTGCGTCACGGACAAAGCTGAAGTAGAGGATGCCATTAGGAGGGAGTTCCCCAGCTTAAGTGAAGTCAAGGCAAGATTGACACGTGAAAACACAAGGGGGCAACGCATGGCTATTGTCGAACTAGCTGATAAAGACGCCCAGCAAATCCTGGCGAAGGGCAAAATTAAGATAGGTTGGGTGATCTGCAGGATACGGAGAAGAGCGATCCCTATCCGCTGCTTCAGATGCTTCGAATACGGACACACCGCGTATGGCTGTAGGGGACCCGACAGGAGTTCTCTGTGCTACAAATGTGATGAAACGGGGCACAAAAGGAAGAAGTGCACGAACGAGGCAAAATGCATTCTTTGCAAGGATGCTAAGCTAGCACCCGGCGACCTCAAACATGAGCCGGGGACAGGCAGATGCTGGGTTTTCAAGGAGGCACTAACTAAAGCCAAATCGATACTCAAATGATCCGTATCCTGCAGGTCAATTTGCACTGAAGCACAAACGCCCAGGACCTACTTGAGCAGTTTGCGAGGGATAAGAAAGCTGACCTCCTGTTGCTGAGCGAGCAACATCATAACAAGGACTCGCAAGCGTGATACCCTGACAAATCTGGTACCTCGGCCATCTGGGTTCGAGACAGCGCCCGCCTTCAGGTGCAGGGCCATGGACGCGGGGATGATTTTGTGTGCGTGCGGTGTTCAGGGATAACATATTTCAGTGTTTATCTGACGCCTAACGAGGCAATGCGATCTTTTCGAACCAAACTCGATGCCCTGGAGGACGCTGTCTCGAACACAGAGGGCCACATGCTGGTCGGGGGAGACTTCAACGCTAGAGCCATTGAATGGGGTATGCCACAATCCGACCCAAGGGGAAAGCAAATCTTGGACATGGCGGCCAGAACAGCGCTTTTTGTCCTAAATACTGGTAACACCCCTACTTTCCGCCGCTGGGGTTGCGTAGGAACCATACCCGATGTGACACTCGTTTCGGAGTCCCTGGTACCCAGAGTACACAACTGGCGAGTACTAGAGGACTACTCGGCTAGTGATCACCAGTATATAGCTGTTGAGATTCACGACGGTGCCACTCTGCGTGCATATGCCCAAACTTCAATCCTCGGATGGAGGACTGGGAGGATGGACGTTGAGAGGTTTGCTGACGCGCTTATGGCAGGCGCACCGTTGCTGGGAGCTCCGCCAGGGAGTGGAGGGCCTACAGCCAAGGACTTGGTGAACTCAACTATGAGTACCATCATAGCTGCTTGCGAGTCTTCCATGCCCCGTCGGAGACCCCGACATGGTAAGCCTCCAGTATACTGGTAGCCAAACGAGATCGCCGAACAAAGAAGCGAGTGTCACAAACTTCGGCGAGAGGCCCAGCGGGCGCGAGCACGGGAGGAGGCAGACACTAGGCTAGCAGCATATAGGTCCGGCAGGAAATATCTTCGCAGGCTTATTAACAAGAGCAAGGCCCGATGCTGGCAAGACCTCGTGGACGATGTAAATAGGGATCCGTGGGGCCTTGGCTACAAGCTGGTCATGGGGAAACTTGGTGCCCTACGGAAGCCTTGTATACATGACGCGGAAAAGATGGACGTGTTGACGCTGTCCATGGTGAAACAGCAGTCGAGTGCCCACTCTTCACACAGCTGGAACTGGAGGAGGCAGTCCTCTCCCTGAAAGCGAGGAAGGCTCCAGGTCCAGATGGTGTTCCAGCTGAGGTTTTGCAGCTCGTCTATCACCATTGTCCTGACTTGCTGCTCAGCACATTCAACGCTTGCCTACGAGACGGGGTTTTCCCGGTCCGATGGAAGGTGGCGAGGCTCGTGCTGGTCAGCAAGGGGAAGGGAAATCCCGAATCGCCGTCTGCATACTGCCCGTTATGCATGCTAGACACGGCTGGGAAAGTGCTAGAGAAACTCATCAAGGGAAGACTCACTGACGCGATTCGTGCTGCTGGGGACCTATCTCCTCGGCAGTACGGCTTTAGAGCAGGACGTTCTACCATTGATGCGATTGCAGAGGTGGTGAACGCGGTCCAAAAGGCAGAGGCATATAGTCGCACCAAGTGACGGATCGTCCTGTTGGTGACACTCGACATCAGGAATGCCTTCAACTCCGCTAGATGGGTGGATATTCTGGACACGCTGGAAAACTCTTTTCAAGTTCCAGAATATCTAATGCGGCTTTTGAGGAACTACCTAAGAGACCGAAGCCTGCTCTACGACACGACACAGGGCCAACGAAGGATGGAAATTACATCGGGTGTTGCCCAGGGATCTATCCTTGGTCCGGACCTGTGGAACGTGTCTTACGACGGGCTACTGAGACTTGAGATGCCAGATGAGTCGCGCTTGGTCGGCATGCGGATGATGTTGCGGCTCTGGTCGCCGGACGCACCGTTGAACAAGCGCAACTTAGGCTAGGTATGCTAATGCGCCGAGTGAGGGGCCGGATGACTGCTCGCGGGCTCAGTTTAGCACTGGAGAAAACCGAAGTGGTCATCTTGACAAAAAAGAGAATCCCTAGAGTAAGGATGATCAGTATTGGAGATATATAGATCGAATCGAAGCCAGCGGTGAAGTAACTGGGGCTACTGATCGACTCGAAGATGAGTTTCTCTGAGCACATCAGGGCAACGGCTGAGAAGGCTGCTTCGGGAATATCGGCCCTGAGTCGACTTATGGCCAACGTATGGGGACCCAGCCCATCAAGAAGACGCCTCTTGATTAGTGCTGTAGGGTCAGTGCTAATGTACGGAGCAGAGATATGGGGCGACGCTCTCAGCAAGGAGGTATACCGAAAACGATTGGCACAGGTACAGAGAAGAGGAGCACTGAGAATTGCATCTCCGTATCCAACAGTCTCCGACTCGGCGGTGAGAGTGATTGCAGGCGTGATTCCTGTCGCCCTCCTTGCTAGAGAGTGCCGCGCTATTTACCTGC
Source organism: Odontomyia ornata (assembly GCA_963969285.1). Taxonomy (NCBI): domain Eukaryota; kingdom Metazoa; phylum Arthropoda; class Insecta; order Diptera; family Stratiomyidae; genus Odontomyia; species Odontomyia ornata. The sequence goes on from OZ017739.1 coordinate 198,928,342, forward strand.
GCCGAAACGAGGATGCGAGGGAGATGGTTGTCCGCGAGGAGAGACAACGCTCGCTCAACGATTGGCAGCAGTCTTGGAGGAATTGCACGAAGGGAAGGTGGACTGCGCGCCTCATCCCGGATGTGAGACCGTGGCTAAATCGAAGGCATGGTGAGACTGACTTCTATCTGACCCAGCTTTTGAGCGGGCACGGGTGTTTTCAGTCTTACCTGCACAAGATCGGCAAGTCACTGTCTCCCGATTGTCGGTTTTGCCCAGGAGAGGAGGACAATGCCTGTCACACATTTTTTGCATGTACCAAATGGGCCAAGCTGCGAAGGGAACTCTACAGGGAGACGGGAGAGCTCACCCCGGATAATATAGTTGCGGTGATGCTCGAATCGGTTGACAAATGGAACCAGGTGGCACATTATGCTCGGGCAGTCCTAAAATATAAAAGGAACTCACAGCAGCCGGAGGCACTGGGGCTGGGGGATCGCTCTTCTGGCAATTCCTCTTCCCCTCTCCACTCCCGCTAGGAAAGGGACTCCCAGCTTGAAGGCGCCCCACGGCGTAACAAAACGAGACCTGGCCCGAAGTAATGTGTCAAACGGTTCCAGGCTAGGTTCTCAGATTGACAGGGGAGGTGTTTAGTGGGTAGTCCAAAGGTATCCTCCATGGGAGTCCCACACTGCCATACTCGGCGGGCATAAATGCCTTCACCTCCCTACCACAAAAAAAAAAGCCCTGACTACTATAAAACCTTTTCTTTTGAAAATAATATCATTTATCAACGCCTAACTAAAATCCCTGATGAAACCGTAGGAAAGGCCTACCTATTTTGACTTGAGATATGACCTGCGTATGAAAGTAAGCAAAAACAATGCGCTCGTTAAAAATAGAAAAGCCTAGCGAGCAAATAACAATAAATTCCATTTAAAAGCTTACTCTAGATTAGAGTTTATTCTGGTAAAAAAAAATTACATTTACAAAGCCAATAACAATAAATTCCATTTAAAAGCTTATTCTAGATGAGAGTTTACTCTGGTAAAAAAATTTACATTTACAAATGAATAGTTATGATGATAATGATTTAAATGTGTCATTTCGGGATCTCATCAATTGTTCCTAAAATCACCGAGTTTTTCGTAGCCAATGCTAAACTACCTGGATACGCTTCTGAATTCAGCGAACACATGTGATTCACCTCTTTAAGGTTTACATTGAAAAAAAACTAGCTTATGGTTCGAAGAATATATTACCGTCGAACGGTCAGAGCAAGCAAAAATATTGGTTGTAGAAAACGATTTAAATGTTTTCAGTATAGTTGGTTGCGTTCCAAGAATTACTTTCTTCTTATCAGAAAGTGACTCATCCGATTTATTCAAATTGAAATAAAACATGGAGCCATCCCCAAAGGCACATAACAAGTAATTGATTCCTTCAAAATTTGTCATCAATATTGAACGAGGAATGATTCCCCCTCCTAATTTCTCCATAGTGCCTAAGTCTGGTAAAGTAATGAAAACTGCGGAAATGTCTGTCCATAAGCCAACGAAAACTAAATCCGACTTTGATTTGGTCTCATCTAGCGGTGTAATGTCTAGGCAAGCCACTTCATATTCTAAAGATTTGTGATTTATTTTCTTTTCCCACTAATTGCCCATCTTGAATCTCGCTGTAAAATAAATCACACGCAGATGCACATAATAATTGTGTAGGATTGCAACCAACAACACCTCTTCTTTTATCGCCCGGTGGATTCTATTCACTCACTAATTGTCACGTACTGCATTTAACAAGACGAGCAGCGAGAGGCGTGACTTGAATAATTTGATCGTATTCCCGGTTTCCACAATAAAATGTTTGTTGATCGCTTAGAAAACCTTGGATTTCGGTTTCTTCCTCACTTCTTGCTACAGAATCTTCGCGAACCCCACTCTGTTCATTTCACTTGCGATCAATTTACTCCGACCCTACACGCACTCGTATCTAACCATGCAAATATCCACCGTGTACTTTCTAGTTTTTTTACACTTGTCTTTAATCAAATCTGCATTTGAGAACTAACCGTCATCAATCTTCACGCTGAGACTAGATTATAAGTCAATCGTTATTTTCTCATAATTTCGGCAAATTTGCATCAATGTTAGCGCGCCTGATCATCAAAGCAATATCTCAGCATTTCATAAATATAATCATTCCTCGTGTTTGTGTCACATTGCGCATGGCTATTTTTGTTCGCGTAATATCCATCCAAAATCACTAACAAAATGGGTGAAAGACACTTTTCAGAAAAATGCTTTGCTTTGGTTCCCGTGTTCTTGACTGCTATTGCGGGCTCCATTTAACTTGAGGTAGGCAAGGCAACAGCTCCCCACTCGAGAATGACGTCACAAGTTTCATCACCCAAAATAGAAGATTGACGAGTACCATGAATTTGATCGCGATGCAACACACTTTGAGCCTCCTATTTATCAATTTTTTGTCTCGCACTTAATCAAGGAACGTATCAAATCACAATTCAAATTTCAGTTCTTATGATAAATTTCAGTTCTTATGAAAAATTTTTATTCTTCCCCATTATGATTTCATTTTTTGTAATATTGTTTTTAACACTTTCACGTACGCGACGTTTCTCTTCACTGCATCTATTTGAGATGGCATGTCTATTCGAAACATTATAAAGTTTTTAAAGTTTTTTTTTTTAAGCAAAATGAAAGTCCTAACCCTATAGAATCACTTTTGCATTCTCCTTTGCACATTTCATGCTCCAATCGCATGTCTCTATCTTCATCTTCGAATTTAATTGCTCCTTCAATTCCTACCTTAGGTATACCTACCTCGGTATACGTACAAATTAAGTCACATGCTAAACCGTTGTCCGTCTCAACATTGTGTACAGGTTCCGTTTCAAGAACTTCCATTTCACCACAGTGTATCGATCCTAGGGCTTCAATTTCACTTGCCTGATCCTCCCTGTAATCTGGTTACTGAAAAACATTCTTTTGGTATCAAACTTTTCTTTCTTGGGGCTATTTACCTGATTTTCTTCGTCGATGTCACTCGCTGGGTTGGTAACTGCGCCACGTGTGCGCACACGGAACCTGTCGCCTTCCTTTTCCTAATGACAATCTCCCACATGTCAGCAACCCAATTGTGCTAGTTGCTATAAATTGCAATTTTTATAGGAGATAGGAAGGTTTTCGAGCAGTTTGATATTGTGACTGCTCGGAAACAAAATTAACCGCAGTAAAAAAAAATGAGAAAGATTTCAAATAGTGATAAAAATTAAATTTCATGACTAATATAATTAAAGGGTAACGTTTTAATTTGATATAAAGGAAAATTGCGATAAAATTACGTTTAATAATAACAAGAAAAAATTGAAGGGAAATCATTAAATTTCACACAAAGGAAAATTGATATAAAATTACGTTTAATGATAATAAGACAAAAGAAAATTTTATAAATTATAATTATGAATGGCAGGAATGAAATCTTTCTATTTTCTCTTTTGTCGAACTCTGCAATTAATTTCGGTAAAGGGTTGGGAAGGTTTTCGAGCAGTCTGCTTGTGTGACTGCTCGATTACTACATAGTCGGGATGTCGAATGTACTTTGTGTTGTTGGGAGCTATTCGATTGATTTAACTCGGTCGGAACCTCATCGGACGTAAATTCAGCTAAAAGTCTATCAAATTTATTCTTTGTCCTATAATAAGCATCTTCAGCTTGTGAAGAAATATCGTCCACGAAATATTTATCCTCTGCGGTTTTTTTGTTTTTATTTTTAAGAATTTTCTCATGTGTTTTTAGAAAAGTATCTGAATATAATTGAAGTCTTGCCCTAAAATTATTCAATGAGAATTTATCTTTTTCTGAGGGGTCCTGATCATCGTATTTTCTCCCTAATCCTTTCAATTTTACTAAGAGCTAATTTTGAGCTTCATAAAGGTATTCCATTATGATTTGGTTGGTGATAGTTAAAATTATTAATGAAGTTACAAAAGGAAACCATACCACAAATAATATGGCAAAGGATTATGATCAGCTTGTCAAAGTTTATTAATATCTATAGGGAGATATTTTAGTGAAGTTATATCGTTTTGATGTTCTTAATAAAGCAATTTGCTGCTATTGATTCCTATACTTGTTATGTTTTCGCTGCCACGATCAAAACACCGATCACGAATAACGGAATCCGCTCTCTTATAGCACGTGAACCTAGAATTACAATTTGACGCAATTCGAGTCTATAATCCGAAGATTTTCTTTGTTATCTGTCTCACGAAATTTAACTTATCGTCACGCTTGATCTCGATATTAATACTGAATGACAATACACTTGCGTAATAGTCCCCGAATTTTAATTCGTTATACTATGACTTTATTTTATCATGTCGCGAGACTAGATTCAATTCAAAGCAAGAATATATTTTACGGCTTTTAAGATTTCAAAAAAAAATTCAAAATGTATTTAAATTTTTAAGCACTATAATCTAGAGAACTTAGCATGTATTGACATGTATAAGAAGCGCTGAGACCACTGAGAGAAACGAGGCAGCAATACCATCTGATGCATAGAACCGATGACGTAACAGCAATAACGTTGATTGTCGACATACGCGCAGTGAGGTGAGAGACGCATGAGGAGTGGCACTCTCCTTGATGTTTGCAAAAATGGCTGCGTGCCGGCAATCCAATGTTATAGCTAGTATATACGTGCCAAACGCCTTTCTATACATCTATCGGTTAGCAATTGTGGTTGTTCGAATTATCGAGACGATGCAATTGACTTTCGATGAATTAGATTTTCAAATGATGATTAGTATATTATAGACGCGCCACACGCCTTTCTATAATATAATGCTTGAAAGTTGTGTAGAACAGACTCCGATGGTCGGCACCAGACGCGCTGTAGTGTGAAAGACGTGCAAGGGGCAACGCTCTGCGAACTGATGCTTAGAAAAATAACTGCAATCCAAAGCTAGATATTATATACGCACCAAACGCCTTTCTATAAAATCGCTGTAGTTTATCTCGTGTTAGACGAAGATATACTTGTTTAAGCAGGTCTTTGCACCTGCTGATGAAAGTGAAATGCACTTGGTGACTAAGGCATATGGCGTCCCTTAGTTTTGACGCACGGACCAAACTCCTTTGCGTCGCATAAATCACAGATGCGCTAAACGCCGTTCTGTAATGGAGTGCACTCACGGAAAAAGCACGCGGCGGATATTCAGTAATATTTGGCGATTGCGGAGAAAATATAATTTGCACTTTACTCTTGTATTTTTGTTCACTTTCCTATCCAGCTCGACGGACAATGTTTAGGATTAAAAGGTAAGAAGTAAACATTACTAATGCAAATGAAAAAACGTGGACAGTAATTTTAACTGATATGTACAGAAATGATCAATTCGAAGTTTCTTCTCAGACAAACGTCAAACAGCTGTTATTCTTGTCTTGACATAGAGTCGTCACGCAGATGACTTTTCTCTTTTAAATGATTTACAGGCGCGGTAATAAAAATGCCTTATAACTAATAGTAGCTATAATACTGAAAAGCAAAAATCTCGAACATTGAGGAACTTAATCTTTTTTTTTAAGCACTATTCACTACTTTAAACAAATTATTATTTCTAATTGAAACTAATATCTGTGGTTGGGGAGTTTGCCAACCTTATGTTAGTAGCAATTTAAATTATGAAAAATAAGAATTTGATTTTGATCAAGAATTAATATTTTTGTAGGTTAACTTTCAATACAATCACTTACAAAACCCACTGCACTCTCGGATGGTTGGATAGGAAGCGCAATGCCCCCTAACATAGCGCTGAACGCTGACGCATGACGTCGCAATGCGCAACAGAATTTTAAACCAATTGACCTGTTCTTTTAGACCAATTGAACAGCTTTTGAAAATTTGCACAGTGACGTCATGTACGCTAATTACTTTCCTTTTGGGCCTGAGTAAGCAGGCGTTGATAATACCTATGCCAGGAAAGTGCCATTTCTCCATTTGATGTATTTAATTACAAAACACTAAAGGCTCGGCCACATTGCGATACGACCGTCGTATCAATTGATTTTTAGACGCGAATATAAATATACTGCAACAAAGTTTGTAAAAAAACTTCAGGCATGCGCAGAACTGATCTACTCATTTGAAGGTATGTTTTTGCCAGGAATACATATGACCCGTTATGTTTAAGACAATCGGTATAAATTTAGATATGAATACACAAAGGGCGGCGGTATTATTATTACTAAGGTGAAAGGCACCTTCCACGTTGCAGAAAAAAATTAAGAAAATTAACACTGACAGGCGAAAAAAAGCCGAGAATTAAAAAAATTTAAAATATTAAAATTGGTAGCAACAAATTAAGTAGCATCCTAGTCTGAAATTTCCTAAAAATTCAACCTTTATTTTATTAAGTCAGTTATTTTAATAAGTCATTTTATTGCCGTTTCAATAATTAGACTGAAAAATGCAAAAAATATTTCAAAAACGATTGACACACGGACAGATGATCAAACGGCATTCACTTAGGTTTAGTTCAAGCCTTTTGACTCATTTGTGTTCTATGCAAGAAACTTCCATGCATGCCAGCATCAAATTCCCAAATGATGTATGCCAGCGCGAGTACCACAAACAAGTCCTACCCGAAAATTATCATACCTAGTAAACTGGTTTTAGGAAAAATTGCAAAACCTGCGATAATCGACCTAGCCAGAATTACGATAGTCGTGCGACTACCTCGTCGTAATTTGATCCATGCCTTAAGGCATCCAATGCGTAGACATTACGAATTCAGATCGGTTTTGTTCCAATCAACACCAACGTAAGTGTAACAAGCCTTCTAGTAGAAATTTTCATTTGTAGTAGTCTGCGTACTTTTGACCAGCTGACGTGAGCTGTCACCCTACTTCGGCAGAATGCATATGCTTGTACAGCGTAATATATTAATATATATTTGATGTTTCATATGATAAAGGTACAAATCACATTCCTTGCATGCTAAACTGTCCACTGTACACCTACACCATTTAGTACAACCAAATGCAACACACGTTCAAATCCTTCCACTGACAGCTAGCTTGAGTAAGTAAACAAATTCCTATTCTTTTAACTTTGAACATCACTAAAACATGAACGGATGCATAAACTGAAACGAAATTCACTTCAGAAAGAGCGCCCGTGTTCTCCGCGGACCATCTGGATTTTACAATTGAAGTTCGTCTCGAAACCGTAAGAAATCTCGAATTTTCTTCGGCACTTCCACATTTCTCCATATAAACCGGAAAGCGAAGTTAGCCTACTTATGGTTATGTATTGGGTTGTTGGGGTTTCTGGTACATGGCTTGTTAAACTGTAGTAAGACTTTGATGCCAATAGAATCTGACTCAGACGAATAAGAACTGGATGGGCGAAGCTCAAAACTGACGTAAGATAGGAAGCCATATGGTAGCAATTTGCATGTGTTTTAGTCGGCCTTCTATAGGACAAGCTTCCGTGAGCTGTCAGCCAACTACGGCAGAAGCAAATGCTTATATCGCGTAATATATACTTTTTTTCGAATGAAAACTTACGAAACGCATTCCATGCATGCTTAAAATTCACCTTGCACTGCCCACTATACTCCTAAACTTTTCAAGACGAGCAAATAAAGCACGTGTTTTACACCTTCACTGATAGCTCAGCGTTTAGAAGTAAACAAACTCCTATTCTTTCACTTTGGAAGGCGATTAAAAATCAATCGGGTATAAGAACTCAAATAATTTTCACTTCACTAGGAGCGCTATGGTGTTCTTCGTAGACCATCTGGATTTCACAGTAGAAATCCGTCTCAAAACCGTACAAAACCTCGAATTTTCATTGACACCTCCACAATTCTTCATATACCGCCATGTAACTTAGCCAGCAAAGTCAGCCTACTAATGGTCATATGTGTGGTAGCAAGCGCTACTGCCATATGGCTTCCTATCTTACGTCAGTTTTGGCTAAGCTCATATAAAACGAATAGGAGAGCATGCTACCAGTTTCTACCTTAGGGAGGGAAGATAAGGAGTAAACGATAGCCCAAAAAAATTCCGAATATCAGCTATGTATTTTTAAGGTTTCTTCGATTGTATTGGTAGTGGCTTAAACAAGGATAGTCTCAGCAAGGCAGGGGCAAATGAAATCAAATGGCGAGAAAATTCAAATTAATAGCACCATGAGAAAAATATTAACTCAAAATGATTTACTTCAAAGGAACCAATAGTGGCCACTTCCGATCATATGTTGTTTGTAGCCACTAAATAAATCCTTTTCTAAAAAATACTTTTGGACCTCTATGATATTTATTTTCTTGCTAACATATTTTCATCGTTTGTCATTAGTTTGATATTTCGTTGAAGGATGCTTTCCATCTCTTGGCAAAGTTGTTTTACACTTTCCGAATGTGATTTCATGTAACCTTTTGTTTAGTAGGCCATAAGCGATTTTTCCAAAAATTCGCCTTTAAGGGAAACTAAAAACTCCGTGAATTTTAAGGTTTTTTCTATTTTGAAGACGAAAAAACCAGTGATGTAATGTACGTCATAGGAAACATATTCAGTTAATTTTGTTGGATAATCAGTATAGCTATGTTCCATCATGAATTGTTTTACCCAAAAGAAGAACATTCCGAAAGTATACCGATTTTTCTCATATATAAATAAAGAATCCTTATAATCATATCAGATAAAATTAATCTTTGACCGTTTTGATTCAACTATTCATATTGTGTTGCAGATGGCAGCATTAAAAGAATGGAAGACAAAATCGTATTTCTTTCTTCTTTATTTTTGTTTATGTTCTAATTTATGTTGATATAATATTTGAAGGGAGATTTGGAAGAAAATAGGATTATTCGTAATACGATCTGAGAACAAATCTATTGACATTCAAACATTTACCTAAGACTAAACATAAATGTTAATACTAACATAAAACTATGACAGCATATCGAAATTAAGTCTTAAAAAATAGCTTATCATGCAGAAAATTATGATTACGCAGTCAATTTCAAATGATTAAATTGGCATTCAAATATAATGCCATCATCATATTGGGGGCAGCATTCAATAAAGCTAGATCATAAAATAATAAAATGTCAAAATCAACGAAGCATGAAATATAGTGGAAATTTACGCTCTCAAAACTGTCCGCAAGCAATGGAGCCGTTGTCAAATTTTCATTGGTGTTGTACTGCAAAAAGTCTCAAATATAATTAAAAATCTAAAACTCAAACCCAAATAACACATTTTCCATATTGGATTTTCCATATTGGATTCAGGCATTGCTTTTATTTTTTCAGTCGCTAAGTCCACCTTGAACAAGTCCTAAAAACCACAATGTTTATAGATGTCAAAATAATACACAAAATACACCTACATTCCCGGAATCTGGCCTTAAAACCATACAAGTTGACCAGTCATCAATAGCTGCGTGAACGGTATTTACAGTATGCAAATCCTAAAATCAAATACTGCTACAAAATATGCGCAAAATTTTCATGTAGCGAGTGCATACATCCCCCGAATCCGGCGTCACATCAATTCTGTAAGCTGCATGAATTATCTCCCGCTGATTGTTTCGATTCGAAGCCTGAACAAAAAATGTAATAATTGATGTTGCATACCATATATTAATCAACTTGAATCAACATTAATCTATAATTGTAGATTAATGACATTACAGAAAAAATCTAAAGCCACCACCTCGAAAATAATTTCATTTACCATGGACTTCAGAAAAAACATATTCTAAAATAGAGAGAATTAAAATTTAATGCAAGAAATTCATGTGTTCTTTAAATTTGATTTAGAGCTCACCAAATCATTCAGATGACTAATGCTCGCAATTTTCTCGTTTCTGGTCCAAGAGTCCTGAAATCAAGCGTGCTAAATGTAATGTTCGGAAACGGCAAATACATCTAAACTTACACATCCTGAATTAACTTCAGGATTTGAACAAAACTTTGTCCTATTCTTAGTAGAATTCTAAAATAAAAAATTTGAAATTGGCATTTTAATCAATTATGAAATATACTTAAATGTCCAAAAGTAGATGTAAAGGTGTTAATATCTTCAATTCCACATCGAGTTTAAAAATTTGAGATACTTGAATTTTGTGCAAATATTAATTTAAGAAAAGCTATCTTACACTTTGAGCTTTGATTCAAATAAATGATGTTGTCATCCATGAAATTATCTTTGCAAACTTGCCAACGTTTTATTTCTGGATTTATCCTGAGAATTCAGCACTACTCCATTTTCGCAATAATGTTATTCAGAATTCTAAAATGACAAAAAGTTACAATGAACTATGACCCCCTTAAAAAATCCCACAATTTTGTAACGCTTCTGGTTTAACCCACTGGATATGCGTCAAAATATGAAGCAATCAAAACAAAAATTGCAACTACCTTTGAGCAGTTTTCTTGCGATTCACAACTTGAAACTATTGAAATTAAAATTTCACACGATTATAAATTAATGAAACTATTAATTTCTACCTAAAGTAGAACTTTCCGCTCGAGCCATTATTGAAATTTGGGTAACACGGAATCGAACAGCGCATTGTCGTTTTCTAATGTTTAAGACACTTGATTCGATAAAATTTCACTATATATCGCGTGAAACTAACCGAAGCAGTACGTATTACGTTCATCACTACCGTTTTCCAGAAAACTTCGAGAAAATGAAACTTTCCATACATCGACCGCGATGAATACGCGAACATGTAAACAAAATTTTGACGATTGTAATTATTTCCCCTTCCCTTGTAAAAACCGCCTCAAAAGCAAAATATCGGAATTCTCGTACAGGGTTTTACACGGATAGACTTACTCCTCTTCTCTCTCTCTCTCTCTCTCTCTCTGTTAGGTTTCTGCTCTCTTCTAATGAAACTGTCTGTCATTTCCTCTCCACCTGCTCCTTGCCGCTCACTTTCTTGTTCCAAAAGCTCACTGGATTGGATCTGTCTGTCAAGTTGACTGATTCAAATTGGACGCCAAAATGGCCAATTTACAAGTTTCGCCGCGAATTTCATCCGCTATTAAAACTGTGAAAAGTGTTCGCGATCTGAATTCATTCCAAGTGTTTAAATATTCCATTGTGCTTTGTGATTCGAATAACTTTAACGTGACACTGTAAAATTACTTTACAATTTCAAAGTGAACTGTGTAGTGCCCTCGTGTAAAAATTATAGTCGAACAGGATCTGTAGGTGTTTCCTTTCATATTTTCCATTTTTCCTCATAATGCTGAAGATTTTTCAAATAGAAAAAATTTTTTTAGCATTGTATGAAAATTTGTTTTCATTTCGCAGCAGCCATGTTTGATTGTGCAATTTGGCTCTCTGGTAGGCTCAAAACTGACGTAAGATAGGAAGCCATATGGTAGCAATTTGCATGTATATTAGTCGGCCTACTATAGGACAAGCTTCCGTGAGCTGTCAGCCAACTACGGCAGAAGCAAATGCTTATATCGCGTAATATATACTATTTTTCGAATGAAAACTTACGAAACGCATTCCATGCATGCTTAAAATTCACCTTGTACTGTCCACTATACTCCTAAACTTTTCAAGACGAGCAAATGAAGCACATGTTTTACACCTTCCACTGATAGCTCAGCGTTTAGAAGTAAACAAACTCCTATTCTTTCACTTTGGAAGGCGATTAAAAATCAATCGGGTATAAGAACTCAAATAATTTTCACTTCACTAGGAGCGCTATTGTGTTCTCCGCGGGTCATCTGGATTCTTCTGTAGAAATCCGCCTTGAAACCGTACAAAACCTCGAATTTTCGTTGGTACCTCCATAATTCTTCATATACCGCCATGTAAGTTAGCCAGTGAAGTCGGCCTACTAATGGCCATGTGTGTGGTAGTAAGCGCTGCTGCCATATGGCTTCCTATCTTACGTCAGTTTTGGGTAGGTTTCAAACTTAGAGGAACAAGATATTAGAGGGGCTGTAACCGTATAAATTCCTGTCCGTGAGCGTCCCAACAATTTGATTTGACCAGTTTTTTCCCTCATTGGCTGTTACCACCTTCGGCTCTTTTCGTGGGTATTGTAGATTGGTATATACTAAACCAGCCTGGTCATATTTATGAGTGCGGACAGCACTTATAGCGTTCAAAATTCTAATGACTCATTACCTAGAAATCTAATGCAAATCTTTAGCACAAGAAATTTTCTAATTTTCGTCGGGAAACTTAAAAATTCGTTAAAAATTTATTGTATTTCACTTTCAAATTCGCATTGATAAAGTTTTTATTAAATAAATCGTAAGGGATTAATATTCGTTACATCAGCTTCATACACATATTTTACAAGTTACAAATTCATATCCTCGGATGAAAATCAATTTTTTAATTCATAAATATCAAATTCAAATTAATATTTACATTTGTGCACATTTTCGGGCACATTCGGGCTAGAAACAGTCACTCAGCTTACATTGCCGTTAGGAAGGTATTTGGTGTTAAGGTATGGTCACGCTTTTGCTCAGTTTTATTGACTTTCATTATAGTTTTACGACAAAACTGATAAAAGTACATTAACTGCAAACGAAAATTGCCGCATATTATAGATAGCATTAACTCTGATTCATTCAATTCATATTTAACCAGTTAGGACGCAACTCATTAACCAACCTTTGATGCTATGAGATCGCTCACTTAGCGTGAACAAGTCATTACTTAAAAATTTGTTTTCCCCATCCGTAGCAACTGAGCTAATTCGTGTTACTTAAATTGCACCCGAAGTTGCACTTCTGTCAAATCGACTGATAGACGTGAGTAAAAATTTTACGCGTCGGGATTTCCGTCGAATTTGATCAAATAATTTCAAATCGAAAGTGTTGATTTGATTTTAATATCTTGTAATACGTGAGGTGAGGTTGAAAGAACATAGTGAAGTGATTAAGTGATAGTGACACTAGTTACAAACATAGAAAACTAATAATGAAGTGCATAGTGTTTACGTGCGGAAATGATACGAAATGCCGGTTGCCAGGAACATCTTTTCACAGGTAAGTTGGCAATTTCTGCTTTATTTTTTGAGTGCGCGTGTATTTTTTGAACATTTTGATTTAGTTAGTGTTAATTACGTGCGTTTTCTTGATATTCAGTCAGTATTTCATCCGTTTGTTTACGTGGGCGTGGCTTAATTCTTCGTGCTATTTTCTTCGTGCTCAGCTTACATTCCCGTTTAGTTTGTTCCCCAAGAGTCAGTGAAATAGTCAAATGAAATATTAATGGGGGTAATTGAAATTTTAAAATTTTGTTATTTGGTATTGTATGAAATATTTTGCTTGCTAGTTTTCGAAGTTCTGGACGCCGCAAGTAATTTATAATTTTAATTTTTCTGTACGTTATTAAGTTTTGGATGCAGCAAATAATTTTTCGCTTGGATTTGTTTTTTTGCTAGTAATTTTTTGTAAAATGATTGATCATCAATATCAGTTATGCAAAAAAACTAATGTATAGAAATTGGATGCTATTATTTTAGTCTGAAATTTTATAACATTAAAAACTTGTTAAATTATTTAGCCTCAGCAAAATAAATTGTAAAATATTGATTTTAATGAAACAATCCACATTAAATTTATTACGTGTTACTGCAATGAAAATGCATGAATTATTGCCCCTACTTTTCGTCATCTCTGAACAAATTTGTTTGGTAGTTGTAAATTTATATAAGTATCAGTAAATTAAGGGGAAATTCGGACAAAAAAAATGTTTATTGTCCTCTCTACAGTCTTGTATCTCTATGGTTGCAAACAAAAGCATAGTAGTAGGTAAAGTGGTCGCAGGGGTTGTTGCGACCACATGGTCACGTGGCTGTCCACTCCAGTATTATTTAATTACTCAATGGAATGGGAGCTAGCTGACAGCTCGCGCCAGCTGGCCGCAAATAGTCTAACTACTCAAATGCAAATATTCTATTCAAAGGCTTGTTAAATTTACGTTGATGTTGATAGGTAGGAGGAATAGATATAGAGAGTACTGGATCCGCAACCGGTCGTGAGAGCCGAAGCAATTGGCAACCTGCGCTAAAGTTGTGTGAAGTTGAGGTTTGAGGCGATATGCTTTTAATTTAGCACTCTATTCACGGCGAAACACGTTCACATTTAAAAAGTTTTTAATTTTAAAGATCGCGCGTACGTAATCGGAACTTTAATTCACTGTTTTAATTAAAAATTTATGAAATTTCCATCCGCTTTGACACATGAGTTTTCCCGCGTGGTTCGCGCTCTTTTCGATTTTCTTTTTCTTTGACGTTCGAGTTTTCCGTGAGAGTTGTTTGTTGTTTATACTCAAACTGAAATGAAATTCGTTGGTGTGCGCGGGTGTCAGTGGGGGAAGCGATTCTTCTGAAGAGAGAAATGAAAAACCTGTGTAGTAACAAAGGGGAAGGAGAAGCAGAGGGAATCACATAGTTTCGAGAGCGTAAGTTATTTATAACTTATTTATGTGGCAAATTTGCTTCTCACATGGACGAGTACACAGATTCTCGTTGCTCGTCCATTTGTTTATATGTCTTTGGTAGGAGGTAATCATTAAATATGGGTCAAAACTTGCACCTTCGGTTGGAGCCCTGTTTTATCGAATAGTTAGCGCTGGACCGATTGGGCTGGAATTTTATTTTCAGGAGCGCTTTCCTGGTATCGGCCCTACGTGTCGTGGGCGCAGACTATGTTTAAATCGGTTCGTATTAATCCTTAGTAATTTGTTTCCCCCTAAAATCGAAGCGAAAATACGCAGAAGATAGCTAATTTCAAGCTTGAGATTAAATATCTTCTGCGTGTGTTCGCGTCGATTTCTGGGGCAAATAAATTACTAAGGGTTAATATGAACCGATTTGCACATAGAATCTGCGCCCCATTCATTTCCTTAAGAAGCTGTCCTAAAGGAAAGAAGGGTATCCTGCTACAAAATAGACTGGCGCTCTGCTAAAAAATAGATGGGTGCCCTTCTAAAGTAGAATAGTTTACATCGAAGGTCTCCTCGCTCTATCTATGCTAATATGGCGCTGAAGTAGTTTAAATGGCAAATATATCAAGGTGAGGACACATTCGATGCTAACTATTCTTCTTTAGAAGGGCAGCCGTCTATTTTTTAGAAAGACACCTTTCCTTCCCTAGAGGACACCTTTCTAAGGTAGCTGTAAACTGACGACAAAATGTGGTGTCATGTCAAATCTAAAATACATTAAATTTAATTGAATAAATGCTTAAATCTAATTTTTCCTCACCTCATTGGTTTTGTAATCAAAAAGTGCTACAGAATATAAAATTTCAGCCCAATCGGTCAAGCGGTAACCATTCGATAAAACAGGGCTCCAACGGCACTTTCATGCAAACTGCATTCCACATGGAAAACGCTGCGTCGAGCTCTGAATTAGTTTTCCGGTGTTGAATAAACTTTTTAGTTAAGGCTTTAGGGATTCATCAGACTACGACTATCTAGTCGCAAAACTGTCGCAAGTTACACATGGTGGTTAAATGGAAGCCCGCACACTGCGATTTACGATAATTTTGTCCAGGTCGCCAGTCGCAGGAATTTGCTATTTTGCCTAAAACCAGATTAGTAGGTAGTTTTTGTGATACTTGCGCAGGCGCACATCATTTGGAAATTTGACGCTGACGAGCATGGAAGTTTCTTGCATAGCGCACAAATGAGTTAGCACATGTGTTCCCGGCAAAGACATACCTTCAAATGAACATATTAGTTCTGCACATGCCTGAAGTTCCTTTGGAAATCTTGTCGTAGTGTGTTCGTATTTGCGTCTAACAATCGCTGGTTACGACAGTTAAAACGCAATGTGGCCGAACCCTTAGCAAACCATAATTGTGATTGTGCTACGCCGCATGTATGTACATACATACATTGGCTGTAATGGCATACAATGATCAATTTGAGCCTTGCTCAACTTTCTTTTACACTTTCCACGGAATATCTCAAAGGATGGCCAGAAAATCTCAACATCGAGTAATGAATCGATACACCACTTCATTCGTGATGCATTCCGATCATAGGGGTTATTGTTCTGAAGTCAATGCTGTTGTTTATACTAAGTAAAGAATTATTTTCCGCATCATTAGCATTTATAATATCTGGAATTTGGTGCCAAGAACGTTGGATTTTCTATTTTGAGAGTGGGTTGAAGTAGAATTCAATTTCTTATGGAGTTAGCCAACCCTACATTTGTAGCCCATTGTAAACAATTGGGTTTCTCGAGATGAAGTCGTGGAGCATACTACTAACTTTGCGTGTGGTTTAATAACACAATTTTCAAGATACCGAAAGAAGCATTAAGAGAAAAGATTTCTTAGCGGCATAGTTAAGTAGAAAAGTGATGCAAAGAAGAGTGTTCGTGAAGTCGAAAAGAAGCTGAAATAATTTCAAAGAAAACTAATAGTTACGTCCATGTGTCTTTCAAATTTCAATCTAAGGCGGTCGTTCTTGCCTTTGCTAATAAAAGGTATAGTTTTATTATGCACAAGTTATCGAATTGACGCGAAAAACTTTGGTACTTTTGCGGAACACGGCACTGTCATAACACTAACTGGTACTCAGCTCATAGCATTAAACCGGTTTAATTTGAATCAAGCGACTAGTGCAACTCAAAGCGATCGGTTCCAAAATTGTACAGAATGGCGTTCAACGCTAGAATTTCATCCAAGTCTTTTCAAAGGCTCAAATTCATCGTGCAAAAATGAAACTCGTAGAATTCTTGAAGAAATGAATAGTAAAATGGATAGCAGCCCCAATCCCGGTATGCGGCATTCAGGTGAATTACTTAAATATGTGGTTAATTTTTTTAGATACTCTAGTTAACTTTCTGTGCTTGTTTGGTATGCTGTGATTCTTAATCGAAAGAATGGTTTTTCCAGTTTCTCAGAAATTGATATTTTTTTCTCTTCAGTGTTAACTGATATACATATGTAGCTATCAAATTGGCTCTGGTAATCAGCTTCAGCATTTACGATCATGTGCTCTGACATTAGTCAATATGACATATTACGCAAAGCGAGAATTCATCTTTTGTCATTGGCAACTTACGTATACTCTAAACATTACCCTGGGTTAGTGGATAGTAAAAGTTCTGGACGGTTAGTATGTGTCAACGAGAGAAGTTGTCAGGAAAGAGCAAAATAGGGATTAAAGCTTAGCTTCCGCAACCTTCAGGAATCTGTCTAGCTGTTGAACTCAATCAATGTGTTGATATCTGAACAAATTTAAAAGTTGAATTCATTCAAAATGGGGTCTCTGAAAGTAGCAAAATGTGTACAGTCAAGAATTTGGTGCTTTAGGACGTCTTTCGCCACACAACCTACATTAGTCAATGGGTGTTCGAGTTGGAACAGACTACGACAAGATAGTCGCGCAATTTACACATGATTAAACGGAAGCGCGCAGACTGCGACTGTGACTTTTCTTGCCATTTTTGTGATACTCGAGCACATCATTCCTGGCAAGGTCATACCTTCAAAGGGGTATATCTGTTCTGCGCATGCCTTAAGAAACTTGATAAAACTTTTCGCAGTGTGATTATTTTTTTTTCTTTCACTTCTGCTTTTTGCAGATATCTTCACTTATTTCTGGAAGACTTAAAATGGCCTTTGGCAGGGTCGCGCAATCCAGCGTGATCGATAATTTTTGATTAATTGTTTTTTCATATAAGTAGCTGCAGCTCCGCATTAGATTAGCACCAAGCTTCTACCCAGTTGAGCAATAGGTTAGTAGAAATTAGGGATTTACGTTACAAATTAGGGGATCAGTGATGAGAAAGGACCATGTGACCCTCATTAGGTATAATAGTATAAGAAAATAAGTAGTAAATAATGAATAGGCCGATAATTTACTTCAGGAATATCAGTGCCTGTTTGTGATTGAATAGTTAGTTTAAAAGTAAAGCGAGAATAGAAAATCCAAGAAATTTATATAGATTTTAAATTAAACACAGGAGTACGCCCCCTTATTAATAATTGATGAGAAATGAGTATAAAAAGTCAGATCAAAAAAATTGCAGCGCAAATTTTTGCTTGTTATTTCATGTCTATTGACATGCAAGGTCGTGGTTCTTTCGCAGCTATCATTTGTTTTTAACTAGAGTAAGATACTAACAGTTTGTCAATTATTGTAATGACTTTTCTGTAACATTTTCTACATTCTGCGAAGATAGGAGGGATTTTATGCTCTTTTGAAGTTCATGTATGGTTTTTTCTCGACACAACAACTTGTGTATAATTGTTTCACGAGAAAACTTTCCTGACATCTGCGATAAGGTTTCTTTTGTTAGTGAATTTGTCTCTACTCAGTTGAGGTAACTTACTTTGAGCAATGTCTTCCAGGTCTAGACCTTCATATCTATTTTTGTCAATGATAGAGCGCTCTTCACGATTTGTGATATTTAGAATAGAGCTCACTTCAACTTCATGTCTATGTTTGACCCACCTACGGCATTTTTGGCCACTGGCCACATGGTCGTTGCTATACATAACAAGCATTTTGTAACGAGCTTTTGCATTCTAGGCATATTTTTACTTTGCCTTTGCATACATCTGAAGTATTCCACTTTCGTACTGAAGTATTCAATTTTTAGGTTGTCTGGTAGATTTTTTCCCGACACCGTTATCTCGGCAGATTTCGTTGGGATGTAATTTCAAGCATTCATAGGGTCTCTCCTATTAAGTCTGGTAGCACTGATAAATTTTATTTCCTTGAGTTCCAAACCCATCTTGTCATATGATCTGGCAATGTCAATTAGTTCGTTTAAATCGAAATCTAATTCAAAATCCCGAATTACTCCATATTTGTATATGAAGCTTCCAGGGATGTTGGCATATATTTCATGTTCTTTAAATGTTTCTTTTTCCTCCGCTTCGTTAACATCTTTCGGATTGTTGAAAAAGATCAAGTTTTAGTCCATATTGCTTTATATCCGTAATCTGACTCTGCTTCTTTGTTGATCATGAACAATCTAAATAGAGTCAATTTCACTAGTTTGCCGTTGCATTTTCTTTCGAAAATAACTGGAAATAGTTTTTCGTTAGAGACAAGATCATAACGGTTGTTTTTGGCTTGTACTGTAGTTTTTGCATTGCCATTCTGATTGTCTATTTCCATGTTGCCAATTGCTTTTTCGTTTGTGATAATCGCAGTGGTTGTTTTCATGTTTGAAGCGGGGTTGTTTTCCTTCTGGATGGTATTAAAGTTTTTTTTCACCTTTACCTGGGACACGTTGATGACTTGCCATTGTTCTTCTTTTTTTCATTCTCAATCATTTCGTTATCTGGTTGATTTGTCGTTGCTGTTATAACATGATTAACCCCTCCTGGATCAGGTGTTTCGCTGTACCACTATGGAGCATGTGGTAGCACGAAATCACTAATAACTGAATGTGCTTATATTTGTGGTTAAGAATCCCTCGAAACGACAGTCGTATTGCAGTTTGTTTGAACTCTTAAGTTTACTTTTCGATTCTGCCTCTATTGTAAGCTCTGTTAGATAGTTTTTTCTTAATTTGTTTGCTTATGTTGCCCTTAGAGTTTTCAAATAATAAAATTTAAAAAAAACGAGATTGCTGCTTGACCACAAAGAAGCGGTCAATTTATATACACATACATATATACATATATATATATATATATATATATATATATATATATATATATATATATATATATATATATATATATATATATATATATATATATATTAGGGTGTCCCTTATATGGGCAAAAAAACATTTTTTTATTATTTTGCAATGCATACCCCCCAAATATTTTCGTAATCCCAAAATAAACTTACTTGTGAAATTTCAGCACTATGATGATGGGCAGCCGTGCCGACTGGGCTTCAATGTTTTATATATACCTTTACTAGGTAAATATTCTGATAATTACAATTTATTCTCTAACGACCGAACGAAGTGTCAAAATAAGTAAAAAGTCAACATGATAATATTAGTCTTTATTAAATAGAGTAAAACAGATAATATTAATTGGGGTATTTCCTTTTCAAAGTAGATTTTTTCCAATCAGGATAGAGTATTCTGTGCTCTTGGACACAACGCAAGAGAAATTGTTTCTGATCTTCGTCGGCCATTATTAAGCCGTGAAAATCTTGCATCAGCTTAACTGCTCTTTCTGCCGTATCATTAAGAGCCCTTAAAGATGAGATTTTAGTTTTAGCCTTTAAATAGGCTTCATTTTCGTTCCATAACGAAACGGGAAAACCCAGCAAACTAGGGTCAATTTTAAAGCGTGAAAACCAATTTTTACTCTTTGTTGACACGAAATCAAGCATTTGGTATATAGAGAGTTTGACATTTTTTGTTCTGACAGACTATACTTCTTTGCATGATCGTATGACTTCTTCTATTCTAATTTAGAAACCATTTTCATTTTCACTTGATCATCTACCTCTTCGTCGAAAAGTGCTAAGATGGAAACTTCATCCGTCAAATACCACAAGTGTTGGCAAAACTTGGCTAAAGCTGCTTTTGAAATTGCTTCATCGATCGCTTCGTACTTCTTCAGTGTCTTCAAAAAACACAAGTCTTGTTTTGGGGCTTTTACTGCCATATTACACTGAAACCAGGGTTTTACAAAGGACGTCGCGATGAATAAAGAAACATCTTATAATGCCCGCTTATCCCTGACACTGATTTTTAATTGGTCTTGTCGCAAACACATTTTCAAAGCGTAAATTGCCCTTGCCATCCACCGTGCTTGGTGCATGGCATCAGGGGGCCTAATTTTTAATTCGCCTCCCAAATATATCAAAGAAAGTTCAATCAGCTCACGGTAGTCATCTCGCATAATATTTTTGTTTGATTCCTTCCAGTAAAACTCAATCAGTTGATTACAGTCAGTATCAGTCAGATGTTTTTTATAAAATCTGGGCTTGTTTGAAAGGCACTTGGATCAAAATTGTTCCAGTTACCTTTAAACTTTTTAAAGAGTGAAATATCGGGGCTACGGGTGACTTGGTGAACTTTAGCTTCAAATACGTTTTTCAAAACAAGTTCGAAGACATGATGGCGACAGGTAAAGGTAACAGCTCTCCTTCCAATTTTTGTTCCAATATTGCACACGCACCATATAATTCGCCTGTATTTGCAGCTATTGTGTCGCAGCACATTATCTGTATTTTTTCATAGAGATCCTAATACTGAAGAGCATTTGAAACAGCTAGGGCTTGTTCTCTTTCCGATGAATTATCTAAAAAATTGTCCAAGTCGCTTTGAAAATTCTGCTCACGACGTTTGTGAGTTTCGTGGCTTTTCTTAGATTTTTTTTTGTAGATCCCGCCAAACTTGATACAGGTTTACTAGTACACAGTTAGGTACCGATCGTGTAGGTATTCTAGCTTTGTTCCAGTTTCGTTTACTTTAAATTTCACTTCGCGCATATTATAGAATAAAACTGCTAAAACTTGGATGTTTGAAGGCGATTTCGCACCTGTTATCTGGTGTTTTATATCACCCACTAAGAAAATGTCCTTTTCAGTACTTAGTAATTCAATCGCCATTACATAAAACCAACCAAATACGTCTCAGATACAAAAAAAAACTGTTAATATGCTAACTAATTACGCAGCATGCGCCGATCGTCCCTAGCAGCTTATATGAGCAAGCTTAGGTTTCAAGTCGGCACGGGTTCCCGTTCATAAATTGAGCTAATTTTTATTTTGGGAGCATTTTATTACATGTGGAACAAATTTAGAGGGTATGCATTAAAAAATTTTTTTTTTCGAAAAATAAGGGACACCCTAATATATATATATATATATATATATATATATATATATATATATATATATATATATATATATATATATATATATATATATATATATATATATATATATATATATATATATATATATATATATATATATATGTATGTATACATATATGTATATATATATATGTATAAATATATATATATATATATATATATATATATATATATATATATATATATGTATATAGATATATATATATATATATATATAGATATATATATATATATATATATATATATATATATATATATATATATATATATATATATATATATATATATATATATAAAGGGTGGTCCAACCAAAACGCACGATGTTTATTGTAAATAAAACAAAAAGTTTTCAGAGAATTATGTTCATTTTTTTTATTATAATAGAAGGATCTATGACAATTATGTATGAAATAAAAAATCTCCCAAATGCTCGCCACGACTACGATAGTATACTTCTATCCGATAATCCGTTTTTTCAATGACTCAGACATAATTGAGATTCAATGTCGTTAATGTGCTGAATTATCTCATCCTTTGGCTCTTGAATTGTTCTTAGCTTATTGAAGTACACTTTTTCTTTTAAATATCCCCAGACAAAGAAGCCCAACGGAGTCAAATCACATGATCGTGGTGGCCAATTACGTCTCGCGCAAAAGAGCCATTGTTTCGTTGACTGTGTAGCAGGTGGCATCACCCTGTTGGAACCACATATCCTCCAGGCCCATAATCTTAATTTCTGGCCACAAGTAGTCCGTTATCATCCCGCAATAGCGGTAACTGCTTAGCCGTCCTCATTTTCGAAGAAGAACGGCCCGAAGACACCGCCAGCCCATAAACCGCCCCAAACAGTCACTCTTTGTGGATTCATCGGCTTTTCAGCAATCACTCGTGGATTCTGATTTGTCCAAATGCGGCAATTCTGCTTATCAACGAGTCCACTGAGGTGAAAGTGTGCCTCATCGCTGAAGATGATTTTCTTTGTATAGTCACCATTCCCTTCTGTCTGTTCAACCAACCATTCGGCGTATTGCCGACGCTTGAAATGGTCAGTAGTCTTCAGCTCTTGAGCCAATTGAACCTTGCAAGCGTGTAAATTCAAGTCTTTATTCAAAATTCGC
This sequence comes from Odontomyia ornata, assembly GCA_963969285.1. NCBI lineage: Eukaryota > Metazoa > Arthropoda > Insecta > Diptera > Stratiomyidae > Odontomyia > Odontomyia ornata. The sequence continues at coordinate 198,951,289 of OZ017739.1, forward strand.
ATCAATGATGTTCGTGAGATCTTCAATTGTTGGGCACGACGACGAGTCGAGGTTGACGGCTCTTCTGCCACACTATCGCGAACAACATCAATATTTTCCGCAGAACGAACTGGGCGAGCATGCACAGGTGATTTCACATTTCCTATAGACGCGGTTTGCTGAAATTTCCGCACGATTCTCCCGATTGTGGACACATTTGGTCGATTATGCTGACCAAAAAAATCACAAAGTGCACGAAATACATTTTGATTTGAACGCCCATTTTCGTAAAAGGCTTCAACAACCTTAACGCGCTGCTCAATTGTGAACATCTTCAGGAATGAATTTGTCAAACACTAAAGCGAAGAAAAAACTTGACGTTAAGGTGTGACTCACAACTAACATCCTGCATTATGGTTGGACCACCATTTATATATTGTCGCGTGTTATGGTTCGCGGCCGATAATTTTAATGCTCCCGGAAAGTGAAAACGCAATGTCTTTTAAATTAAGTTAAGAGAGTTTTTTCACTAAGAATGCAATATAATTGATTAAACTATTTTACATAAAATATTATTCACTTGTCTATAAATTTATATTCCAACTGTCTGTATCACGAAAATCACTTTACTATCAATCAATATCACCTTTAATTCGCGCTCCACATTTATCCCAGTTTTACTATCCCCCGCATTCATTCAGCTCGGCTTTATATAGGGTCTCTAGTGATTCAATCCATCTCTCGTACATTGGCAAATGTTCTAACGAGAACTACTTGGAATATTCGAGCAATTCTGAATAGCCGCAGTGACGTCACTTTCAGATGTTGATCATGAATCTACTTGGTCTATTCTTGTGCTTTCGAGTACATTCGTCTATTGATCATGATGTTATTAATAGTTGCGACAACAATTGCGACAGTAGCTCGCAGAATTATTTGGACATGTAACGCTGCCCCCACCTCAGTTCTTGTCGCCCCGAAAAGATGTGTTGCCAGTTGTAGTCAAGTCTCCCTGGATGTCATATGGGGCAAGACGGTCCAGGTGCACGATTTTCAGTTTGGCTCTCGGCTTACGGTATTATTTTATGCGATATACGACGTCATTGATTCGCTTTGTAACTCGGTATGGTCCCTCCCAATTGTGCTGCAACTTTGGAGACCTACTCTTCCCCCGTTGTGGGTTGTATAGCCATACCAAATCATGTTGATGGAAGACAGTAGAATTTGCCTTTAGATCATACCTGGACTTCATGCGGTCAGTAGCCGATTCGAGCTGTTTTCGTACTGTCCGGTGTATCGGGTTCAACCGTTGCCTAGCTCACTTGCGTACTCCTAGATCGTTTGGGGTTTTTCAGGGGGTGTTCCGAACTTTAGATCAACCGACAGACGAATAGTCTTACCGAAACTGACTTTGGCTGGGGCTTCGCCCGTTGTTGCATGTTCGGCAGCTCTGTACGCCATCAAGAATAATGGGATGTGCCGGTCCCAGTTCCTTTGGTTCTCGTCAACCATCTTGGCCAGGTGTTTATTGAGCGTACCGTTGAAACGTTCGACCATTCAATCGGATTGGGGATGCAGCAGCTCGCACTTTTCGCCAAAAACTAGTGACTCAAAGTTTTGTCCTTGATCCGAATGTAGTTCGCAAGGTACGCCGTGCCTACTGACCCAATTTAACACCCGCTGTTCGGCTACAGTAATTGCTTTCTGGTTGGGAGTGGGGTAGACCTCGAGCCACTTGCTGAAATAATCGGCCACAACCTGCGTGTATCGATTTCCCCATTCGGATTCGGGAATGGGTCCTGCGATGCTAACAGCAATCCTTTCAAATGGTACCCCCACGTTATAGCATTTGACCTCTCAGTCGTCGCTTTGGACCTTTGACGGAAGCGCAAATTGTGCATCTACGACACCAGTCCTCTACGTCTTCTCGAGCGTGAAGCCAGTAGAACTTTTCCCGCGATTTCGCTAAGGTCTTGTTAACACCAAGGTGGCCTCCCGAGGATCCTTCGTGAATTTTCTGAATCGCATCGTGGATTCGGCTTTTGGGAAGTATAGTTTGCATCCTGTAGGAGCTGCCGTCCGCCGTTTTCCATTTCCGCTTGAGTACGCCACCCTCCACCTGAAGGGAGTTCCATTGTGCCCAATAGCACCTCAGGGTTGCGCCATGCATTGAAACGTCCTTCCACTTAGATCGCCTAGTTGTCTCCTTCCATACGAGTAATGATCCGACGTCTTCATCGGCTAGCTGGGCGTTTCGAAACTCCTCCAATGACCAACCTTCATCAAATTCGGCCGTCATCACTCGTAGATCATCGGTCGGCTCCTTTTCCTCAATTCGTCGGCAACGCTTGCAGTTAGCTGGACATGGATGACGAGATAGGGCGTCAGCATATCCATGAACTTTGTAGTAATTGAGTAGGTATGGCTCAAAAAGCCAGCGTGCGAGAGTTTGTCTCGTTACAATCCAGGCGGAACAGCTTTACTTCATGAGGACTTTCCATTTCCTATTTACCACGTCGGTGATGATGAAGAGACTACAAAAATTGTTGATTGTTATGAAAAATTCAATAATTTTGATATGCCAAATCAGAAATATCGATCATTATGTAGCATTCAAGTGAATACGCTGATGTCGGCAGCTGTGAACTCAGAAGTCTGCATGCGTCGAACAACTGTGACAAATAACTTAGCTCCTGCAAAATTTTGAGATCCCCTAAGCGGTAGAAATATTTACACAACTCTTTTCCCACGAAAGATTGTAGACCCTGCTGAAAGAAAAGTGGATAATTCCGAAAAGTTTATTGTAGTTTCTGCACGATTAGATACTGCTTCATTTTTTTCGATGGAATAGGACTCGGAGCAATGGATTCTCTCGTTTCATTTTCAGTTGTAGTGAGCATAGCAAATTTATTATCCACAATCATTAATGGCCCAAAAGAAGGGCAGAAAAACGTTTTATTTATGCTGTTCAACGGCGAGTCGTATGATTACATCGGATCACAACGCTTCGTATATGATCTTCCAACGAAAAGCTTTCCATCGAAAAACACACATACAGATATCATCACTTTAGATAATATTGAGTTCATGATTGATATAGGAACATTAGATGATCTTCAAAACATAACAATATTTTCAGTTATTGATTTCCCATACAAGAAAACTTTTATCGATTCTCTTCATGATTATAATAGCAAGTTCAGTCTGGGATTGAATATCTCAGAACAACAAATCTACCTCCTACATCTTCGTGAAAATATTTCATTTCCAGTGGTAATCGTTTCGTCAGCTCCAAAAAAATAAGTTTTATCACTCTATTTATGACGATGCCACGAATATTGAATTTACCTACAAAAATACATCACGAACAAGAAATGGATCAAGATAATGCTCGCGGAGTGGGGTTGAAACGGAAAATTTAAGCTGACCGAGATTGACGCAGAACTGGTTATTACATTGCATTAAACGGATCTCGTCAAGATGGAAATGAATAGAAGAATGGATTCGGGGGCGGTCTACTTCAAGTCGTCAAGCAGCGAGGTTCTGTTGGAGAAAAACAAGGCAGATGAAACGAGCGGGGGCCATCATTCAAAGAAATGGAATGTGAAACGCGAAGAATTCCTGCATCTCGTATGCGACCGTTTGAATTTCATCAGAATGCGTCGCGTTACCAGTTTTTCGGTTTGAGTCCCATTGTTTGTGTTGCAAGCAAAAAGTGTGTACTTGATTTTCATAACTTTGGCGTGGATGATTCCCCCTTATTGCGCGTTTTTGCCGTAATTCCCTCGATCTGTTGCCATTTCGCCGTTATTCCGTCTTTACGGTGCACTGCTGCCTCATGAACACGCGGTTGCGAATGAAAAATTGCGGGAATTCTGAGACTCAAACTGAGCGGTTGATGGATACATTGGAAGTACATCGTGTTTAAAGGAACAGGAACTCTGAAAGAACATTGGATTTTACAAACTGATTTCCATGCATATTCTTACGATATATATGATAAGTCATTTAGTGATTCACGCGCATTAAAAGATCATTGTGCAATTGTTCTGTGCGCGCCACTTTGACCCGAGTAATATACCGTAACTTCTTGTTTGCCCTGTTTTGTGTTAAAAATAAACAAAATTAATCGACTCTAACGAATTTACTTCCTGTATGCAAATTAAGGATCGAATGCGTGCAAAGACCGTGTAGAGTGCTGATATATAATGTTGTGGTTCTGGAAAATTGATTATTTGATTGGGTTCGAGTGCAATTATTGCTACAAGTGCACTTCATAGCGGCGATAAGGAAGGAAGAAGAAAACTCGTTTGCGATTGTTTCTTTTTTCATGTGTTTGGGACGTGTTATTTGTGAAATCTTTGCGGTTTACCGTTACTTTGGTTGCTTCTTAGTTGACATAACTCGCAACTCGCCTCCAGACGGACCTGTGATTAATGTTATTCTGGTAATTGGAACATCGATTCTATGGGAAAAATTCTCGCTGACTTGGCATATTTTTATTGTGTTGTGCGGACCGTTACTTGCGAAAATTGATTTCACGGAATATTTTGATGTCAAGGCTGTTTCGTTAGCAACATATGCTGATAATTGTTTAGTGACCGTATCTGGCGATTTTGATTTAACTTGCTCTGCCAATAATTGTAACGTAGAGGATTATCATAATTTTTTGTGAGTGTCCCAAGCCCAGTACTTAATTAATATATCTGTAAATGTTCAGTTTGAAAGCCATGACTTACGCACCCCACCTCGTCAACGAGCGCTCGTCGTCGGAAAGGCTGGGTAAGTACTCATTTGAATGATTTAAAATTTTTTGACAGACGTTTCAAATTTTGTATATACATGTAATGTTTTTATACATATTTCAAATCTTATATGCACTTTACTTTACCTCTACATACAATAATGGGCTTTGGAAACAAAACAATAATTCATAGGGACGGGGTGTTACATACTTTATGAATAAATGAAATGGATCTCTTACATCGACATTAATAGAATCACACTTCTATTCCCTTGTTCCCCTTTAATTCTTTACATCGATGTTTACATAGTAACAGAAGAAGATTAGATTTATTATTAGTTTATAAATTATTACGATCGAATTCAAACTTGATATTGCTTGTGCTTGAGAATTTTTGTATCGATCTTCAATCTTGAAATTATTGCGTGAATAAAAATACAAATGAATTTGTAACTTACAAACGATATCGGTCTTTCCTTTCCGATAACTCTGACCGGGTATAGGACCCGGTACGCTGGCAGGCTGCCCCCTAAAAACATGAGCCAGCCGCCGGGTACAATTTAATCCTTTTTTCTTTGTTTCAGGTGACATCGCGGGTTGAGTGGCCCAAGCAGAGTGCCTCTTTATGACATAGAGTCATTTGTGGGCCATGAGCTTCGTCGGGTAACGACGAAGTTACCCTATGTCCGCCTCTTTTCACATGTTCCACTTGTTCTCGATACAAGTCCATTTTCTCTCGGTGTAGTTACCTACACTTTTTGCGACTTCGGTCGCCTCGTTTTAGTTTGACCAGGAGAAATTCGTGAGTGCGAAATTTTTTGTAGTGGGTCCTCGTGCTGGGGAAATGAACCCGCCCCACGACACCGCAATGCTAGCCTGCCAGCGCATTCACGCGTCCCCAGAAGAGGGCATTCTCGGCAGATATCTCCATCTTCTTCTGCCGAGGCAGCAGAACATCGCTGCAGTCCTTCACGGACATTTGAAACGTTTAAATTCACTACAAATGGCGCCCAACGTGGGGCCCCGAAATGCCCGGCTGTATCATCAGTCGTGAGCATGAGACAGTCCATCGTCTCTAGGTGTCCCCACAAGGTGTCAAGAATATTGGCGGGTAGGTAACTCCCGAGGGTTTTTGCACTAATCGTGCCCCAGCAAGTCTAGTAACTTCCGAACGTGTGTTGTCTTTGGACATCAATATCGTTTGGTCCTGCTTTTGAATTATACTTTGGTGGTTTACCACCATTGTATGACTAGTAAGGCCAAATGATATTAGAGTCCCTATTTGTGTTCGGAAGTTATTATCTCAACATACATTTTGCGGAGGATTCTGATCCGCTCCCCAAACCAGCGGTGCCTGAGTGTCTTAAATTACATGGATCTTGATTTCATGTGATTGGCTGATTAGCTAATCCATGACTATCCATGACAAGACACGCGCTGCTTGTGGATCAGAATTCAACCTTGGGCTGACAAGTGGTAACTTGTAAAAACTTGCGGATGAGGGAGCACTTCTGAACCCTGATTCTCATGGTGCCGCAAGAGAGTTGTCCCTGAAACGCTATAGAAGGAATGTGCCATTGGTGTCCATACTTGGGAAGAAGGACGGAATGGAAAGACCGATTATTTTTTTTGATAACATAAATAAAAATTTTTTTATACATTTTGTTTTTTTTTTTTTGAGGTTTAATGATAGTTCGCCACTGACGGCCACTTGGAAATTAGATATATTTCACGTCATTTTCCGCATTTTTCTCTTATGCATATATATTCATTTAGATATTCTTTATAGATATTCATCGTTTAAATTTTAAAAATAAATTTTGTTCAGCATGCCCACCAAACGCACGCCCGAAAGGAGGAAGTTGCGATCAGATGCCGGACCAGCGCTCTTGTGCTCCATCTGTCATGAGGACATGGACATGGATGGTGTTTGGTCCAACTGCGGCAAACCTCATCCACGTGCCCGCTCTGTCGTCAGCCTCTAGAAACCACCCAGCCAGCAACAGAACGACCTCAGTCCTCCAGCGCAAGTGGAACAGTGCCTAAAAGCGGACCCCTTCCATCCACGACAATGGGTGCACGAGAGGAAGACTACCGAGCCGAAGTAGTGCCGCCTGCGGAAGGGCCGTGACCCACCGTGGCTGTGGAGGCGACAGTCCTACAGGATTTAATGGCGCTCATGCAGGACCTGACCACCCGGGTAGCCTCGCTGGAAAGCCAGAAGCAGAATCCAGTACCACCTCGGCCAAGAACGCCTCCGATGTGGGATTCGGACCTAAATCCATGGGATTTTCCGGTAGACTCGCGGCGCGATCACGAACGAATCCGGCCCGGTGCGGGGATGAATCCGTTGGCTCCAGTGTACGGGCCCCGACTGAGCCAAGCACCGCCACCAACTCAGGCTCCAGTGATTCCGCCGGACCAACGCATCCATCCACACGCTACGTATCGGCTGAAGCCGACGCTGATCCCCAGCATCATCTAGGGCTGGAATCTGCATTTCAGCGGGGAACCCAACACTATAACAGTGGAAGTTTTCATTGGTCGGGTGGAGTCGCTGATTGAGCAAATGCAAGCAGGAGACCATACGGCGCTGGCAGGATATTTGCCAATGCTGCTTAGGGGAGCAGCACTTGAGTCATATTGGCGAATACATTCGCCCCCACCATCAATACGCTGGTCACGGTTGAAGGAGTTAGACTCTTAATAGTGAAAATTAAAATTGTGAAATAGTTAAATAAGTGATTGTGCATTTTTAAGTAATTAAATAAACTCTTTTAATTTAATTTAAAAGACATTGCGTTTTCACTTTCCCGGAATATTAAAATTATTGGCCGCGAACCATAACACGCGATAATATATATAAATATATATATATATATATATATATATATATATATATATATATATATATATATATATATATATATATATACAGTCTTCCACAAAAGTCAAGGTACAGTGATAAATATCATGAAAATTGTTTGATATTTTTATTTAAAAACCTATAGTGATAAAATTTTTTTTGGTATTACTTCAACTCTAATCATTACACTTTAAATTCATGTAAAACAAAACGAAAATTCTGTCGTATTAATATATTATTACATATGATGTGTTGGAAAGTCAATGAATGAAGTCCACAAAAGTCATGGTACACCTAAAGAAAAATGATACAAATTGTAATTATAGTCTTGCATAGTTATTTTAATTATACTTTTCTTAATATTTTGTCGGATATCCTTTCATCTGAATTACTTACTTCAGTCTTTTAGGCATAGAATATACCAATTTTTTAGTAAATTCGCTGCTGATTCTGGCCCACTCCTCCAATATAACATCCTTAAGCTGCGCCTTGCTTGATATCACTCTTTTTCGGATTTTTGTCTCAAGCTCATTCCAAAGATGCTCTATAGGGTTCAAATCAGGGCTTCGAGGCGGTGTAGCAAGCATGCGAGTATT
>OZ017739.1:198964473-198991973 GCA_963969285.1 Odontomyia ornata
ATACGTGCTACGAGGACTGACCTGGAAGACCTGCTTGGTGTACCTAGATGACATCATTGTTATTGGGAGAACGTTCGAAGACCATGTGCGGAACTTAGAAGAGGTTTTCTGTCGATCGCGACTGGCGAATCTGAAACTTAATCCCGACAAGTGTACCCTTTTTGCAGCTGAAGTAAAATACCTGGGACACGTTGTATCAGCAGAAGGAGTCAAAACCGACCATGAGAAAATTGAAGCCGTAAAAAGCTGGCCAACACCAAACAACAAGCGCCAACTACGAAGTTTTCTGGGTCTGGCAACCTACTATCGAAGATTCGTCAAAGACTTTGCCAAAATAGCTAAGTGTCTCCATCAGTTAACCGGGAAAAATCGTCCGTATATCTGGAATGTACTCTCCCAGCAGATCGATGGCGAAGAAAAAGTCCTTTCGTATTACAGTCGAGCTCTCATAAAAAGTGAGAGGAGCTACTTGCGTGACCAGGAAGGAGCTATCGGCTATAATAGAGGCAACCAAGCAGTTCCACAAGTACCTATATGGCCAGAAATTTGTTCTTCGAACAGACCATGCATCGCTGAGATGGCTGCTTTATTTTAAAAACCCCGAGGGACAAGTTGCTAGATGGATCGAAAGATTGCAGTCATACGACTACAAAATTGTTCATTGGAAGGGCGGAGTTCATGGAAATGCTGACGACCTATCTCTTCGTCCATGTCCAGCTAGCTGCAAGCATTGCTGAAAAGGAGCCGACCGTTGATCTGCGAGTGATGACGGCCGAATTCGATGAAGGTTGGTCACTGGAGGAGATTCGAAATGCCCAGTTAGCCGATCAAGACATCAGACCATTGCTCGTATGAAAGGAGACAACTGGGCGACGTGAGTGGAAGGACGTTTCATGCATGGCGCCACCGTGAAAAGTTATTGGGCACAATGGAACTCCCTTCAGGTGGACGGTGGAGTACTCAAGCGGAAATGGGAAGCGGCGGATGGCAGCTCCTACAGGATGTAAACTATACTTCCTAAAAGCCGAATCCACGATGTGGTTGAGGAAATGCATGAAGGATCCTCGGGAGCCCACCTTGGTGTTAACAAGATCTTAGCGAAATTGCGGGAAAGATTCTACTGGCTCCACGCTCGAGCAGACGTAGAGGACTGGTGTCGTAGATGCCCGATTTGCACTTCCATTAAAGGTCCAAAGCGACTACTGAGAGGACAAATGCAAACTTACAACGTGGTTGTACCGTTTGAAAGGATTGCTGTTGACATCGCAGGACCCTTTCCTGAATCCGAATGGGGAAATCGATACACGAATCCACGATGTGGTTAAGAAAATGAATGAAGGATCCTCGGAAGGCCACCTTGGTGTTAACAAGATCTTAGCGAAATTGAGGGAAAGGTTTTAGTGGCTCCACGCTCGAGAAGACGTAGAAGATTGGAGTCGTAGATGCCCGATTTGCACTTCCATTAAAGGTCCAAAGCGACTACTGAGAGGACAAATGCAAACTTACAACGTGGGAGTACCGTTTGAAAGGATTGCTGTTGACATCGCAGGACCCTTTCCTGAATCCGAATGAGGAAATCGATACACGCTGGTTGTGGCCGATTATTTCAGCAAGTGGCTCGAGGTCTATACCATTCCCAACCAGGAAGCAACTACTGTAGCCGCACAGCTAGCGTTAAATTGGGTCAGTAGGTACGGCGTACCTTGTGAACTACATTCGGATCAAGGCCGAAACTTTGAGTCACTAGTTTTTTGCGAGATGTGTGAATTGCTGGGAATACGAGGACAACACCGCTGCATCCCCAATCCGATGGAATGGTCGAACGTTTCAACGGCACGCTCAATAAACACCTGGCCAAGATGGTTGACGAGAACCAAAGGGACTGGGACCGACACATACCACTATTTTTGATGGCGTACAGAAATGCCGAACATGCATCGACGTGCGGAGCCCCAGTCAAAGTCATTTTTGGCAAGACCCCTGAGAAACCCCAAACGAACTCGGAGTACGCAAGTGAGCTAAGGCAACGATTGAAGCAGATACATCGGACAGTGCGAAAACACCTCGAATCAGCTGCTGACCGCATGAAGACCAGGTATGATCTAAAGGCAAATTCTGCTGGCTTCCATCAAGATTGCTTGGTGTAGCTATACAACCCACAACGGCGGAAGGGTAGGTCTCCGAATTTGCAGCACAATTGGGAGGGACCATACCGAGTTACAAAGCGAATCAAGGACGCCAAAATGAAAATCGTGCACTTGGATCGTCTTGCCCCATATTACATCCAGGGAGACTTAACTACGACACATCTTTTCGGGGCGAAAAGGACTCAGGTGGAGGCAGTGTTACATGTCCAAACATTTCTGCGGGCTACTGTCGTAATTGTTATCGCAACTATTAAGAACATCATGATCGATAAACGAATGTACTCGAAAGCACAAGAATCGACCAAGAATGATCAATATCTGAAAGTGACGTCATTGCGGCCATTCAGAATTGCTCGAATATTCCAGGTAGTTCGCCAATATACGCGAAATGGATAGAATGACTAGAGACCCTATATAAAGCGGAGCTGAATGAATAGTAAAACTGCGATAGAGTGGAGCGTGAAGTAAAGGCGATATTGACTGATAGAGTGGAGTGATTTTCGTGATACAGACAGTTGAAATAAAAATTGATAGACAAGTGAAAAGTAGAATTGTAAAATAGTGAAATTAATGATTGTGCATTCTTAGTAAATAAACTCTTTTAACTTAATTTAAAAGACAGTGCGTTTTCACTTTCCCGGAACATTAAAATTATCGGCCGGGAACCATAACACGCGAAAGTGGTGTCGAGAAGTGAGAAAGAAAACATTGAAAGTGAAAACTTTTAAACATTTATAAAATGCACAATAGTGGAAACGTGGAAACTGGTGAAAAAAAACTGAAACAATAAAAAGGCCACGAAGCTTAAATTTAATTAATTGGCCGCGAACCATAACACGCGACAATTTTATATATATATATATATATATATATATATATATATATATATATATATATATATCTTCTTCTTAGCACTACAGCCCCTCTCGGGCCTTCGCTTCCTGCAAATAGCGCCTCCAACTCTCTCGGTCCATTAACCGCGTCCGCCAATTTCGAAATCCGAGCAGCGATGAACTGTCTTCATCGACCGAGTCAAACCAGCGTTTCCTCGGTCCCCACTGATCTCCGGCCTTCAGTTTCCCAACGAATACCTTTTTTGTTATCCGTACTTCGTCCATACGATTCATGTGGCCAGCCCATTGCAGCTTCCGCAGTCTTACAATCGTAAAGACCTCCGGTTCGTCAAAAATTTCATACAACTCATGGTTGTATCGAATTCGCCATTGGTCCCCGTCTAGCTTCGCCCCGATTATTCGAATAAGGACCCGTCGCTCAAAGGCGTTCAATATATTTGCGGATGCTTGGGTTAGGGTCCATGTTTCACACTCATAGCATAACACAGGTCTTATCACAGATTTGTATGCTTGGAGCTTTGTTTTCCTGTGTATGCAGCTGGTCTTCAAGATCGTCAAGACTGAATAAAATATTTTATTTGCGAGCTGTATTCTTCGGCGTATTTCGTCTTTTTCATTACCCGTTTTCTTTATTTTGGCGCCTAAATACACAAATTCGCCAACATTTTCGATACTGTATTCGCCAAGTGTGATATTTTGCGTATTTGAGGTATTTTTCCTCGACTGCTGCATGCGCTTTGTTTTATTCTCATTTATTTATAGCCCTACTAGTTTTGCTTCGCTGTCGAGTTTCACGAAGAGTTCTTTGGCAGTTGTTAATGACCGTGACAGAATGTTGATGTCGTCCGCATAGGCTACTTTTTGGCTCGACTTGTATGGTAATGTACCTCGCGTATCGACAGGTAGCTTCCTTATGACGTACTCCAGAGCCAAATTAAATAGCAATGGGGCCAGCCCATCTCCCTGTTTTAGTCCGATATTTGTGTCAAAGGCATCGGTGAGTTGGTTATTGATGCGGACTTGGGAGTTTGTCGATGTCATTTTCATTTTGGTCGGACGGACTAATTTAGCTGGGATACCAAAGTAAAGCATTATTTGGTACAGTACGTTACGATCAATACTGTTGATAACGCCAAGAAATCCTGTCAAACTTAAGTTGTCAAGTGTACCAGGAACTACAGTATCGACAGGGTGGTTTAGGTATATCTCTAACCCAATGACGATATGAAGCCTTTTTCACAAACAGAAAAGACCTGGGTAACCACAGTTCTTTCCTTTATGACACTTCACGAGTTGACCAGATGAGCCTTGATGTCGTGCTGAAGTCTTGGAATCCAAAGCCTTCGGGCTCTTGTCACTACTGTGAAAGAATTCTATAAATCTTTTGAACCAAAGCCTTCTTGTATGAAAATACGAAACGCTATTCTTGATGTTACTATCAATACTGAATTTTATTTCTCCTTACTTCTACTTTTATACAATTCTTCTTAATTACTTAGAACTATTAACTTAAGCATACTGGTTACAATAATGTTTGTAAGTCAATACTTACTAATCATTGTTTGTCCATAAACTCTTACATTTTCGTGCTGTGTATGGCAATAGCCAATAACCCTAAAGCACCAATATGTAGATGCTGGCGGTGTAAATGGTCCAGTAATAGTTTTGACACAAAATCTGAGCCTGGTAATAGCATTGGATGTTTTGCATCATATGTAATATCGGCCTTCTCCAATCTGCCACCTACCCGAATTACTCCAGAATTGTCGATAAATGGCGACAACGATGCAATGTTGCTGCTTTTCTTGACGTTCCCGTCATGCTTAATCTGCTGAATCTCATCCTTGTAATGTACTTTTTGAATCTCCTTAACTATTGTTAGTAACGCTTCTTCCAACTCCATAGTAGTTAGCCATTTCCCAATAGAATTGGTTTTCTTTGTACCCTTTAACCTTCTTCCAGCGCGTAACATATATGCTAATACTCGCTGCAGTGTCCAGAATGAATTACGATGATTAATGTGATAGATCGGGTGATTACCTTTCACTTCTGCATTCATGCATGTGATTAATGCGCCTCTCCGCTCCTCATCTTCTCTTCATATAATTGAAAATGTTCTGTCAGGCCATTGATTTTCCTCTTTTGCTCAGAATGAAGGCCCCCAGAACCATCGTTCTTCGTTCAGAAGCTGATGTGGAGTCGTGCCTCTAGACAATATGTCGGCAGGATTTTGTTTTGATGAGATATAGTTCCATTGTTGTTTACTCGACATTTGTTGTATAGCCGCTGTTCGATGTGCAATATAAGTTTTACATGTTGCAGGATCCCCACTTATCCAAGATAACACTATCTGCGAGTCTGTCCAATAGTACGTCTGATTTATCTTTTCTTGTATCGCTGTTGTGACTTTCTGTACCAGCTTGGTTGCTAATTGTGCTGCACATAACTCCAGTCTAGGTAACGTAATTAATTTCACTGGAGCGACTCGAGACTTGGAACACATTAATTTTGTTTGAATTCTTCCATCCATGGTCAAAGCTCGAATGTAAATTGCTGCACCAGAGGCCTTTTCACTTGCATCTGAAAATGCGTGAATTTCAATCCTGTGAGATGCATTTGCATCTATCACGTTTCTTTGAATCTTGATTTGATGTATGACACTTAAACTGTTCCGAAATTTTCTCCAGTAGTCTGCCAATTCGTCATTTAACTCTTCATCCCAGTCTAGCTTATGCCTCCACAATCTTTGTATAAATATTTTTGCATAGACAATAATCGGATTCACCAACCCTAGTGGGTCAAACAGTCGTGCTACTTCTGAAATCACTTGTCTTTTGGTAATGCGTTGATATACTTCTGGCCATTTCGTTGTAAATCGAAATATATCTTGAGAGGCTTGCCATGACACACCTAATGTCTTGATATATCTTTCGTCGTCTTCATCAAAAGTTTTTTCTTCTTCTCGTATATCTAAAGGAACTCCTATTAACAATCGTTCATCACTAGCAGCCCATTTGTGATTGAAACTTCCTGAAGTAATAATGTCACTTGCTTCCTGATTTCCATAGTTTCACACAAAGAATTTGCTCCTGTTATGATGTCGTCGACATAACAGTCCTTAAGTGCCCTTTTTCCTGGTGGATATTTCAACTCTTCATCTTCTGCCAGTTGTTTTAGACATCTCGTTGCTAAATATGGCGCAGTTTTGGTACCATATGTCACCGTTGTGAGTTTGTAAAACTGAATTTGCTCCTGGGATGAACTTCGCCACATTATTAACTGTAACCCTTGGTCTTCATCCGCCATGCGTATTTGTCGGTACATTTGTTTGATATCGGCCATGATCACATGCTTATACGCGCGAAATTGTAACAGGATATCGAATAGATCATCTTGTACTTTCTTGCCTTTCATCATTAAATCATTTAGAAATAACTTGAATGTCGTTTTACAAGATGCATCAAATACTACCCTTAACTTTGTTGAACTTTTATCAGGATTCACAACTGCGTGATGTGGCAAAAAATAATGAACAGTAGGACTTTCCCTCTCCTGTATTCTTTCCATATGTCCCAGTCTTAAATACTCTGATAGAAACTGACTATACTGTCGCTGCAATTCCGGATCCTTTGAGAATTTCTTTTCCAAGTTTTCATATCTTCGCCATGCAATACCTCTTGATTCCCCTAGCAACTCTGGAGAATCCAACATAGGTAGGTTAACTATAAATCGTCCGGACTCATCTCGAGATGTTGTATTGAGAAAAAATTCCTCACATTGTCTATCTACCTTGGATAATGGTTTCCTTTCCTGGATTTCTTCGATCTCCCAAAACTTGGTAAGTTCTTCGTCAAGTTGCAGAGTCGTAACACCCACAGTTTGTTCTCTAGGTTGAGTTTGAGACATTTTGCCAAGTACTATCCATCCAAATACGGATTTCTGTAAGAACGGCCGATCAGACCGATGTTTTATTTGTTTTGTCCGCATAAGTTCACCGTACATTTCCACTCCTAACAGCATGTCAATTTTCTGTGGCTTATTAAAGTTCGGATCAGCTAGCTCTATTGTTGTTGGTATTTTCCATTGAGATGCATCGATAAATCTCAGCGGCTGCATGCTCGTTATTTGTTTTACCACATATGCTTCTACAATTGTGGTGTAATGACTACTTTTAGCCTGAACTTCGATGTTTACTCGGTCTTTTGAATCTAACTGCGCGGTTCCTATGCCGCATATTCGAAGTTTTTCTTCCTGGGCATCCAACCTAAGTCGCTTCTGCAGCCTTTCTGTTATTAAGTTGATCTGCGAACCAGAGTCTAACAAGATTCTACATTCAACTGGCCTTTTGTGCTTATCCAGGACCGTTACCAGTGCTGTCCCTAGAAATACGTATTTTTCCAGGTCCTTATTAGTTGAATTGGTTATATTTATTGATGCCTGTGATTCCTCTCCCTTTCTTGATACAACAGCACCCTTATGTAATACAGTATGATGTTTTTGATTGCATGTCCTACAGCTTATGGACCGACACGTTTTCCAACCATGACCTTTCCTCAAACAGTTGTAACACAGGTTGTTTATCGTATGACTGACTCTCGATCTTGAATTGTCATTGCCACAAATTTTTCGCAATTGTGTAGCATGTGAACTCTATTGCAAACTATGCATTTAAATGGACTCTGTACCACTGGACATGAGGTACTCTTAGCTCTTTGAGGCGCTGCCTTCGTTGACGATGCTTTAACTCCCAAAGCCTCAAATGACTGAAATCTTGTTTCCAAAAAGTGTAGAAATTCGTCCAATGTCTGTAGCTCCCTTGGGTTCTTAATTGATTGTTCATATGCTATATGTGTTGTTGTATCCAATTTTTTTATTAATATATGAAGCAGCATTGGATCCCACACGCCGCTCACTTTCATTCCGATGTTTTCCAGCATCAAAATACTTTCTTGAGTTGTATCATGCATTGTCTTTAATGCCTTAGCTGATTCTGATGTTGTATTTGGCTGATTTATCAAATTGTCTAAAACGCAAGACACCAAAAGTCGCTTATTTTGGTATCTTTCTTTTAGAATTTTCCATGCCACCTCATAATTTTCAGCCGAAATGATCAAATGCTTAATTAGCTTTTCCGCTTCACCTGTTAAGTTGGACTTGAGATACCACATTTTTTCTACTTTTTCAATTCCTTGGTTGTCAATCATCTGACTGAACATATCGTGGAATTGGGGCCATTTCAAATAATCTCCGTCAAACTTAGGAATGGTAATTGTTGGTAAATTTATAGCTGTTCTTGCTTGATGATGTCCCGATGATCCTGCACCTGTCCGTCCATGATCTGCATCCAACTGCTCTTTCAGCTTAATAATCATCTCTTGGACCTTTTCATCTAATTCATATATATCATGTGCGTCAAAACCGTACTGTTCCGGGTCTTCCACCATTTCATGAATCTCTTCGTTGAGTTTTTGAATTTTTGCCCAATCTGCTTGTAATCGGTTAATCATCGTTTCGTAATAGGCCTTCGTTCGATTGTGTAAAACAACCCTTTCCATACTCATCTGTAGCGACATTTGATTCAAATTGCATTTTCGAATCATTTTTTGCACTTCGGGTTTGATTAATGCCTCTACTGTCATGGGTTGAGAATCATCTGACTTCTCCTCTTTGTCGCTCCTCGTTTTTGCTACTTGTAGCCTGCATTCTAATTCTGCCTTAAATTCGTTGAATATAAATTCCAGTTGGTCGTACAAATTTTCGGAGAAGTACGGATGGTCTAACCGGGCTGGAAATGCCTGCCGGATCTCATCATCTCGCTGGTTAAATTCTTGCCAACCAGATTGTAACTTAATCAGCCGCTCCTGAACTGCCTTCTCCGTCTTACGCTCCTCTGCCAACTGCTTGTACGCTTCGTATGCTGCCCTGATTTGCTTAGCCAACGTTGATTGTAGCTTCGTAAGTTGATTCAAGTCTGCCATCGCTGCTGTATGATCGAGACTTAACCGTGATTTCGCAGTGTCGTCCTTTTTAGAATGAATCCCTTTCACAGTAGGATCACGTCGGGGTCACCAAAAATGATAACGCCAAGCAATCCTGTCAAACTTAAGTTGTCAAGTGTACAAGGAACTACAGTATCGACAGGGTGGTTTAGGTATATCTCTAACCCAATGACGATATGTAGCATTTTTCACAAACAGAAAAGACCTGGGTAACCACAGTTCTTTCCTTTATGACACTTCACGAGTTGACCAGATGAGCCTTGATGTCGTGCTGAAGTCTTGGAATCCAAAGCCTTCGGGCTCTTGTCGCTACTGTGAAAGAATTCTGTAAATCTTTTAAACCAAAGCATTCTTGTATGAAAATACGAAACGCTATTCTTGATGTTACTATCAATACTGAATTTTATTTCTCCTTACTTCTACTTTTATACAATTCTTCTTAATTACTTAGAACTATTAACTTAAGCATACTGGTTACAATAATGTTTGTAAGTCAATACTTACTAATCATTGTTTGTCCATAAACTCTTACATTTTCGTGCTGTGTATGAATCATGATCATTTCTTATCTACTACTTCTTATCAATGCACACTTTCGTACTGTGTATGAATCATGATCATTTCTTATCTACTACTTCTTATCAATGCACATTTTCGTACTGTGTATGGATCATGATCATTACTTATCAATCGAACAAATGTTATGCTTATCTCTAGTTATGACTCAGTTGAACATAGATTAATAGCTTATCTTTCTCATATATTGGAATATCATTAGTTTATTATTTTTTCTAACCTTTGAGTCATCACTTATGTATTAAGATTCAACAACTGTCGTATGCTTGCTCAAAGTCTACGAAAATTTGGTGTACTCCCAGCATTTTTCAAGTACCTGCTTGACTGTGAACAATTGGTCTATTGTCGATCTTCCTGCTCTAAAATCACCTTGATACTCCCCAAAAATACTGTTGACATATGATCCGATTTGACTTTCTAAAATCTTTGAAAATATTTTGTACGTAGTAATATCCCTCTATAATTTTCGCACTGTAGCTTGTCACCTTTTTTGGATAGGGAATATAATTGATTGGCTCCACTCTTTCGGCATATGTTCTTGTTGCCAAATGTATGGGATGACTTTCTGAATAGCTTTATGAACACTGCTGCCACCATATTTGTTGAGCTCCACTGGAATCTCATCGATGCCCGGCACTTTATTATTCTTTTGGGCTTTGATGATGGAACACACTTCATATTGCCGATGTTATCACGACAGAGCGTGGTTTTGGGCTGATAACTACATTTCAGGCTTTTCACTACTTTGTTTGCTTGTCTTGTGTTGTGGCTCTCTAAACTTACATCTATACTTCTCAATTGGTCGTCATAGTATTTTCTTTTCTTAATCCTTATTATCTTATTCGCTACTCTTATGAAATTTTCATAGTGTTCTCTCTTCGTCCTGGTTTTCCTAGCTACGTATTCTTTGTACGCCTGATTCTTTTTTATCGCATTCTGGCAGTCATCATCGAACCAATCATTTCTCTTGCGCCGGGCTTGAAGTCCGATCGTCTGTTCTGCCACGATCTTAATAGCCGTTTTCACTTCCATCCAGAGGTCGTTATTCGTCTACAACGATGCGTCTGATAAGATTGGAGCCAGCTGGTTGTCGAGGGTCTCCGTGAAATTTTTGGCCACAGGCGCCAGATATCTATGTATATGTATATATAAATATGTATATATATATATATATATGTATATATATATATATATATATATATATATATATATATATATATATATATATATATATTGTCGCGTGTTGTGGTTCGAGGCCAATAATTTAATGTTCCGGGAAAATGAAAACGCACTGTCTTTTAAATTAAGTTAAAAGAGTTTATTTGCTAAATAATGCACAATTATTAATTTTACTATTAAATTCTTAACTTCCACTTGTCAATAAATTTCTATTGCAACTGTCCACTTAACGATCAATCAATCAATCAATATCGCATTTACTTCGCGCCCCACTATATCGCAGTTTACTATCGGGGTTTTACTATCGCAGTTTAACTATCGCGGTTGTAATGAATAATAATCTCCCCATTCATTCAGCTTGCCTTCATATAAGGTCTCTAGCCATTCAACCCATTTCTCGTACATTGGCGAATATTCTGCCGAGAGGTACCTGGTATATACGAGCAGCTTAATGAATGGAGCAGTGACGTCACTTTCAGATGTTGATCATGCTTGGTGGGTTCTCGTGGTTTCGAGTAAATTCATTTTGTTGATCATGATCTTCTTAATGGTTGTGAAAA
Organism: Odontomyia ornata; assembly: GCA_963969285.1. Taxonomy (NCBI): domain Eukaryota; kingdom Metazoa; phylum Arthropoda; class Insecta; order Diptera; family Stratiomyidae; genus Odontomyia; species Odontomyia ornata. Next base: position 198,975,789 of record OZ017739.1, read on the forward strand.
CAATTGCGACAGTAGCTCGCAGAATTATTTGTACATGTAGCAATATATATATATATATATATATATATATATATATATATATATATATATATATATATATATATATATATATATATATATAATATATATATATATATATATATATATATATATATATATATATATATATATATATATATATATATATATATATATATATATATAAATACACAACAAACAAAATACTATCTAGCAGAGCTAACAATAGAGACAGAATCGAAAAGTAAACTTAAGAGTTCAAACAAACTGCAATACGACTGTCATTTCGAGGGATTTTTAACCACGAATACAATTCAGTTATTAGTGATTTCGTGCTACCACATGCTCCATAATGGTACAGGGAAACACCTGATCCAGGAGGGGATTATATATATATATATATATATATATATATATATATATATATATATATATATATATATATATATATATAAATACACAACAAACAAAATACTATCTAGCAGAGCTAACAATAGAGACAGAATCGAAAAGTAAACTTAAGAGTTCAAACAAACTGCAATACGACTGTCATTTCGAGGGATTTTTAACCACGAATACAATTCAGTTATTAGTGATTTCGTGCTACCACATGCTCCATAATGGTACAGGGAAACACCTGATCCAGGAGGGGTTAATACTGTTACAAAAAACAGATCAAACAAATTGCAGCGCAAATTTGTGCTGGTTATTTCATGTCTATTGTCGTGCTAGGTCGTGGTTCTTTCGCACCGATCTCCTTACATTTGTTTTTAACTAAAGTAAGATACTGACAGTTTGTCTATTATTGTAATGGCTTTTCTGTAACATTTTCTACATTCTGCGAAATCCAAATCTGTAGATCAGTTGGGGTTATTTGTGATGGGTTTTGCTGGAAGTTGGATATTTGTAGTGAAATGGGTAGATAAAAGTCCGTGAAGGACTGCAGCGATGGTCTGCTGCATCGGCGAGAGAGGACGGTGGTATTCGCCGAGATTGGCCTTGTCTAAGACGCGTGAATGCGCTGGCAGGCTAGCATCGCAATGTCGTGGGGCGGGTTCTTTTCCCCAATAGGTCTGTGAGGAGGTAATGATTGGGTCCTATAACCTTCTGTACAAGGCTTTTCAGAAAACGGCGATCTAATGCCCAGCGGCGTCGTTTTGATGGAAGTTGCGACGAGAGACTTCGTCTCCTTCTTTAAAGTCGGAAGGTCGGGACCTCAGATTGTAATGCGTCTCATTTGCACGTCCTGCGTCCTTTATCTTCCGCCCGATTCGTTGGCGGTGGTCACCTAAACGTTCGTGGGACTCCAGCGCATCGACGGGATCTCCCAAACATTTTAACTGCCGTGGCAGCCTCTATGACGAAGGCGGCAAAGCAAGGCGAGACACCAGTTACGGAATGAAAGGACGACCGCAGAGCGCAAGTGATGGCGGACAATCTGCGTTCCTAATCCTTTCGAGTTGAATGGACATAAGAACGGATCGCGGCTAACAGGGTGCGATTCAAACGTTCTGATGCATTAGATTGACCACCGTACTGTTCGAGTAGACTCTTAATCTGCCGAGATCGGAACTGTACTCCGTTGTCCGAGTACACGCTTTCTGGTACACCAAACACATGGAATACTCGACTCTCTAAAAATTTCACAATATGTGGAGTCGTAAATTTAGGAATAGGTTCCACCAGCGGGAATTCAGAGAGCTGGTCTAGCACAACGATGGCTCCAATGTGCCCAATGAAGAACAAGGATATGGGCCGAGTAGGTCTATATACAGACGTTGAAATACACGCTCCGGAACATTGAGTTGAAAGAGAAAGACAATGCATGCAACACATTTTTCGCTTGCGCAAAATGGAGCAGGCTGTGAAAGGACCTCCACAGGGAGACGGGAGAGCTCACCCCAGATAATATAGTCGCGGTGATGCTTGAATCGGTTGACAAATGGAACCAGGTGGCACATTATCCTCGGGCAGTCCTCAAAGATAAAGGGGACTCGCAGTAGCCGAAGGCGTTGGGGCTGGAGGATCGCTTGTCTGGCAATTCCTCTACCCTTCTCCCCTCCCGCTAGAAGAGGAATCCCCCAGCTTAAAGGCACCTCACGTTGTAACAAAACAAGACCTGGGCCGAAGTAATGTGTCAAACGGTTTCAGACTGGGTTCTCGGGTTGACAGAGGAGGTGTTTAGTGGGTAGTCGAGTCGCCTTCGTGCAAACAAGGGAGTCCCACACTGTATGCGTAAATGACATTCACCTCCCAACCACAGAAAAAAGTCCGGTTCTAAACATTTTTTCCCACTTTATTGACGCAAGGAATGACTTTCATAGGATGGGTAGGATTTTATATGATATATGATGATTACTGCAGTTCTGACATAGTTATTTGTAAATTTGTTGTTTGCACCTTCCACCTAGGTATTGGCAATGTTTATTAAGTTTGATCAATAAATTGTGCCATCGTATTCCACAGCCATAACCCCATATGTAAGTTTATTTGAGTCTTGATCCAAGCGAATTTTTTGCACACAAAAAATGTGCGCAAGCATTCGTCTTTCTCTCCTGGGCAAAACCGACATCGGGGGACCGTAACTTACCAATCTTGTGCAGGTGAGACTGAAAACACCCATGCCCGCTCAAAAGCTGGGTTAGATAGAAGTCAGTTTCACCATGCCTTCGATTAAGCCACGATCTCACATCCGGGATGAGGCGCGTAGTCCAGCCTCCATTCGCGAAATTCACCCAAGACAGTCATTGAGTGAGCGCTGTCTCTCCTCGCGCGCAATCGTCTTTCTCGTGTCCTCGCTTCAACATAGGTAAATAGCGCGGCGCTCTCTAGCAGGTAAGGTAACATGTATCACGTCTGCAATAACTCTTACCGCCGAATCAGAGACTGTCGGATACGAAGATGCAATCCTCAGTGCTCCTCTTTTCTGTACCTGTGCCAAGCGTTTTCGGTATACCTCCTTACTAAGAACGTTGCCCCATATCTCTGCTCCGTACAGTAGCACTGATCCTACAGCACTCATCAAGAGGTGTCTTCTTGATGGGTTGGGTCCCCTTACGTTGGCCATAAGTCGACTTAGAGTCGATACTCCCGAAGGACCCTTCTCAGCCGTTGCCCTGATTTGCTCAGAGAAACTCATCTCCCAGTCGATCAGTAGCCCCAGGTACATACTGATCATCCTTACTTCAGGGATTCTCTTTTGTCAAGATGATCACTTTAGTTTTCTTCAGTGCTATACTGACCCCGCGAGCAGTCATCCAGTCTCTCACTCGGCGCATTAACATCCAGCGACCAGAGCTTCAACATCATCCGCATAGCCGATCAAGCACGACTCATCTGGCGTCTCCAGTCTCAGTAGCCCGTCATAAGACACGTTCCACAGGTCTGGACCAAGGATAGATCCCTGGGCAATACACGATGTAACTTCCCTTCTTCGTTTTCCCTGTGTCGTGTCGTAAAGCGGGCTTCGGTCCTTCAGGTAGTCCCTCAAAAGCAGCATTAGATATTCTGGAACTTGAAAAGGGTTTTCCGGCGTATCCAGAATATCCACCCATCTAGCGTAGTTGAAGGCGTTCCTACCGTCGAGTGTAACCAACAGGACGATCCGTCGCTTCGTGCGGCCATATGCCTCTGCCTTTTGGACCGCGCTCACCACCTCTGCAATCGCAGCAATGGTGGAACGTCCTGCTCTAAAGCCGTACTGCCGAGGAGATACGTCCTCAGCAGCACGAATCGTGTCAGTGAGTCTTGCCTTGATGAGTTTCTCTAGCACATTCCCAGCTGTCTCTAGCATGCATAACGGGCGGTATGCAGAACGCGATAAGGGATTTTGCGCTGGATGTGCTGAGCAGCAAGTCAGGACAATGGTGAAAAACATGTTGCATGTTGCACACCATCTGGACCTGGAGCCCTTCTCACTTTCAGTGAAAGGACTGCCTCCTCCAGTTCCGGCTGTGTGAAGAGTGGACACTCGACTGCTGTTTTAGCGTGGTCAGCGTCGACACGGACGGGATGTGCGGGGAAGTGTGCCCGTACCATCTCGTCCATTTTTACCGCATCGTCTATGCAAGGCGTCCGTAGAGCACCCAGCTTCCGCATAAGTAACGTGTAGCCAAGGCCCCACGATTCCTTGTTCACATTGTCCATTAGATCTTGCCAGCAGCGAGCCTTGCTGTGTTTAATCAATTCCCGAAGGCATTTCCTGGCCGATTGTTATGCTGCTATCCGGTTGCATGCCTCGTCATAGGTACACGCCCATTGAACCTCACGCCGAAGCTTGTGACACTCCCTTCACTTTTCAGCGATTTTCGTCGACCACCAGGGGGCTTACCGTGCCGGAGTTTTCGACGCGGCATGGACGCGCTGCAAGCAGTTGTGATGATGCTCATAGTTGAGCTCGCCGCGTCTTGAGCTGCCAGTTCTTCCGTCCCCTGCGAATCTCCCTGCATGGAGCACCTGTTGTGAGCACCTCGACGATGTTCCACCCAAGTGTAGAAAGTCGAGAGCACGGACGTCGGATGACCACTGGCTGAGTTGTCCTCTAATACTTTCCAATTGTGTATCCTCCTAGAACTCTCAGACGAATGTCGCGTCCGGCATGGTTCCTTCACAGCCAATACGGCGGAAAGTCGGTGTATTTCCGGTGTTTAGTACGACGAGCGCCGTCCTGGTCACCTTTTCTAGGATTCATTTTCCCCGCGGATCTGTTGCTCCATTCGATTAAATTAGGGTTGAAGTCTCCCCCAACGAGCACGTTGCCGTCTGCGTTTGAGACAGCGCCGTCAAAGCATTAAGCTTGGCTAGGAAAGATGATATCGATTCATTCGGAGTTAGGTACACACTATAGAAGGTGGCCATCCCCCCGTCCACAACTCTCTGCCTGGAAATCACCGTTCCAAACCCAGATGGCGGCAGTACCAGTTTCATCAGGATACCATGGTGTAGAACTTTTATCATGGTGTTGCTTACTCAGTCCAAGACATCGGAGTCTATAGATGTTTGCGGAGAGCCTCCATTGGCCCCACCAACTCTGGATGAAGTTTGTTCCATCATCAAAGCCCAAAAGAATCATAAAGCGCCAGGCATCAATGGAATTCCAGTGGAGCTCACCAAATATGGTGGCGGTAGTATTCATAAAGCTATTCACAAAGTCATCCCATACATTTGGCAACAAGAACATATGCCGAAAGAGTGGAGCCAATCAATTATATTCCCTATCCAAAAAAGGTGACAAGCTACAGTGCGAAAATGATAGAGGCATATCACTACTTTGTACGGCGTACAAAGTATTTTCTAAAATCTTAGAAAATAAAATCAGATCATACGCCAACAGTATTATTGGAGAGTTTTAAGGTGGCTTTAGAGCAGGTAGATCGACAATCGACCAATTATTCACAGTCAAGCAGGTACTTGAAAAATGCTGGGAGTTCAACATAGACGTACACCAAAATTTCCTTGACTTTAAGCAAATATACGACAGTATTGATCGTAACATACTATGCCAAATAACGCTTTGCTTTGGCATCCCAGCTAAACTAGTCCATCTTACCAAAATGAGAGCAGGGAGATGGGCTGGCCCCATTACTATTCAATTTGGCTCTGGAGTACGTCATAAGAAAGCTACCTGTCGATACACGAGGCACATTACTATATAGTCGAGGCAAATAGTAGCCTATGCGGACGACATCAACATTTGGTAGCGGTCATTAACAACTGCCAAAGAACTTCCCCTGAAACTCGACAGCGAAGCAAAACTAGTACGGCTACAAATCAATGAGAATAAAACAAAGCGCATGCAGCAGTCGAGGAAAAATACCCCAAATACACAAAATATCATACTTGGCGAATGCAGCATCGAAAATGTTGGCGAATTTGTGTAACTAGGCGCCAAAATAATGAAGACGGGTAATGAAAGAGACGAAATACGCCGAAGAATACAGCTCGCAAATAAAATATTTTATTCACTTTTGACGACCTTGAAGACCAGCTGCATACACAGGAAAACAAAGCTCCAAGTGTGCAAATCTGTGATACCTGTGTTATGCTATGGGTGTGAAACATGGACCCTAACCCAGACATCCGCAAATATATTGAACACCTTTGAGCGACGGGTCCTGAGGCGAATAATCGGAGTGAAACTAGACGGGGACCAATGACGAATTCCATACAACCATGAGCTGTATGAAGTTTTTGACGAACCTGAGGTCTAAACGATTGTAAGACTGCGGAAGCTGCAATGGGCTGGACACATGAATCGTATGGACGAACAACGGATACCCAAAAAGGTATTCGTTGGGAGCATTGAAGGCCGGAGACCAGTGGGGAAACCGAGGAAACACTGACGATGTTTTCATTTTAAAAACAGTTGAGCTTTCAAAAAAAAAAAACAAAAAAAAAGCTTACTTGGGGCCCCTTTGCGCAGCAATTAAAGCTTACTTGGGCCTCTTTGCAACGTCCGATTCTTCTTCGTTCTTCTCCCTCCTCATTTTCTTTGCGTTTCGATACATTCACTGGGGGTTTTTTTATATATTCACTGGAGGGTTTTTTCTAAACTTTATTCGCCGCCAATGCATTTCACACACGGGTATTGCACGACAAACATCAGCAAGCAATGAGTGACAGATTTTGGGAAATTTTGGGCTTTTGCGAAATTGCGAAACGTCAGAAACGAATTTTTCAACCACCGGCAGATTTCAATCTTGTCACTCACTTTCTCATTTCTTCCCGTTCACCGAACAAAAGCGTTGATATATGACCGAACCGATGCCAACGCAATTTCGAGCCCCTCTCGCGATACAGACATTCTCACAGCCACAATTTATTTATTTTTTTATAATGTCCAATCAGTTGACAATTAATCGCTGTTTAACGGTTGTAGTGGGACTGATTAGCTTTCGAGTACATTCGTTTTATTTTCTTAGTTGATCATGATGTTATTAATAGTTGCGACAGTAGCTCGCAGGATTGCTTGGACATGTAACACTGACCCCACCTCAGTTCTTTTCGCCCCGAAAAGAGGTCTCGCCAGTTGTAGTTAAGTCTCCCTGGACGTGATATGGGGCAAGATGGTCCAGGTGCACGATTTTCAGTTTGGCTCTCGGCTTACGGTTTTCTTGTATGCGATATATGACGTCGTTGATTCGCTTTGTAACTCAGTATGGTCCCTCCCAATTATTCTCCAACTTCGGAGACCTACCCTTCCGCCGCTGTGGGTTATATAGCCACACCAAGTCATCTTGCTGGAAGCCAGTAGAATTTGCCTTTAGAGAGTCTTCATGCGGTCAGTAGCCGATTCGAGGTGTTTTCGCACTGTCCGATGTATCTGGTTCAACCGTTGCCTTAACTCACTTGCGTACTCCGAGATCGTTTGGGGTTCCTCAGGAGGAATTCCGAACTTTATATCAGCCGGCAGACGAATAGTCTTTCCAAAATTGACTATGGTTGTGGCTTGGCCCGTCGATGCGTGTTCAGCAGCTCTATACGCCATCAAGAATAATGGAATGTGCCGATCCCAGCCCCTTTGGTTCTCGTCAACCATCTTGGCCAGGTGTTTACTGAGTGTACCGTTGAAACGTTCGACCATTCCGTCGGATTGGGAATGCAGCGGTGTTGTCCTCGTTTTCCGTATTCCCAGCAGCTCGCACATTTCGCCAAAAATGAGTGACTCAAAGTTTCGGCCTTAATCCGAATATAGTTCACAGGGTACGCCGTACCTACTGACCCAATTTAACACTAGCTGTTCGGCTACGATAGTTGCTTCCTGGTTGGGAATGGGGTAGACCTCGGGCCACTTGCTGAAATAATCGGCCACAACCAGCGTGTATCGTTTTCCCTATTCGGATTCAGGAAAGGGTCCTGCGATCTCAACAGCAATCCTTTCAAACGGTACCCTCACGTTGTAGGTTTGCATTTGTCCTCTCAGTCGTCGCTTTGGACCTTTGACGGAAGCGCAAATGGTGGATCTGCGACACCAGCGTCTTCTCGAGCGTGGAGCCAGTAGAACCTTTCCCGCAATTTCGCTAAGATCTTGCAAATTTCCTCACTTCATTTTAATTTTGCAAATTTCCTCACTTCATTTTAATTTTCTCTACTTTAATTAAATTTTGTTTTAATAATTTCAAATCTGCATGTAAACTTCCGGGTTTGAGGAGCGCTCATGTAATACTCCTCAACGGTATATTACATCACGGAAGAGAAGGGAACAGAGCTGTTGGAATCAGCTGAGGCGATTCACCGTATGCACGGGATGAAAAGAAAGACAAGTTTTGGACGGAGCCAAAAGTGAAAAGGGGGAGTCCGCATCAAATCGCCAAGCAGGGAAGTCGGCAAAAATTCGAAAAGCTGGGAATGTGAGCATTGCAAGTGATTCTGTGCGTCGAATTTAAGCGGTATTTGTATGCATTAGAATTTTAAACTAACGCTGTAGTGTATAGATTATCTTATAAAGATATTGTGCGAATTGTAAACACTTCGTTAGTAGTGTGGGTTAGTGAAAAGTGGAATAAAATTCAAGTGATCCATGAAAATGTATGATCGAAGTGTTTTCGCTTGGATGTGCACAGGTTTCTCCCTCCCTTAAACCATCTGTCGAAAAGTTATTCTTTGTCCCAGATATAATCAAGTCCCCAAATGAGATACCGTGAAATCGATTTGCCCCCGAGCCTAGTTACAATTATGCGGTCAATGCGGTTAATATCTAAAGTAGTCAAAAATACCAATTAGAGCTTTCGTCGGAGATTTGTCGAAATGCGGTGATGCTACTTCGGTTTTATTCCAGCATAGAAATTTTTTCCCGTGAAATTGTTGGTGTTAAAAGGACAGTGCATGTGGCTGGCTCTTTGCGGAGAAGAGATACCACCACGAACGCGACAGATATTTGGGATGCGAAATTTAGCCTTTCCTCTTTAGGCCCTGTCATTTTCATTTGGACAGAAACATTTTTATTGATCTGCTTGCAAGCCCTAGCGATGAAAACGAAGTAAAGCCATTTTTAATCCTATGTAGTCCAATACAAGTTCGTAAACTCCTCCACAAAACTTATTGAAAGAAGCGTGCACACAGAGGTGAATTGTAAAGAATACAAATAATAGCACCTTTCATAGTGGCACACAGAACGTCTTATCGCGCATGCTATTATCCGACGGCGGACTAGTTATTCCAATAAAGCGCCTGCAAGTCCCTCAACAAAATTATGTCGAAGATCCATATATAGAAGCCTTCTGGAGTGGTGTTGCGTACCACGAGTGTAATTAAGGACGTGTACGGATGAGGTGATATGAGTTTGGGCAATTTTACACCGTTGTGAACTAGAGCAAGAATCTTCGAATTGGGAAAAGTGGAAGTGAATCTAAGGCTGTTCGAGTGTGATTTCAGTTAGATTTACGTTATAGTTACACCCACTGCATCATTTTTAGTTGCGATTAAGAAATAAATGATTGGAGTGCTCGCGGTAAAAGAGAAAAAAAATTAATTATTCCTTTAGGAAAATTTCACCACATCACCAGCGGGCGCCCGACGAGGATATAGGGGAGTACCTGTTTTTAGGTCTTTGTAAAAAAAATTTTTACAAAGACCTACTAGTTTCGCGACCTGTCTGTCCGTCTGTCCGTCCGTCCGTCTGTCCGTGCGTCACAGCTGATTTCCTCAGAAACTATAGAAGCTAGAATGCTCAAACTTTGTGAAAAGGTCAGAAGTGATGGTCTCTCAAAAGTTAAGGCCTTGACAAAAATTTGAAAAATGTTTAAGGGGTGTCCCCCCTAATAACGAATTGGCCCTTAAAAATTTTTTTTTAATCAAAGGTAGTCGAGTGGGGTATCAAATGAAAGGTCTTGATTCGAACTTTTAGAATCAGAAATAAAAAAATCATTTGTTGAATTAGGGGGTCCACGGGAAGGCAAAATGTACCCAAAATTTTTAAAATTGATTAATTCTATGTTTTATATTTGAGTAATTTTCTTTTTGATGTATTTGATTAAAATTTCTTTCTTTGGTGTATTTGATTCACATTTCTATATTTTTATTTAATTTTTTTATCTTAGATGTTTTTTTATATAATTCATTATATTTTTTTTAAACTTGCGCCAAAAGTAATTGCTGTAGATTGCTCGAACATAGTGGATTATGCACGACAGGTTGTCATTGACAATAAATTAACAGACGTGATAAATGCTATCAAAATAAAACAAGTTGAGTAAGGAGGAGAGTACTCCTACCAGAAGGTCTTTGTAAACATCCTAGGGTTAGAAACAAGTTTTCTAATAGCGTGAATCGATAACTTGAATTTTTCATCCAATACTTGGATATGAAATCGTTCAAATTTATGCAAAAGATGCACAGTTTCTTATAAGCACAGTGCAGCCGCCGTTTTGATCTAGCTTAAATGATTTTAATGAATGCTTGGCCGATTGAACATATTCAAGTTAAACACTATTCCTTAAATTTTCATGAAAATTGAAAGAAAATAAAAGTGCCTAGGTCAATTTGAAATATGTATCAACCATAAACACGTGTTATTGTTGTTGTAATTCCATACAATTGAAATGGCTATAGCCCACTTAATTATGATTCGATCTCGATTAACGTAAATATCTTATATTAGTCTATATACCGTTTTGATTTTATGGGCGAGAATGTAAAATCTACAAATCATATTGTACTATTATTAACAGAGTTGAGTGAATTTCAATTTCTGAGGTATTTGTTGCCCTTGTACTCATAAAGGTCCACATTCGTGATAATTTTCTGGTTTTTCGGCTCAAAGGTGTCCAATCGCGAGGGGGGGAATTGTTGGTACATTTTACCTTCCCCTGGACCTCCTAATTCATAAAATGATGAGATGAGATTCTAAAAGTTCTAATCAAGACCTTTCATTTGATACCCCACTCGACTACCTTTGATTAAAAAAAAATGTTAAGGGCTAATTCGTTATAAGGGGGGACCCCCCTTAAAAAATTTTTAAATTTTTGGTAAGACCTTAACTTTTGAGAGACTATCACTTCTGACCTTTTCACAAAGATTGAGCATTCTAGCTTCTATAGTTTCTGAGGAAACTAGCTGTGACGCACGGCGCACGGGACAGGTCGCGAAACTAGTAGGTCTTTGTAAAGGTCAAATCTGACCGGGAATAGGACCCGCAACGATGGAAGGCTTTCCGAATAATATGGGCTAGCCATCGGGCGCGCTCCACCGTTTTGTTGTGTCCAGGGGCTCTTGCCGGGAAGGGTTGCCTTCCGCTCGCATGCCCTTTTATGGTGTAGGGTTATGTGATTCGATCACATAATTCTATACCATAAATCGGTCACGTCTATATTTCTCTTTTGATGGGAAAGCTCATGCAAATTATGTTTGCATGAGTTTTCCACTCAAAAATGAAATATATGGCCACGTCTACGTTTGGATCTTGATCCGGTTGGGAGGGTGCGAGGGGGCACCACCTCCATTTGGATGCCCCACTCTTATTTGTGGGCCATAAGAATCGTCGGGTAACGATGAAGTCTCGGCGAGTCCATCCGTTTTTGCTCGTCTCAACTTGTTCTCTGAACAACCAATTTCAACTCTTAGTAGGTTACCTCGGCCTCGACACCAGTCGATCGGCATTCGATCAATTTAATTCGTGAATGTGAAATTTTTTTTGTAGTGGTTCCTTGTGTTAGGGGGAAAGAACCCGCCCCACGACACCGCCACGCTAGCCTGCCAGCGCATTCACGCGTCCCCAGACATGGCCAATCTCGGCGGATCTTAACATCCTCTTAAGCCGAGGCAGCAGACCATCGCTGCCGTCCTACACGGACATTTTATACCCACTACAAGCTGCCATTCGCCGTTTCCCCTTTTCCGCTTGAGTACGCCCCTCTCCACCCGAAGGGAGTTCCATTGTGCCCAATAACCATGCCACGCATCGAAACGTCCGTCCACTTAGGTCGCCAAGTTGTCTCCTTCCATACGAGTAATGGTCCGATGAAATCATCCGCTAACTGGGCATTTCGAATCTCCTCCGATGACCAAATTCCATCGAATTCGGCCGTTATCTATCGCAGATCGACGGTCGGCTCCTTTTCCTCAATCCGTCGGCAATGCAGTAAAATAGATGGAGATGGATCGAAAGATTGCAGGCATACGACTACAAAATTGTTCATCGGAAAGGCGGAGCTCATGGAAATGTTGACGCCTTATCTCGTCGTCCATGTTCAGCTAGCTGCTTCGCAGCTGAAGTAAAATACCTTGCACACTTGTCGAGACTAAGTTTCAGATTCGCCAGTCGCAATTGGGAGAAAACCTTCTAAGTTCCGAACATGCTCCTCAAACGTTCTGCCGATGACAATGATGTCATCTACATACACCAAGCAGGTCTTCCAGGTTAGACCTCGTAGCACGTATTTCATCAGGCTTTTGAAGGTGGCTGGAGCATTGCAAAGCCCAAATGGCATCACCATCAATTGCCACAATACATTCCCAACTGAAAATGCGGTCTTCTCTCGGTCCTTCTTGTCGATTTTTACCTGCCAGTAGCCACTCTTGAAATCGAATGTAGAAAACCATTTTGCGTCGGTTAAGTGTCCATTATGTCGTCGATTCGTGGAAGCGGGTAACTATCTTTCTTAATGACATCGTTAAACTGCCTACAATCGACACAAAAACGAGTGCTACCATCCGTTTTCTTTACTAGAACTTCTGGCGCGGCCCATGGACTGACAAAAGGTTCGATAACCCCTTCCTTTTTCCATGTCCGAGATCAGTGCGCTCACTTCTCCTTGTTTGGCTATAGGAAGATGTCTCGGTGCTTGTCGAATCGGCTTTTCTCCCTGTGTATCTATGACGTGAGTTACCATACTCGTTCGGCCTTGGTCATCCGGGCTTGTTGAGAAGATGTCACTGTACTTGCTGACCAGATCAGAGGCTTGCTTGAATAGCTGCACTGGCAAATTGGTTTGCTTCAATATTGCAGACGTGAATTCCCGAGCTTCGTCTTTGTCTTGCGTCTTTTTCCAACGATGGTCGTGATTGGCTTCCAAAGAGGTGATGGTAGAAACGAGCTGGCAGCTGCCGATGACTTCTCTCGCTTTGTTGCTTGTGGTTGAGTCTGCGGTGTTATGGACTCTAACCGGCACGTATCCGATCCTTATAGATCTGACAAGGCTTCGTCCTACAATCAAACTGCGCAATGCGGACGTCTTCGTTGGCTCTATCAGATAAGATCAGGGGTCTCCAGAATCACCATCAAGCGTGGCCCATACAATGCCCTCGGAAGATTTTGGTACGTCAGTGTCGGCACATACTACCGAATTCATCTTGGAAATTTGGACGCTGAGATCCTCCATCAATACTTCGACATTCCGCCATTTCAATACCCGTTTGCCCAAATCCAACGTTATTCCATGTGGTCGCAGATTCGCAGATTCCATTCCTAGAATGCAGTCATCCATTATGTTCGCGATATGTCGGAACGCAAGGTCTCCCAACTGTATCTGGAGGTTGACCTCTCCATGGGCAGTTGCAGTTTCTCCCGTAGCTGTCTGTAGTGAGAAAATCCTACCCTTGTGATGTAGTTGTTGCCTCACTGGGTCTGGTCGGATAATCGATCGGGTTGCACCAGTGTCGATTGTTATGGTGCAATATTCTCCGTCAACTTGACCCGGATGGCATAAGTCTGCTTCGCCACGATGTAGTCTTAACACGGTGATGGTAGTGCTGGGGACGTCGATCATCCAGCCAACCTCTGCCCCATGAAGTTGGCTCTTACATTTTTCTCGACTCCTCAGTATGAAGGGCTTCCATTCTGGGCTCCTGACTCGGTCTGGATCTTCTGCTAGCTGCACCCCCTGGACAATAGCTCGGTTTTCTTCGCTTCTTGCAGTCTCTTTGCAGGTGCGCCTTCTCTCCGCAATTCCAGCATCTAGGCGCACCATTTACCTGCGGGTCTCGTTCAATTTCCATGCGCTCACACCTGCACTCGTCTGCCACTACCTCTCGAAGCCGGGCAGTTGTATGAGTGACATTTTTTGCTGCCTCAAAGTTCAGACTATAAACCAATGCGTCCTTAACCGTTTGCTTTTGAGCTAAACGCACGGCTTGTTGCAATTCCTGGTCCTTTAATGCAGTCATGAATGCTTCTGTTGCTGCGTCATCTCGATATGCTGGGTCGTACGCTGGGTAAGCCAAAAGTGCCAGTCGCTCAATGTCTTGTGCTAGCTGCTATAAGGTTTCGCCAGACTTCTGCATCCGATGCCGCAGCTGTGACCGATGAATCTTCAGATGATCGTCTCCATAACGCATGTCGAGTGCATTCATTATAGCAGGCGGGTTTGAGTGCAACTCAACGCGGATAGTCTGCAAAAGCTCGGCAGCTGGGCCTCTTAGAGCAAGAACTAATGCAGTTGCTCGTTCCTGCTCATTCCAGTGATTTGCCCTAGCGGCGGCTTCAAACTGGGTTTTGTAAATACTCCAGACCGTGTTGCGAATTTCGGCATACCGGCTTTCTCCCATTCGCAACTTCAAATTGCCGCCGTAACATCTCCACTTTCCTTTGGGCCCTCATACCTTTTCCTCTGTGTATTTATTTATTTTTTTAACATTTTACCAATTTCCCTATAATTTTTAATTCCCCATCATCTCAATCCTACCCTCTTATCCTATTTTTAATTACAAAAAAAAAAAATAACATAATAATTTTAATTTTCCCACTAACAACACTCCATTCGCTGCTTTCCATTAACATTATTTCATTCGATAAATTTTCCCTAGCAAAACCTAATTCCTTCCTTCATACTAACTAATTTTATTCATTAGCTCTCACTAACAAATTTTATTTTTCATACTAAAAAAAAATTGATTCACGTTTCCCTACTAACAAATTTCATTTTCATGCCCATCAAGAAAGATGCATAGTTGAAGCTGCTAATTCGATGAATGAGAAATCAACGGAAGGTGGCTCCGTTGGTAGCGGCGTGGATTCTCGACCGGGGGCCGCTGGAACCCTGGGTTCAAGTTCTCCGAGCGCAGGAAAACATTATTTTTAGAATATCGGCAAAAGCGATTGTTTCCGTACATATATGATGATTTGCATCTAACCAAACGCTATTATGGTTATGCGAATCGCCATATATGCAAAATGGAAATTGTTGCGGTTGTCGATATGCAAAAGATGTGTGGGTAGCGGAATCGAAGTGTAATGAACTTCTATTACATTAATGCGGCAGCGGTAATTGAGAATGAAAGAATTGCGGGATTGAGGAAATGATGGATTTGGAAAGGCAGTGGGTATTTGGCTTGAAAATAAGAAGAAGTGCTTTTGGCGGTGTCGGAAGAAGTTTGTTAATTTTTAATTCGAAAAGCAAAGAATTCTGGATTTGTGCTGGAACGGATTTGTGTTTCTTGGTGTCGGAAGAAGAAAGTGAAAACAACTTAATTGATTGCGAAGTTTAGTGGCAAAAGTTTTGGTGTGGGAAAGTGGAAGAGAAACGAAAAACTGCATCAGATGTGGAATAAATTAAGATTTTTGCGTAAATACGAGTGATTGGAAGGAATTTTTGTTTTCGGCCACCGGGAATTAATTTACTGCGTTTGGATTTTAAAGAGGACGGCAAAGCGAAAAGTCCGAATAAAACGCAATTGGTTTCACATGGTGCTAAGTGTTTCAGAAGTAGGAAAAAAAAACATAAAAAAAAGAACCAACAGCGGATGCTTCAGGAGTGAAGAAAAAAAACGAAGGTGTAAATTTGCTTGTGACTTTAACCACCAACATTGTGTCGAAAGTAGAATCGAAAATCTGAAGTGGGAAGTAAATATCGCTTGATTTTAAATAATGCTATATTGAGAAGGCGAAGTGCCGGATTTTGGTTTTTTTTTTTCAATTTAAATTACACAGAAGAGACTGTTGGACAGCGGATCGTAGTGAGATAAGTGGCCGTTGCGTGTTCTATTGATTTTGTTTGTTTAACTTCAAATTAATTTAAAACTTAACTTACAGTAGCCCCACACTCTTTTTTTGTCTTCGCCGAGCGCTCGGAATTCAACGAGGAAAGAGTGAGAACCTTTTTGGTTCTCTTCTATTTATGTTACATTTGATTCACATTATCAAGTTCATTTTTTTTGTTTTCTTTTATAAAAATTTTATTGGCTGTTTTTTTCCATGAAATTTTAAAGGGGTTTTTTTATTGAAATTAAATTTTT
>OZ017739.1:198996973-199001973 GCA_963969285.1 Odontomyia ornata
ATATTGCCTCTGAGAACATTAAATGTTAAACAGCAAGTTATCACCTTTCATCGAGAGTCTAGTGAGGACATATTGAGAATACGGAGTCTATGCTCATAGGATGGTAAATCTTTATAATTCTTCGGATCATATAGTGATCTCAACGCAAATAGTAGAAACTGTTTTTGAACAGACTCAAGTCGGTCTATATGGACATCAAAGGCAGGATCCCAAACAAGGCATGTATATTCAAGAATGGGACGTACTAAAGAAACATATAATGATTTTGAAACCCATACGTTCTGAAATTCCTTAGATCGTCGCTTAATGAAGCCAAGGAGGTTATAGGCTTTACAGAGAGACTCATCGTAATGTAAATTGAAGCGCAACCAAAATGACGCCGAGGTCTACTATACTGTCCACTCTGCTAAGTTTTTGGTAGTTTAGATGATAGTCAGAAGCGATGACGGAGTTTTTACGAGAAAAACTAATTACCTGAAATTTATCAAAGTTTAAAGACAGTTGGTTTATTTTTGACCATTCTAGTAGGGAACCAATCTTGTTTTGTAAGAATAGTGAGTCCTTTTGGGAGTTATCACATGGTATAGTTTAAGATCATCGGTATAAAATAGGTGAGGAATATCAGACAGAACTGCAGAAAGATCCGAAATGAAGATGTTAAATAGAAGAGAGCCCAGATGGCTGCCCTCAGGTACACCTGAGCAAACATCGATTTTCTTGGACACAAATCCTTGAAATTTAACAAACTGAGTCCGATTCTGGAGATATGAGTCAATCCAGTCCAGCAAAGAACCACTAATCCCAAACTTTTTCAGCTTATGAGTCATAATTTTGTGGTTGACACTGTAATGATTTTAAGTCTACGTCCGAACGCGGAACCGACCTCTCATCGGTTCTAGACGTTAAGTCTGAGTAGTGCCAACGGATGGTACCAACCGGTCAACCAATCCGTGCACCGTAACCCATTCACGCGGTGGCTGCTTGTCGGCCAGCTAGATCGGAGAGGATTTCGGTCGCGGGTCTCCGAATGGGTTACGCTCACTTACAATATTCAGCCACCTATACATGCCCGTTTTCAAACGCGTTACAAAACAAAACCATACGGAGAGGGAGACTATTTTACGTTACTCCGTATTTCTTCATCAATCAGTCAAAGGACAAAATCTAAGTTTTACTTCGCGTTCCCGAATTTCCGACTCGGTACCGAAAAAAAGACTACGTTAACGTAATTCCGAAAAAAGTTACGCTAAAGAAAAATCGAAATCAACTAAGGTACCGCGTACCGCATGCAACGCGAAACCGACCTCAGCGGATTTTCTCAAACCCTACCCTCGCGACGGCATACCTACCCTGCACCTCATTTCCCGCTGAAAAGAAAGGACCACTGGAAAGGAAAGTCGTGTTTTTCGTTAGCAATTCATATTATTAATATTTTAAATTATAGAAATACATTCTTAATTCAAGAAATTTAAAAAAAAAACAAATTATATTAATTCAAACTAAACTAAATTTGGTATTAAGTATACAATCGTATTGAATTAGCACAATTTATATTTTTTTTTTTTTTGGTAGGGTTCATTTCAATAATTTTTTTATCATGCGAGCCTATAATTGTCCTTCTAGTTTTTTTCTTGCAATGACAGTTTTTTTATATTTAAGCCTTTCATGTGTTTATAAATTTGTCGATCCTTCAGACGCGAATATTTAAGATGTTAAATTATTAGCTGAATGTTTTTTTTTTTATGGAAATCAAACAGTTTAAATTTTTCTTAGGGAATTAAGATTAATTGCAAATCTTCTGGTATTTAAATATTAAGTCCATGTTTTTATTCAGTATTTTTTTCTCAAACAGATAATAATTTTATATCTGCTGAAAATCAATCAAATTATTAAGATTATAATTAATCAATTATCCAAATGAAATCATTTCTATATAAGTTAGACTTGATATAACCACTAAACTAAGGGGTAAATATGGAAATCAGCAGCTATATTCATAACATAATTTTCAAGTTGTTTGAGACCTTTTTGTATATACTGTGCGTTTTCATTTTTGACTAAATATTGACGAATGAATTCCTTCCTTTCGTTTTGTTAAATACAAAAGCATTATAAATTATATGCCTAAATCAAAAGAAGAACATAAATATGTGCTTCCTTAATTTTTCATTTGTTTGCTTATTGTCGTGTGTAGTGTGGTGTATTGTTTAAAGAAAAAAAACATCCACATATTAGTAGATAATTTCTGGAACGTTTTATATCTTTAGATTTTTCTGAAAACGTTACGGAATCTAGGAACCTTCGATAATTCAATTTGACATATACTATTCTCCTTGTGTTGGATTTCCCGATTGTGATAAGTACATTATTTTTCATCAATCAATTAATTCTCTTCTTTTATCATTCAAATCAATCTTGTCATCGGATCAACATTATAAAGATGTTAATAGCAATATGTATGGCTTTACTCTAATCCGACAACTTCTTAATTCTCTTTTTAAAAATATTTTGAGGAGGAAAACAAACAAACCTAGCTCTCGTCTATATCAGGTGCGTCTTATATCGTTATCACAATATTAACAGGTTAAGATCTAGCTCTCTTATCGATTCATCACTTTTAAGAAGAAAAAATATCTTCAATAATCAAAGGTCGCATATGCACATAAACGTACACAATCAGGAATCCAACTTGCAAGTTACATCCATTCACACGTAACGATACACATCAATGCATATATCATGCTACATATATAGTATGAAAGTTTAGCATATACGTTTAATATAACGGCTAAAATTATCGAAAGATAAGGTAATCGAATAAAGTAAAAAAAAAACTCTCACTAAATTAATTCCTAAAGAAAAAGTATTAGGAATAAATTGACTACAAAACAAAACATGACACGAATAAATTGGATTGCATATGACATGAAGTTCATAATCAAATAACGAACGCACTTTAGTTAAAAATTTGCATGTTATCATTCAATTCAATATTTCAGTAAAATTCTCTGCATAATATATTCTGTACCGCATATGCATTTGCTAGTCTTCTTCGTTTTGATTAATTCTAGATAAAATTTTAGTAATAATACATTTAAATTATTTATGCTTGTTCGGATTCCCGTTGTAGAGATCGAAACTAGTCAGTGCTTCGTGCAAAACTTTTGGCAAATTTTCTCCCTTATTCTCGTTTGTCACTGTCCAGGTTCAGCGTTGCATACTAAATGAGTCCCGTAGCGACGTAGACGTGACCTGGGTACTTTTTAATGGTGTAAACGCAGTACTGTTAGCCAGCGATGATGCTGACGATCTCATATCAGGTGTGGACGTTTCCATTGAGGATGAAGTTGGCGTGGATAGCGATGACTGACTAGTGCTTCCTGCAAACAAGGGTAACCTAGGCGTTGAGGATGGTGTTATACTCGTAGAAGTTTATGACGATTGTATCGACGATATCCCACTATCAAGGGAATCGGATGGCTTCTTGATAGGAATTTTGCCTTCGAATTTCTTAGCGGATTTGCACACTTGTAAGGCTGGATGTGTGAATGATAAGGTTACGTTGCTCCGTTGAAGCGCCTATCATAAAGTCGTCCCAACGGCCTACAGGTATGCATCCAATACACTGAGACGAGTTCGTTTCAAATAGGTTAACTATATTAAACCACCCGGCGAATCTTAAATCGCGACCGGCCAGCTCAAGGTATCCTCCTTATGCGTGGCGGCCACTACCTCCCCACTTCAATTCCATGTGGCTATCAAATTCTGTTGGCATCCCACGACAAAATAGACGTGGGATGTGCACTGGTCGCAACCAACGTAAAATGACAAGCCACCTAGCAGCAAAGTGTGTTGGTAGTGGTCACCAGCGGCGTCGCATGATTCATTACAACACGATCGAAAGCTTTGCTGAAATCAATGTAAATCGCGTCGATCTGGCACCCCTTTTCCATCTCACAGAGAATGCTAGAGACCATTACTGTAAGATTTGCTGTCGTAGAGCGATTCTTACGGAAGCCATGCTATTCGTCATTGAGTTGAGGTTCTACTATAGGAGACATCTTCGTACAAACTATTTTCTCAAATAGTTTAGGGATAGCCGATAGCATTGCAATACCTCTGTAATTTTCAACAGATCTTTTGTCCTTGTTTTTATGAATAGGGGTCAAATGAGATGACTTCCAGAGAGACGGGAAAATTCCAGAAGAAAGGGATTTATTAAAAATAATGTGAAGTGGTAAAATTAATTGCCCTCTGCACTGGCACAAAAGGCGCAGAGGGATTAAATCAGGGCCGGGTCCTTTATTGAAATCAAGCTCCTCAATCGCTTTAGATATTTCTTCTGTGGAAATATAGATGTTCTCAATTAGAGGTGCGGAATATATGTCAGAGGAAGGTGTATACGGTAAACAGCTGGTCGCAAAATATACGGATTGAAAGTGTTTAGCGAAAAACTCACATATATCTTCAGGGTTACATGAGGTCGATTCCTGGTAGGACATGGACTTGGGAAAACCTTGAGACTTGCGTTTGATATTTATGAATTCAACGAACTTTTTTGGATTTTTGATGATGTTCTCACCAATTGAGTTAACATATGACTTATATGCTTCCCTAGATGTCAATTGGAATTCTTTTGCCAGCTCATCATATTTACTTTTCAATTCAAGACTCACATTGGTTTTCGTTTGAATAATTTTGTTGAGCTTATTTCTTTGGTTTCGCAAATATCGGAGATCCTTATCAAGCCAAGGCTCTGAAAGTTTATTTTTCCTTTTGATCTTAGATACGTATCCTTCAACGGCGTCCATAGAACACTTGTAGAAATGATCTACTGCATCGTTTACATCTAACGTTGTAAGCGTACCAGTCCAGTCGATTGCGCTGAGATGATTATTAATGCTTTCGAAGTCAGCATTATAGAAATCATATACAATTGAATTATTGTAAGATAGATGGTTTGTTTCTTCAGCAGTGGACAATTCAATAGACAGTGCGGA
>OZ017739.1:199006973-199041973 GCA_963969285.1 Odontomyia ornata
AGACAGGGAGGGAAAACACTCGCAAAATTGGTGTCCTCCCACTCGCGATTGGACACCTGTGATCTGAAAAAAAATTATAGAGGTAGATGTTTATGAGTACAACACCAAATAATACGTCAGAAATCGAAATCCACTTTACTTTGTTAATAATAGTATGATCTTCGAATATTACATTTTTCCAATTAAATGGTATGGATACTCTTAAATTCAACTCGATTTTTTTTAATATCTCCATTCCCTATCACTCTCTCCATCACTCTTTCATCGTCGTACAACGCTCGTGCGGTCTGCATTTCACACTTCGTCAATTCCTACGTGTGCCTCCAGGCAATGCTAAAACATCGGTATAAGGGGTAGTCTTACAAAAGGACGTGACTGACTATGTAAGTTTGATGAAAATCGAATAATGTTCACGAAAGTTATAGCCATTTGAAGTTTCTCTAATTACCACAATAATAATACACAATTTTGACACTGCAGTTTTGATTTGATCTTAACATTTTCAAATAAGATCAATAACATAAATATTTTGGGAATTCATTTTATGAGTGATTTTTGCTACTTTGCAATAAAACGGCAACCGTCATAAATGGAGAAATAATCGATTTTCTTTTAAACATGCACATCTCTTTGACATGACTGCATATCGTAAGTTGAGTACAAAACCCTTTTGACATGAGCGTAGGTCTGTCTACCCAACTTGTTCACTTTAAGAACTGCCCAAACGCAATTTGTCATATGATTCCACTTGTGTACCAAACTGAGCATCTCCGATTAGATTTTTCTGAGACACCCCTCTTATTTCTTCTAACAGGAAGCCGCGCTACGTATCCCAGCTTTCGCATAAGAAAAATGTTTGGTAGTTTGCAGTGCTAGCCATTTTCCATGCAGTTCGTTGCTGAGAGCATTGTTCCATATCTCTGCTCCCTGCAGTAGAATAGTTTGCATGATGTTCATCAAGAGTTTTTCTATTGATTATTGGGTCCTTTTCGCCAGAAGTCGTCTGAGAGACTATACACTCACTGCATGCCTTATCGGGCATTGATTTGATTTGCTTGGAAAGACTCAACTTTGAATCTATAACCAAACCAAGGTACATCACTGCTTGTTTTGACTCAACTAGCACTTTCACGAGACTGACTATCCTAGCTCTGAGAATTCTTTTCTTTTCAGGATGACTATTTCGGTTCTTTGTTAAATCTGCGATTAGTCATTCAGCCCCTCACTCGACGTATTAGTATACTATACCTAGACTAAGCTGCGCTTGTTGAAATATGGGCTCAGCGACTACCGCCGCAGCATCTCATCCAGCAGCGTCAGCCTCGGTAGCTCGCCGTACGAGATGTTCCATATAACTCGGCCAAGAATGGAGCCTAGAGCAGCTTCCAAAATAACTTCCATTCTTTGTGTCTTAAAGCAGGCTTAGTTCCTTCAGGTTGTCCCTCAAAATTCGTATCAGATATTCTAGAACATGAAAGGAGTTTTCTTACGTTTCCGAAATATCCCCAATCTAACGATGAGAAAACATTTCTGAAATCATGAGACCAGCAAACCCGTCAGATTGGATGACTGTGTGCTTCCACCTGTTGGGCTGCGCTCACCACCGCCACATTTAGATCAACGGTGTAGCACCCTGATCTGTAGTCGTACTGTCATGCAGATGATCCCCAGCATTTTATATATTGTATACAAAGCCCATCTCATAAGAGCATCCTCCTGCCTACTTAACTTGTGCTATATTATTCATTCGCTACCTTTTGAACAGCTTATCTTGATGCAATAGTAAGGCATGAATCTGTATAATGGCTAGGTGCTCATCTGTTAAGCATTGGATGGTAGGCCCATGTCCCGTTGGTGGGAACGAGTTTGATTATCAGCCTAGCTAGCTGGAATGAATGCAGATTCTAAATTAGATCACAACTACACGATCGAGCGTAATCTGACCATATTTACTTTTAAAGTACCTTTACGTTCACGGAACAAATTTTAAGTGTTTTGCGACGATATTTATTAACACATATAAAAAAGTAAAAATAAATGCATGTCCTGCTTCGAGTTAAACAGGAATAATATTGCAGGAAATACATAGCGACCCAGATATCCTACATACGTGAACCATATACATACTCGTAGGTGTTTTAACGTTTTCATCCTTTCATCTACTCAAATTTTATTTATTCTTACACATTGCACATACTTAGCAAAGATCCCATGCAACCTTTCCATGACTAATTATTGTATCAATCAAAGGACTAATTTTCATAATTTTTTATTGTAGAGTCACTGAGTTTTGAGGAAAAAATACCGACCCTTGCAGCTACTTCATCAAATCTGAATGTTCTGCATTTTCATTTTTCTCCTGACTTCAATGGCACTTCAGCAACACATAAAACCTCAAAATCATATTTCCACAGAAAAACTGGCAAAGATGTGGATTCTTTTAACGTAAACCATGTTTCCTCAATGGAGGGCAGAATATTCAAAAAGAAAATTAGTAAGTACTACTCCGGAGTTGGATATCCCGAGTTTAATAATTAAATTTAACTAATTTATAAAATTTATGCCTTTTCAGGTAATTTTTTTAAAAACAAGCTTCTACTTTCCTTCATCGCGCTTATAGTGATCATCAAGTTGATTAAAATTAAGTTGTTTTGGTTACTTCCTATAATTCTAGGCGTAGGAACAGCTAAAAAAATTTTATTGAATTTTATATTATTTGTGTTTCCGGCTTTATCACACCTATTCGAACTATGCTCTACTTATCATGCTGAACGTTTGCATGATTCTAAATATCATCTCCATCAGCATAAAATAACTCATCATTACGCAGTAAGTAATTTATTATATTATAGTAGGAAATAAGGTTGGCTTATACTTAGATATTAATAATTATTATTAATCTTTAGTTTATAAATCAATTAGTATATATATACCTGTGCGCCAAAATTTCGACCCACCCCGTGTGCGTAAAAAATCAAAATATAAGGCGCTCCATTCACGTTCAATATTATTGCGCAATATTTATGATTGCACAATGTTAGGTGCTCCATTCACGTTCAATAATATTGCGCAATAATTGAACACGTTCTTGCACCACACATGTGCAATAATATTGCGCAATAAAATTGATAAAGCATTCATTCGGGTTAGTACTTTCTTGCAAGGAACATGTCAGATGACGAAGTTTTGGCAGCGACCGCGCTGGTTATTTTTTTTTTTAAAAAAAAGAAGACGATTTTGGGTTAAAGAGTGGTAAAAAGAAGAAGGATGTATACCCACGAAAGGCTTTTAAAGGACTTGACCTTAACTGCAGAAAAAGACTTTAAAAATTGTATGCGAATATGCGGATATTCGAAAGAATTGTTAAAGTTAAATAAAATTTAAGACGCAAAATTAAAAGGAAGGTTTTTACTCTTTTTGTTTTTCGAAATCAAATACTTACAGATCTTTCCTCGTTATCCTCATTTCCATCAGGTGTATCACACAAGAAATTCAATTTATCAAAGTACCACAACGTTGATACATACGTTGCATCCGCACTGGCTCCAGATTTCATAGAACTTACTGTTTTTTCAGTTCTTTGCGGTAGTTTGTTCTTAAACTGTTAAATTTTTTTTTACGTCTACATTTGTCGCTAGCGGAAACATCTCCCTATATTTCCCTAACAACATATCATATGATTCATTTTTCTTGCCCCGGTCATGGTACACTTTGTTTTTTACTTGCCATAACGCTGGCAACTCACGATATAGATCCATGCACTCGAATAAAAACTCATTTTTACCTTTTCCACTTTCGTTTGTCATTTTAAATATACTGCTTGTGACCCTTTCACGACCAATGCCAAAATTAAACTGAAAATATTGCGCAATCATTGCACAATATCACACACACACGGAGCAGTAAATAGTATTGTGCAATAAAATTTAAGCTTGCTTAATTTTTTATTCAATCATTGTGCAATACTATCCCTAGACGTTCAATAAGGCGCTCCATTCACCTTTAATAATATTGCGCAATATTCATGATTGCACAATGTTATTGAACGTCTAGGGAAAGTATTGCACAATGATTAAATAAAAAAGTAATCAAGCTTAAATTTTATTGCACAATACTATTTATTGTTCCGTGTGTGTGTGTGAAATTGTGCAATGATTGCGCAATATTTTTCAGTTTAATTTTGGCACTAATGACAGTCAAAACTATTTGGAAGGACTGACAAAAGATATGGAAATCGAAGACGATGTTGAACGTAACTCTGATAAATATAGTAACGTAAACTTTATTAGTTCCTGAGAAAAAGCCACCAACAAGCCAGAAAAAGTTCTGCCGCTAAATGTATTCGGACAAAGTGGACGAGATATGGTTAAAGGAGTAAACGCAGAGAAATTAACAAAACAAAATCACTGGTTGACTTCAGTTAGCCAAAGCTGCTCTGAATTCTGGGAGGTTGCACACTTCACCTATACCCCAAAAAGCGAAAAAAATCAGACCTTTCTTTTGAAGGGTCTGGACTGAGGAGAGGACACGGTTGATCTCCCTCAAGTTCTCAAAAAAGCTGCAACAAAGAAATCGTCCCTCGAAAAGAAAAATTCACCGCTTTATTTAGCACAAAAATTATAGTAAAAGTTACCTTTAACAGATAAGGTTCTTGAGTTTCCGAGTGGTGAGTTAGGAACCAGTGTCAACGATTTAGCTATTCGGCTGCCAACTGCGCAATGCACACCCGATGCGTAAAATCCAATGAAGTTCTTGCCCCTGTGAGTGTAAATTGACTCAGACTGATCCTAAAGAAAAATTATGCTCTGTCAACTGTGATGTATTTGGTCACCCTGCATCATATCAAGGATGCCCCGAGATCGAGATCCAAAATAAACGCAAGTACACCGTAGTGTGCTAGCTTCTAACTTCGTCGAGCCTGGGGGTATCATTTCCACTCACCGCTGGAGGACCAGCAGACAATACTGTAAATAATGTAAATCGCAACAATTAGTTGCTTCTTAAAATCTATAACACCTTAATTCCTTATCGGAAAGAATCAGCAAACAAGATTCGAAAAATAACTTTGTTTTTCGTCGTTTAGATTTTCAAATGTCTCAAAATAATTTGCCATTCTACTCTTTCCCATATTAATTTGCGACGCATTGATCGTAATGGTGAGTGGTGTTTGCTGATGACATGATAATTTATATGGCAGACTTAAAGGCATCAGTCGTTCAAAGGAACTTTCAGAAAATATTCAACAACGTACAGGCCTACAAGGACAATAGGCGAAGGAAAGTGAATGCGCAAAAATGCAAAACAATTTTGTCTTGGACAACGCTGCGGCTGGTCAGTCAAGACCTGAAACGTAATTAGAAAGACTTCCACATTATAGCTTGTGAGGGTAGTGCAGAACGGGTTGCACATAAATCCTGTGTTCGATACATCGGTGTTCATCTCGATCTGAATGTATACCATACTGAACATGTCAAAACCATACTCAGTGAAGCGCGTAAAGTCTTCATGTCCCTTCGAAGACTCTTTCATTCCAGATCATTCATCAAAAGGTCTAGGTTATCTGTTACAAGGCTCTGGTTAGACCAGTTTTGACATATGGATGCCCGTCTTGATATAATCCGAGTGCTCGCACAATGGAAATAATACTAATTTTCGAAAGTAAATGTTTTCGCGCATGCACTGGCCTGTACAGAAAGTCTGAAACGGATTGGAAAAACTATATAACAAATCTAAAAATTTATCGAACTGCCAAAGTGATGAGTGTCGATACATTCATAATTTGATTCTGTAACTGTGAGCGGAAATCCCGGGATTTCGCAGCCGTTACAACCTACCGATGGGTACATTGGGACTTGGCTCACCACTGGCTTTATGCTTCCAGAAACATTCATGCTTTTGGACATGAATTGGTATATTTTTGATTCTGGTGGTGCCTCGGTTATATATCACTTATACAGTTGGGCCACCAATAAGAAGATATAAAATCCTCCGAATTCGAGCTCGCGGGATCAACGCTTTCAATGGAGATACTTATTTGCGAGGTATCATGAACCTGGTCGAGCTGAGTCGGAGCAGTGTAGGTTTTGGTGGCTAAATAGCATTATTAGATTACTCTTGGTCATTTGTGTTTTTTTATAGGTTAGGAATATTATATTATGTTCGTGGATAATTAATGCGTTTTTTTATGTTTTTCAAATTAAATTTATTTATATTAACAACAAACATTAATCAATGATATATTGAAGATTTTATTGGATGACCTTTTGCCATCTTTCGATAAGTTGGAAAATTCCACGTTCGCAGAAGCCTTGGTTTTTAGAAGCGAACAACTGGTCCAACTCATTTTTAACAATCTTATCGGAATCGAAAGTTTTACCATTCAAATCGTTTTGAAGGGAGCGAAACAATTATAGACTGATGGTGCTAAAACAGGGCTATTCGTTATCATGATGGAACATCACGCCTTTAGGATTGGGCAGTTCAGAGCGATTTTTCTCGATTTCTTCGTTCGATTTCGATAGTTGACGACAGTAGACATTCGAATCAATAGTTTCGTTTCTTTGAAGCAACTCAAAGTAGATTATACCGTTGTAATTCCACCAAACAGAAAGAATAATCTTATGGTGAATATTGGCTTTGGATGTCGATTGTGGGGGCTCATCTTGCTTAGTCCATGATCGTTGTCGGACTACGTTATCGTAAACCATCCATTTTCCATCACCCGTTATGATTCTTTTTAGAAATAGGTCATTTTGGTTATGATTCAGCAAAGAGTCGCATATCTTAATGCGTTTGGTGAGGTGGATTTCTTTAATTCGTGAGGAACCGAAACATTCAGTCTGCTTCTCCGCTATCTCTCGAGTTGTCATACGCCGGCTAGCGCTTAAAATTCACCTTGCACTTCTACTGTATACCTATACGAGGCGATAGTCTCGTATATGATTGTACGTGAGCGTCCCAACTATTGAAAAATTTCATTTTTCCCCTCATCGATTCGGCTGTCTTCATTTTGGCTGGGTGAAAATCGATGGCTTTCTAATAAAACTTCGGCTCTAGCTTACATTCCCGTTAAATTCTCTATTTTGATTAAAGGTACCATATGCATATTCTTGGCAATTTACTGATTATGTGAAAAAATTTCTAAAATTCAGAAAAAACTTGATTCAATATTCACTTTGATATATAGTAGGTAAATGTGGAAAGCAACTTGGTTAATTTTAAGCACGAGAAGATAGTAGCATACATCACTTTATCAAATAAACTTTGTACTATTCGAATTTCACTGATAAGTTAGTGAAGATCCTTAAAAATGTTATCATTTCTCTTCATTCAAATTGCAGGATGATCGTTGTATGCCGAATATACTCGAACTAAACCCAAATGGGAAATGATGTAAATATTGCGGATTAATTAAAAAAAGTAGCGCCCATTATCAATAAATTCACACTATAAGAGCGTATAATTTGTTAGGGTTGAGTTGAAATCTAAAAACACTTAGACAGTTTCAAGTAAATTAATAAAACTGCATTTAAACCATTCGGCTTAACATCGGCGAGACTGACTCCCCCCTTAAAGCTGTGCTCATACTTTGTGTTTATTGAGGGCAATATATTTCATAATAAATATCAAATATAATAATAGCTGCTGATGGTTACGTATTCTACTTTTAACCTTCGTTGGCTTTACTCGTATAATGTCTGAACCTTAAAAACCTGGTTGCATTTAGTTAGTGTGTAGTTAGCAAAAACGTGTAAGTATTAGAAATAGTCACTACTATCCGGTTGCTCTATAGTCATCAATTTAATTGGAATGATAAGAAATGTGTTTCCTTTTTGACTATATTTTTTTATATTTGCCTGTAGATACGTATTTCGACCGCAACATGCGGTCTTCTTCAGTACACTAAGTATTAACTATCACTAAACTAAACTAACTACACTTGTAGTATGAGTGAAATTAGGAGAAGTGCATATAGAAAATTTTTTGATTGTCCTCTCTATAATCTTATACCTCTGGACTTGAAAATGCGGATTTAGGAAAGCAATAAGCACCGTGTGAATGGAAAAATATTCCTATTTCATTTATCTATTTGGACGACTGCGAATGAAGATAATACGAAACAAAATATAAAAAGTAAACTTAGAATCAATAAGGAAAAACCATATAAAACAAGATGAAAATGAATTGTGGCGAAAGAAGAAGAAAAAAAAATCAGAATCAGTGTTTGTTTACCATACTTTCGAAATGTTAAATTTATGTATGTTTATTTAAATATTTAATTCATCAGTTTTATAAAATGAAAGTAAATTTAGACTTGATTCAAACGCCTTAATAAAGAAATTACACAACTAAACTATCAGCACTGTACTCCGATGTTTTTGATGTTACATATAGTCTTCACATATGTATTTTGTATGGTGAAATATTAATTAATAACATATAAACATTGTTAAGGATAATTTCCATTTCCTCTCTGAATTTGTGTTGCGGTGGAATTTATAATTGCTGGGGTTTTCTGGCTTACTATTGAAATTTACATTCTGATAAATATGTTTGATTGACAAATCCATTGGAAGTCAAACTTGTAGGGTCTCTCCAAGTCTTTAGTAACATTATTTTTTATATGATATCGAATTTGTTGGCTGCATTACAACGCGCTATTCACATAAACCAATTATTTAGTGATGAGAACATATTGAATTTTTCCCTCCCAAGTTCATCTTTATCGCGGACGTTTTAATCATCTGATCAATCTGGTTTTCCTTTTATCGTAGCACTTAATTTTCGGTGTAGATTCAGGACAAATTTTTGTAAACAAAAATAAATAAAAGTGACAACAGTTTTCTCTTTCACCAAAAGGCTCCATTCTTCTTCTTCGTAGCACTACAGGCCCCCTCGCGCCTTCGCTTCCTGCAAATAGCGCCTCCAACACAGCGTTTCCTAGGTTTCCCTACTGGTCTCCGGCCTTCAGTTCTCCCAACGAATACCTTTTTGGGTATCTGTTGTTTGTCCATACGAATAATGTGTCCAGCCCATTGCAGCTTCTGCAGTCTCCATTACCCATCCCGATAATCGCATACTTGGTTGTTACTTTACCTTATGTCAGTGAAGCTCCACCTGAGAAGCATGGAGGATTCTGACTGTGGACAATAATTCCTGTTAACGAATACTATGTGTCATTGCAACAGTAACCTCCATAACACCCAATACCTCAAAAAGTAGCATTTCTATTTCCTGTTAAAAATTTGTATATCAAAGACTCATTTTATTGAAATTAAAATCGAATATTTTACAGCGTAATAAAACTTTGAGTTGATTCTTATAGCTGCTTTGCCTATAGTACCGAGCTACGATCGTAGTAAATGTATCGGGCCAAAAATGATAAGCACGAGCTACAGTCATTACATATAGAACATTCCAAAATGGTAACCACGGGCGTTGCTCATGATGTCTGGGAAGTCATAGTATGTGGAAGTAGGTATACCAAATGATCATCTAAAAATCGACTGAAGATTTTGCGCAGGAGAGGGAGACGATGCTGGCAAGACATTTTTTGCATGCAAAAGATGGGACAGCCTGCGCCGCATCCTCTATAAAGAAACAGGAGAGTCCTGAAGATAAAAAGGACTCACAACAGCCGGGGACTTGGGGGTCGGGGGATCATACCTCTAACAATCCCTGTTCCTCCCTCTCCTCCCGCTAGAGGAGGGATCCTCCAACTTGAAGGCGCTCCACAGTATTGCAAAATGAGGCTTAGCCCGAAGTAATGTATCAAACAGTTCCAGGCTAGGTTCTCAGGATAACAGGGGAGTTGTTTAGTGGATAGTCCAGACGTCTTGCGCGTCTAGGAGCCTCACGCACAATGCGCAAATAGCCTTCATCACCCAACCACAAAAAATGAAAGAGTAAAATATTGCAATAAGGGGCTCCCGAACAATGGAGTTTGACCATCACCCAACCACAAAAAATGAAAGAGTAAAATATTGCAATAAGGGGCTCCCGAGCAATGGAGTTTGACCATTTTTGTTGGAAGTTAAATAGTAGACTAAAGAGTTGAAAAAATTGAAAAGTTTATTGCAACTGATGAACATTTAGTTTGAAGTGTTATTTCAATTTGTTTCAAATACAAAATATATTACTACCAAAATTTAAGAATATTAATAGTTAACTAATAAATTAAATAAAAATTTATAAAGTTCATAAACACTACGGTTAAAGCCAGAGCGTGGAGAGAAATTCAAGCCTAAGCCTTTAACTTAAATACTGATGCGATTTTCAATATGCTTTTGAACGTAAATATTAATTTCCTAAAATTTCAATCAATCATCACCTATTATAATTATCATTATCACCATCTTTTTTATTTTTACTTGCTTACTTCAAAATTTTTCTACTGTTTTTTTTTTCATTTTTTGATTATTCATGTATGATTGCAACGAAATAATCCTCTGAGTTATTATGGAAACATGTTTGAGAAAAATAAAAATAGTAATTCAAAACTTTTTGGTTTTTTGCTCAAACATCATCAAGTTGACATTGGTATGTCGTAAGTACATTTAAGTATATGGAACGAAGTGAAGCTCTCATCCGGCCTGATATGATGACATCTATTCAACCTGTATACGACTTCGACTAATTCGTACATTTAAAGTTTTTTTTTGTATAATTTTCAAACTTATCTTAGAAAATTAGTGTTTAAAAGATTTTTGTAGATGTACAGGGTTATACATTTCGTGGTTGGGAAAGTATAACCCTGCCATTTGATATCTGTCAAAATTAAATGTCATCTAAAGCGTGTTTCTTTTAGTAGAAAGTTTGCCATTTAGAAATATGGATCGTTTAACAGTCAAAAAATGCGTTAAAATTATTAAATTTTATTATAAAAATGGTGATTCTGCTGTATCAACATTTAGGGCTTTACCAGCCGATTACGGTCGACATAATCGACCTACACAGCAAACAATTTCGAACACAGTGAGAAAATTTGAAGAGACTGGATCGGTTATTGATATTGCAAGGCCTGTGCATCATCGCAACATTCGTTCTGCTGAAAATATCGCTATCGTTGCTCAAAGTGTGGAGGAAGACCCGAATTTGTCGATTCCTCGATGTGCTCAACATTTGGGCTTGTGTTACGGCTCATTGTGGCAGATTTTGTATTTAGATTTGCATCTCCATCCGTACAAAATCCAACTCACCCAAGAACTTAAGCCTCAAGACCATACACAACGCAGAATGTATGCGAATTGGGTGACTGAACAACAAGCCATTGATAAGGATTTTTCGAACAAAATTTTCTTTAGTGATGAGGCTCATTTTTCGCTCAGTGGTTACGTAAATAAACAGAATTGCCGCATATGGGGCTCTCAGGTGATCGCAGAAAGGCCTTTGCATCCGGAAAAAGTGACCGTTTGGTGTGCATTATGGTCTGGTGGTGTTATTGGCCCGTATTATTTTTTTTTGAAAAAGATCAAGAAAGAGCCATTACAGTCAATTCTGACCGCTATGGACGGATGTTAACCGATTATTTTTGGAGAGAAATTGAAGATTATGATCTGGAGAACATGTGGTTCCAACAGGACGGAGCCACACAACACAGGCTAATCGAGCACTTTTGCAAGAGAAATTTCCAGGACGCGTAATTTCGAGATTGAGTGATGTCAAAAGGCCGGCAAGATCCTGCGACCTAACACCTTTAGATTTCTTTTTATGGAGCTTTGCGAAAGAGCAATTGAAAACCAATATTCTCGAAGTTATGGCTGAGATATTGCCGGAAATGTACCGAAAAGACATTGAAAATTACCTCGAAAGGATTGAGGCCTGTAAGAGGTTCCGTGGAGGACATTTGAATGATGTTGTGTTTCACGTATAATGGCAAGGTTCAATCTTTATACTGAATATTTTTGTTTTTTCTTTAGCTTTACTTTCCCAAGCGTAAAATGGATAACCCTATATATGTTATTGGGGTTGATATTTATAGTACTAGTAATTTTCATACGTTATCCTGTTTTTATCAAATAACTCTTGACGCCGTCGAAAAGTATGTACCTAAAATTAAGAAAAAAGATAAACTGTCTGAACCTTGGTTAAATGGTGATCTTAGATACTTACGAAATCAAAGGAACAAATATTATAGAATGATCAAAAGTAAGAAAGATGTCAGCAATGATATTAAATCAAAATATAATGAGCTTGCCACTGAATTTCAAACAAAATCTCGAGAAGCATATGAAGTATATGTTAATTTGATCGGTGAAAATATTATTAAAGACCCAAAAAAGTTCTTTGATTTTGTAAATATCAAGCGTAAGACTCAAGGCTATCCTTCATCTATGTTTTTAAAGGATTCAGTTTCATGTTCCCCAGAGGAAATTTGTGAGTTTTTTCTTACTTACAAGAAGTTTATTGTAACCCTGAGAACCCATTAAATCCCGTTTCGGAAATGGCTCCAACGACATTGATTAACGAAGTTTCAATTTCTGAGGAAGAAATTGCTCATGCGATTACCAATTTGGATGCCAATAAGGGACCTGGCCCCGATCTTATTCCTCCTAGTTTTCTTATCCAATGCAAAGACCAATTAACCAGGCCATTCTCCATCATTTTCAATAAATCACTCTCTTGTGGCATCTTTCCTTCTTACTGGAAATCTTCTTACTTAATACCAATACATAAGAAGAATGATAGACGGTGTATTCAAAATTATAGAGGTATATTATCATCCATTCCAAAGCTTTTTGAACAAATACTTTGTAACAAGATCTCCCCTATTATAGAGCCGCAGCTTAATGAAGAGCAGCATGGGTTCAGAAAAAATAGATCTACTACCACCAATCTCCTCATCATGACATCAAGTATTCTGTGTGAGATGGAAAAGGGTCTCCAGATTGATGCAATATATACAGATTTTAGCAAAGTATTTGATCGTGTAAATCATGAAGTTTTGATTAGCAAGCTCCGTAATTTTGGAATTACTGGTCGTTTACTCAGTTGGATCCATTCTTACCTTAAAGACCGCACTCAAGTTGTCAAATTTCAAGGACGATTATCGAAACAAATTCATGTCCTCTCTGGGGTTCCTCAAGGAAGTCATCTTGGGCCTCTTTATTTAATGTTTTCATATCTAATCTCTCAGCAGTTTTACATGATGTACCTCATCTTTTTTATGCAGATGACCTTAAAGTTTACCAAGTCATATCATCTCTATCCGATATGATGTTTCTCCAGTCCAAGCTTAACATTCTCTCTGAATGGTGTTACAACAACCACCTCTTTTGAAACTTGGAAAAATGCCAGGTGAAAAGTTTTTCAAGAAAACGGAGCCTTCTTCTGTTTGATTATCACATCAACAACACAACACTTAATAGAGTCGATAACATTGCGGACCTTGGTGTTGTTCTGGACCAAAAGCTTCGTTTTAAACTTCAGTATTATGGAGTAGTATCCAGGGCTAATAAAATGCTAGAATTCATCAAACGAAGAGCTAAAGAATTCAAGAATATTTGGGTTACTAAATCACTATACGTCTCATTAGTACGCCCTATTCTTGAATATGCCAGCCTGATTTGGAGCCCTGTTTTTGATATTCACGCTGACAGGTTAGAATCGGTCCAGAAACAATTTCTTCTTTTTGCCCTCAGATCCCTTTACGACCCTAGGAACTTCAACAGCCTACCATCATATAACTATCGGCTCGATGTGCTAAATATGGCATCACTAGATTCTAGGAGAATGATGATGTCTGCATGTCTAGCATTCGATGTCCTCAGAGACAATATTAAGGTTCAGTATATAACAAAAAAAATTACTCTGAATGAACCCCTAAGAATCACAAGACTTTCACCAATGCTTACCGTAGGTCGCCATCACACTACTTATGCGGACAATGAGCCAATAAACAGATGTTGTAAGGCATTCAACAAGTTTAGTAAATATTACTCCCCGTCCATTTCCAAAACCTCATATAAAAATAATATCCTAAAATCCTTTCATTCCTCAATATAATGTGTATAATTGTGCGTAAAAATTAATGTATCATGAAAATGTATTGTTTACAAGGTTTTTTTTGTGTAGTAATTTTATATTATAAGGATATGTCTTGTTTGGCAAAATAATAAATAAATAATATTAAATTCAATTTTGAAAAACGTTTTTTCTATCACTGCGTTGGACTACTTAAGCAGTATCAGGATTTTTATGAAAAATTCAAAAAAAAAATATATTGATGTGTTATCGTGACTACTCCAATATTATCATCGGCATAGCGTAAATAAAATGACGGCAAAGTTAAATGCATTTTATTTTTATATTTTTACTCATATGAAAAACTCTATAAATGAGTCA
Source organism: Odontomyia ornata (assembly GCA_963969285.1). NCBI lineage: Eukaryota > Metazoa > Arthropoda > Insecta > Diptera > Stratiomyidae > Odontomyia > Odontomyia ornata. The sequence goes on from OZ017739.1 coordinate 199,021,317, forward strand.
AATCGATTATATGTAGTGTTATTAGTATGCAGATATGTACGTAAAGGTCAGCAGCGATGTTTACTGCCTCAGCGAGCTAATATTTGGGCTTGCTGGAGTAACTTTGTCTGACGACGCGTACGCACGCTGGCAGCCAACCTCTGCGGTGTCATGGGGCGGGTTCTTTTTGCCAGTGCAAAGCACACTACAAAGAATTTGTTCGTGCGTTCGATTTTAAGATCTATTTCGGCCTGACGAAAATTCGAAGGGGTCTCTTGCTATACTGCCTAACCTACTGATGACACAATTCATCCCTCCGTTTTCAACGGGGAAGCTAGCTACTATCTGAAAAAGGGCAACCGGGTGGATTTTGTACCCCCACGCATCCTCCCAACCGGATTACAATCCAGATGACTCGGCTACATCAGGGATTTAGTATCCCTTGGCATAAAAGCCCCTAAGTTTAACGAGGTAGGTGGGCAACCCTGTGAGCTCTACATCAGAAGATGCATCCCCTCACGTTGCGGTTCCTTCCCCTTTCAGTTTTTTATGTTTTAATGTTTGATTTTATTTAATGCCCTTCCGACTAATTTATTGTGCTCAACAAAGAAAACTTTATGAAATGATGATAATACTGATGTTACGATCAATACTGTTTTTTTGTATTTGGGAAGTGAATGGCAATCTACGCACAGTGTGTTGCTCCCATGCTCGCAAGATCAATACTGTTGAATGTTTTATGCTTGCTTAAAGTCAACGAAAATTTGGTGTACGTCTATGTTGAGCTTCCAGCATTTCTCAACTACCTATTTGACTGTAAACAATTGGTGTCCCCAATAATACCGATTTTATTTTCTATGATCTTTCAAAATATTTTATACGCAGTAAAAAGTAGTAATATAGCTTGTCACCTTTTTATGTGGATAGGGTATTTAATTGATTGACTCCACTCGCTCTTGTTTTCAAATGTGCTGAATGACTATGGATGGCTTTCTTAACACCGCTAGCACCATATTTGATGAAATCCAGTGGAATCTCTTCGATGCCCGGCGCTTTATGATTCTTTTGGGCCTTGATGGTGGAACAAACTTCATCCAGAGTTTGTTGGGATCAGTGGAATATCTATTGGCTTCGATGCTCTAGAGCTATGTGGAGGATTCAAGAGGTTCCTGAAAATTATGCCTATCTTTCCTTACTTCTATTTTCATCTGCGATGATGCCACCGGTGTAATGACACCGTGGTCTTGTGCTGATAACTTCATTTCAGTGTTTTCACTATGTGTAGGCTTGTCTTGTGTTGTTGCTCGCTAGACTCACATCGATGGTTCTAATTGGTCTTCATGGTATTTTCTTTTCTTAATTTTAATTATCTTATTTGCTACTCTTCTGAGATTGACGTGATTTTCTCTTTTCGTCCTGGTTATCGTACTCAAATATTATTCGTATGCCTGATATTTTTCATCCAGCGCATCCTGAAACTCATCGAATCAGTCATTTCTTTTGCACCGGAGTTGTCCGATCGTCTGTTCAGCCATAGTCTTAATTGCTGTTTTCGTTTCCGCCCACAGTTCGTTGGTTCCAGTATGATGGATGGGTTTTTGGGTTTAACATTCATTCTCAATTAATCGCTCATGTCAGAAGGGTTTTGTACATAACCTACGATATGCAGCCATATATTTACATAGAATGATTTAATTCAAGAAAAACTTCAATGAAATGCACAACAAATATATTTTTGCTTTAAAAGAAATCCAGTGATACTCGATTTTAACCGACCAATATTTTGTTGTAATATTGCTAAAATAATTGAATAAGCCGAATCTTAAATGCTTTTTTGTTATATTATATATTTGGAGAAAATACAATCAAAAGCGTGGCCGAAACAACAAAACCAATGGAACCAGAAAATGTGCTGATGCAAATGTTGATGCTGATGCAGTAAGAGCAGCGACAACAGTCATCCAATTTAACTGCGAAGCTCAATGAACAGTCGTTCAATTTAACTACGAAGCTAGATGAATAATCAGCGAAGTTAAATGAACAATCAGTGAAGCTGGACCAACAGGCGTTCGAAATCAAGGCAGACATCACACAGAAGCTGGAAAAACAGTTAACCGAAATAAAAGCGGAGCTCAGTAGTCTCAACAGCCAAATTAAATGCGTTGAGGAAAAGGTATACCAGGTCGAGGAGAGAATCAACCTTGAGATCAGCCAGGTCGAGGAGAGAATCAACCATGAGATGGAAAAAGTGAAAAAGGACTTGGAAGCAGCGAAGGCAGTAGTAACCGCCTCACCAGCCCCACTTATAACCGCAGCGCAAAGCTCATCTAGAAATGTGCAAGCACCAATATTCGACGGGCAAACGGTCTAGACTATTTACAAAACCCAGTTTGAAGAAGCCGCTCGCATAAATCACTGGAATGGGCAGGAACGAGCAACTGCATTGTTTCTTGCTCTAAGAGGCCCAGCTGCCGAGCTGTTGCAGACGATCCCCGTTGAATTGCACTCAAACCCGAATGCTATAATGAATGCGCTCGACATGCGTTATGGAGACGATCATCTAAAGCAGATTTATCGGTCACAGCTAAGGCATCGGGTGCAGAAGTCTGGTGAAACCCTACAGCAGCTAGCCCAAGACATTGAGCGACTAGCACTTTTGGCTTACCCAGCCTACGACCCAGAACATCGAGATGATGCAGCGACAGAAGCATTCATCAGCGCACTAAAGGACCCGGAATTGCAACAAGCCGTGCGTTTAGCTCAAAAGCAAACGGTTAAGGACGCATTGGCTTACAGTCTGAACTTTGAGGCAGCGAAAAATGTGACTCGTACCACTGCCCGGGTTCGTGAGGTAGTGACAGATGAGTGCAGGTGTGAGCGCGTGGAAATTGAGCGAGACCCGCATGTACATGGTGCGCCTAGATGCTGGAATTGCGGAGAGAAGGGGCACCTGCAAAGAGACTGCAAGAAGCGAAGAAAACCGAGCTATTGTCCAGGCCGTGCAGCTAGGAGGAGATCCAGACCGACTCAGGAGCCCAGAATGGAAGCCCTTCAAACAGAGGGGTCGGGAAACATGTAAGAGCCAACTTCGTGGGGCAGAGGTTGGCTAGGAGGATCGACGTCCCCAGCACCCCCATCACTGTGTCAAGACTACATCGTGCAGAAGCAGACTTATGCCTTCCGGGTCAAGTTGACGGAGAACATTGCACCATTATAAATCGACACTGGTGCAATCCGGTCGATTATCCGACCAGACTTAGTGAGGCAACAACTACTTTACAAGGGCAGACTGTTCTCCCTACGGACAGCCACGGGAGAAACTGCACCTGTCCATGGAGAGGTCAACCTCCTGATACAGTTGGGAGACCTTGCGTTCCGACATAATTTTCTGGTCGCAAACATTATGGATGACTGCATTCTCGGAATGGATTTTCTGCGACCACATGGAATCACGTTGGATTTGGGCAAACGTGTATTGAAATGGCAAAATGTCGAAGTACTGATGGAGGATCCCAGCGTCCAAATTCCCAAGATGAATGTAGTGGTATGTACTAACACTGATGTACCGAATTATTCCGAAAGCATTGTATGGGCCAAGCTTGATGGTGATTCTGGAGCCCACCGATCTTATCTGATAGAGCCAATGAAGACGTCCGCATTGCGCAGTTTGATTGTAGGACGAAGCCTTGTAAGATCTTTAAGGAGCGGATATGTGCCGGTTAGAGTCCTTAACACCGCAGACTCAACCACGAGCATCAAAGCGGGACAAGTCCTCGGTGGCTGCCAGCCTGTTTCCACCATCACCTCCTTGGAAGCCACTCACGACCATCATTGGAAAAGGAGGCAAGACGCACAGAAAGCCCGGGAATCCACGTCTGCAATATTGAAGCAGGTCAAATTGCCAGTGCAGCTATTCAAACGAGCCTCCGATCTGGTCACCAAGTACAGTGACATCTTCTCAACAAGCCCGGATGACCAAGGCCGAACGAGTCTGGTAACTCACGTCATAGATACACAGGGAGCCAAGCCGATTCGACAAGCACCGAGACGTCTCCCTATAGCCAAACAAGGAGAAGTGAGCGCGCTGATCTCGGACATGGAAAAACAAGGCGTTATTGAAGCTTCTGTCAGTCCATGGGCCGCGCCTGTAGTTCTAGTAAAGGAAAAGGATGGTAGCGCTCGCTTTTATGTCGACTATAGGCAGCTTAACGACGTCACTAAGAAGGATAGTTACCCGCTCCCACGCATAGATGACATCATGGACACTTTAGCCGACGCAAAATGGTTTTCTACACTCGATCTCAAGAGTGGCTACTGGCAGGTAGAAATTGACAAGAAGGACCGAGAGAAGACCGCATTTTCAGTTGGGACCGGATTGTGGCAATTTGTGGTGATGCCGTTTGAGCTTTGCAATGCTCCAGCCACTTTCAAACGCTTGATGGAATACGTGCTACGAGGTCTAACCTGGAAAACCTGCTTGGTGAACCTAGATGACATCATCGTCATCGGGAGAACGTTCGAAGAGCATGTGCGGAACTTAGAAGAGGTTTTCTCCCGATTGCGACTGGCAAATTTGAAACTTAGTCCCGGCAAGTGTACCCTTTTCGCAGCTGAAGTAAAATATCTGGGACACGTCGTATCAGCAGAAGGGGTCAAAACCGACCCCGAGAAAATTGAAGCCGTGAAAAGCTGGCCAACACCAAACAACAAGCGCCAACTACGAAGTTCTGGGTCTGGCAACCTACTATCGAAGATTCGTCAAAGACTTTGCCAAAATAGCTAAGTGTCTCCATCAGCTAACCGAGAAAAATCGTCCGTATGTCTGGAATAAACAATGCCAGACAGCCGTTGAGACCCTGAAGGAAAAGCTGTGTGAATCACCCGTGCTGGCGTATCCAAAACCCGGAAAAATGTTTGTAGTTGACACCGATGCAAGCAACGGCGGTCTTGGATCTGTACTCTCCCAGCAGATCAATGGCGGAGAAAGAGTCCTCTTATTACAGTCGAGTTCTCTCAAAAAGTGAGAGGAACTACTGCGTGACCAGGAAGGAGCTATTGGCTATAATAGAGGCCACCAAGCAGCTCTACAAGTACCTATATAGCCAGAAATTTGTTCTTCGAACGGACCATGCATCGCTGAGATGCTACTTAACTTCAAAAACCCCGAGGGACAAGTTGCAAGATGGATCGAAAGATTGCAGTCATACGACTACGAAATTGTTCCTCGAAAGGGCGGAGTTCATGGAAATGCTGACGCCCTATCTCGGCGCCTATGTTCAGCTAACTGCGAGCATTGCCAACGGATTGAGGAAAAGGAACCGGCCGTTGATCTGCGATTGATAACAGCCGAATTCGATGAAGGTTGGTCATCGGAGGAGATTCGAAATGCCCAGTTAGCCGATGAAGACATCGGACCATTGCTGGTATGGAAGGAGACGACTTGGCGACCTGAGTGGAAGGACGTTTCTACGCATGGCGCAACCCTGAAAAGCTATTGGGCACAATGGAACTCCCTTCAGGTGGAGGGTTGTAATGTGACGCCTGCGCCCAGGAATCGAAGTGATTCCGATCCCGAACCCTTGTAACCTGCCAGATGGATATGTCCTCGAAGTGCCAGCGGACTTCATCTGTTGTGCGGATATCGTTGTGCAGAAAATATTTTTTTTTCTGTCCAATTATTTAGATCCGTGGACATAAATATTCGAAATATAGAATTAATCCAACCCCGGCACATTTCGAGACATAGCCATCTGGAAATGCCCCTCCACCGTGGCCATCGAGAAAACTATGCCACTGGCGACATCTGAAGAAGCACATTTCCGCCATATGAAGTGCCATTCCACGCACATATGTTTTGTCCGAGGTGACAACCGGAACTTTTGACAGCACATGGAGGCGCTAAACGTCATCGCAAAGTTCTTCGTGATAATATCCAAGGTATTACAAAACCAGCTATACGTCGTTTGGCGCGACGTGGTGGAGTGAAACGTATTCCCTGTTTAATCTGTGAAGAAACGCGTGGTGTGCTTAAAGAGTTTTTGGAAAACTTTATTCGTGAGGCAGTGACATTCACCGGAGCAGACACATTGGGAAAGAGGTTAGTTTAGTTAATAACTAATTAGAAAATTTAGCAATATTTTGTCTAGTCTGCAGCGGAAGGCAGTGTGAACTGCGGACTAAGTGGGAATATACCTTCGATAAAACAATTTCTCTTAATGAATCCAGTAGGAGAATAATTCAACACCAAAATGATTTGACACTTCTTCATGCGGAAATTCGAAGTAACGCTTGCTACCTTGTTCAGATTGATCAATTGGCGTATCGCTTGCAATCCGCAGTACAGATTGCAGCCTTCGATTCAGCAACGTACATTGTACGGTATAAACATATGCAATTAAAAGTGATCAACCTTGTTCGCGGGTATGCTTCTCACGTTATCAAAAATGCGGCGCTAATATTGAAAGTTGATCGCGACAAACAACTGATTGTTTGGGATGAATGCATTGAGAACATCTCGATAGCTGAGCTCCAAGAACTTTTACCGGGTCATCAGCCACGTTATATTGTTTACACGTATCGTATGGTTCATGACGATGGTCGAGTTTCATACCCGATGTGCTTCATTTTTATACACCAAGAGACAGTCATATGAGTCTTCAAATGATGTATGCCGGTACTAAATCAGCGGTGAAAAACTGAAGTAAATAAACCATACCAATGTTGCCTCAGAAGAGAGCAAACTACGCCAATACTCGACGAGCATAACATGAAACAGGATGCTATGTAATAGCAAATAACCAGTTAGTGAACATAAAAGAAAACTGGATTTCAGAATTTCAACTTCTCACTACAAGCTCGGAGCCAATGTGATTGAAAAGTTCATATCACATCAGAGCGCAGCAACACAATATCCTTTTCATAAAATCTGTGGCTCATGCAAATCAACTACGGGGTAAAATGAATACATCCAACGAGATTTGCTGCTGTTGTACTTGGCCATGAACAGTTGGTGCTTTTGCAGAATACGGCACTATCATAACACTAACTGGTACTCAGCTCATAGCATTAAACCGGTCTAATTTTAATCGAGCGACTAATGCAACTAGAAGCGATCGGTTCCAAAATTGTTCAGAACGGGGTTCAACGTTAGAAGGTCATCACAACAAACAACAAATTTATTTTCAATTTTGGTTTCATACTTTTGCATGTGAACAAGGAAATTCGATAAACTTAACTTGAAAAGTGTAATGTTTGAGTGCATTAAAGATGACGTGCCGTACTATTAAGTTGCCATGATTCGTAGAGTGATAAAGTATTGAGCTTTAACTGCTACAGCAGCTGGAACAAGATTAAGTTTACATGCCAACGATTACGATATATGTAGATTCATTGGGAGTTGTTCGTTTGGGAAAAGCAGCAATCACCGTATGGAATATTGGACTAACATCAAAATCAACTATTCTATCGTCAATGGGATAAGGACAACATATGGGTGCTTTGGACTATCTTCTACCTCCAGAATTCGTTAAAACAATGAAAGTACTTCACAGTGATGCTCCAAGTATTCCAGTCGAAGATTTATATAAAGTGGTAAAGCAAGATTTAAAGAAAAGCGCAGACGAGTTATTCGATAGCTTTGACCCAGAATCGTTTGGTACTGCTTCATTGGCTCAAGTGCATAAGGCGAGCCTAAAATCGGGTGAAACAGTGGCTGTAAAAGTACAACATCCATATGTTCTTGGCAGTTCACTAGTTGATATGAAGACAATGGAATATCTAGGAAAGGTGATTTAAATATGAAATTAATTTTTACAAATGGTAATTGTCTGTGTCTACTTGCCCTATTTTAAAGAAAAATTTACATTCTAACGTAAATATTTATAGATTTTTTTTAAAATGGAAAATTCTTTGGATAGCCAAGCCTATTCCTTTTTTTATGCAAATGGTAATTGTTTGTGCTTGCTTGCCTGTTTAACGTCGTGTATATTTGCTTAAGTTTGCAAGCTTACGCGAATTAACGTTCCTAGTTTTGTTTGATTCCGATATAAAATAGTTGGGGCGTTCTTTACAGATCGAATTTATAGTACTCTTCGTTTTCCTATGGAAATAATTTTAAATTATCATGAGTTTGAAAGCAACTAATCAACGGCTCAGTTTGAAAGTCTGAATACGTACAATTCGGCCAATTGGAATTCGTCGGAGAAGATTCTTTTTCTTGTTTTTTTTTCTGAGAAATTTGAGATCAACTTTTGGTTGAGAGCCCCTTACAAACAATTATTTTACATCGGTACCAAGAAGTATACAAGAAAAAATAATGAAATTTAATCGTATGCTGTCGGTTCAGCAAACAGTAAATATTTAAATAAATTATACAAGAAAGGGAAACGATAAACTCTATACCTGAGTCGGGTCCCTACCATGAGATTATCATCGACGCTACAAACCAATCCAATACATAAAATTTATATCCAATTTGAACTTAGATAAAGTTTATTTGAAGCGAATGAAGTAAAAAAAAAAAGAAAAAAAAAAAATCTTAATTAATTTCAAAATGCATAGAGATGATTACCGTGGAAAAATATTCAATGTATGTGTCATAAATTTAAATTAATTCGATTTAAGTAAGCATGCAATTGAAAGATTTAAGAAAAAAAAACGGAAAAGCAGCCTATACTTCCTTTGAAAGGTCTAAATTGTGCAAATGTTAGTTTTTGAAACTTAATCAGTTTAACTCTTCTTTAGTGATAAATCGCTCTTATTTCTTGAACACGATACATGTGAACGTTTTAGAAATTCCAAACCATTTCTAGCCCTCGAATCCTTTCCCCTTGAGAAATAAGCTCGATATGACTAAATTTACAACAAACAAGCAACCAGCAAATTTGTTTAATGTTTAGAATATACGAAAATCCTTAGTGATATTTTTTTTTAAAAGCAAAAGTTAAAATCCAAAACATAGATAAAAGATAGTTTGTGTTTTCTCAAAGTAAGCTTAAAATAAGAAAAAGTAGAATACTAAAATCATGTCAGATAAGGAGAAGTATCTAGGATAAATATTTGCACGATTTTTTTTTTTTGTTACAGATTTGTAGGTTAGAGAATTTTCTCGTGTGTAAATGGAGGATACTAATATTTATAATCGAAATCCTAATTTGATTGAATTTAATAATATAATGAATTGCTAAGTTAAACCACGACTTTCCTTTTCAGTAACTCGTTCTATTTCAGGGGGAACAGAGAGTGTAGGGTAAGTATGCCGTCGCGAGGGTAGGGTTTCTGCAAATCCGCTGAGGTCGGTTTCGCGTCGCGCGCGGTACGCGGTACCTTTGTTTGTTTCGTCACTTCTTTAGAGTAGTTTTCTTCGGGTTAAGTTCGAGTAGTATATTTTTCGGTACCGCGTCGGTGAATCGGTAACGCGCCTGTGGATTTTTGTAGCTTTTGATTTGAGATCTGTGGATAGATCCCATCCAGAACTAACGTAATGTAGGTTTCTCGTTCTGGATGAGTAATTGTTGACGCGTTTAGAAAACGGGCAATTTCAGGTGACTGAAATATTGTAATTGAGCGTAATCCATTCGGAGACCCGCGACCGAAATCCTCTCCGAACTAGCTGGCCGACAAGCAGTCACCGCGTGAATGGATTACGGTGCACGGATTGGTTGACCTGTTGGTACCATCCGTTGGCACTACTCAGACTTAACGTCTAGAACCGATGAGAGGTCGGTTCCGCGTTCGAGTTGAAGAGAGAAAATCATTACAAGTGGCGCCCAACGTGGGGCCAAAAACATCCTAAGGGGGAAAGAACTTCGCGTCTTCTGACGAGTTGGTCCTTTACGGAGGATGTAAGGTACTTTGGTACTCGAGTCCCACTATCAGGAGCAGTGGAATTGTGTGATACACATTAGAGGTCGCTTCACGTGAGTTGTAGCTTCCGCTCTCCTTTGTTTGATTTTGCTTTCGCGACAGAATCCTTCCGATGTGTTGTCCCAGGGTAACCCCTGTAAGGACCTTCTATTTTCTTGATGGAACTGCCAGTCTGATGGGTTTACCTATCAGCATGGACTCTCAAGAAAATAGAAGGCTACCTTGCCTTTATGTCGCGGAAGGATTCTAACTATTTCTTATGCGTGTTAGACGAGTGGTATCGGTTCAACGTTCGGTGGCGTATGCTGGAGTCGCGAAGCCCGGAATGCTTCTACGCGTCGGGAGTTTTGACCGCGTACAAAGTCGTTACGGTAGCTCTACCACTTGTCTCGTCGAGTCACTTTAACGTAGTTTAGAGACGGTTTTTTGTAATGTATGTGGGTGTGGGGTTAAATTTCGTAAATCGACCGAAGCACCCTTTCTTCGGCAGATTACCACGCACTCTCTTTTCCCATTGAAGGAGTCGACTACTGGAAAGGAAAGTGACTGTCAAATATTTTTTTTTTCTCCACTTATCATTAGCTCGCCACTATCGGCTACTAACGTATTTTTAGGTTTTCTATATATATATTAGGTTTATTAGGTTTATAGTAGAAATAAGTGTATTTTATATTTATTTTTCTTCTCAATATTAGCAACCACACGATAATGGCAACGAAGCGGACCCCAGAAAAGCGATGGACACGGTCCAAAACGGTCCAACCCGCGAACTGTGGAATCTGTTTCGAGGACGTAGTGAAGGGCGTACACAGCGTGCGATTGGATTGTGGACATTTATTCCATCGTGCCTGTGTACAACAGCTCCTCCTCACGTCAGAACTGTGTCCCTTATGCCGGCGATCCATAGATCGGTCTGCCCTAGACGTCCCCCTCGGAACGCCCCTACCAACGCGTGGAGCAGTGGCGAAAGGAGCTCCAGAAGCCGAACCGTCACACCCACTCTTAGACCTGCAAGGAGCAGTAGGCGGTGAAGTTCCGGCTGCAAGTGTCGTGTCCGAGGTGACAACCATGCCTTCCGCCCACTCCATTGACACCCTCGTGGCGTTGATGAGGGATATGTCGGAGAGGATTGGCAACCTGGAGGGAAAGATCCAGAATCTCCCGTTGAGCCAACCACCCAGCCGCGTGAGAACTCCGCTTGGCTGGGAGCCAAATCCCAGTGTGGCGATGCCCCACTCCCGACAATCCGAGCAATGGGTCCCACCTCCAAGGAACTCGGGAATGGATCCCAGAGCTCCCGACTACAGACCGCGACACAGTACCGGACCTCCGTTGGTACCTCCAGCCCCCGAGGCAGTTCAGTACAACAGGTCAGTAGAGGATGTGATTCCCCCCGGGAACGCATTGACACTTTTCCGAGACCCGACGCCTCGTATCATGGAGAGTTGGCGCCTGAACTTTACAGGGTTCAACGATATGATATCGGCGGACCGGTTCCTTTTCCGGATTCAGGCGTTGATATCCAGCACCCTGGGAGGGGATTCCTCGGCCTTCCTCCGGCATGCACATCTTTTGTTCAGCGGCGACGCTGCCGACTGGTACTGGAGCTTTAAAGAGTCAACGCCACGTCCCACTTGGCACTCTTTCAGTGCAGCCTTCCGCAATCGATTTGAGGATGGCTTCACTGAGAGAGAGCTAAGAGAGCAAATAAAGAAACGGAAACAAGGCGCTCACGAACCGTTCGACCAGTACTACACCAGTATTGTGAGATTGAGCACTCGCCTGCGAAATACCATGCCCGAGGACGAATTAGTAGAAATTATCAGAGAGAACATGCGCTGGGATCTCCAGAACAGCCTGCTACATTTTCCCATCAACACCATACAGGGATTGCGCCTCCATGCGCGTAGACAAGAACACTTGGATGAGCGACGAGGTACCTTCCGCCCACAACCTCGCATAACGGGACCGAATCCCCGAAATCATCACACCGCGGAGTTGATGGCAGCAGACCACCTGCTTGCTGATCCAGTACCAGTACCGAGGAGCGGAGCACCACCGGAGCTTGAGGACCCAGCATTGATTGATCGACCCTCCCTTGAAGCAATTACAAGCCCGACGGTATGTTGGAACTGCCGACAACCGGGACATCGGTTCTACGCATGTCCAGCGGAGCCAACGCTTTTCTGCTACCGATGCGGGAAGGCCGACACATACGCACCTGACTGTGCAAATTGCAAAGGGCGAAAAAACTTGCCACCGAGTGCCGCGACCACCCGTCGGCACTCCTAGACCCCGGACGAACAAATCCAGACCCCATCACCAGCTATGACCCAGCTCCCATCATGACTCCAACTCTGCTGACTCGCACCGCTAAACACAATTCTCCCGAAGTTCCACAACCGACGCCGTCCTTCGCCGAGGCCAATGCGCAGGGAAATGATAGCGAGACGAAGGCTCCTTGGCATGTAAAACCTTTTCATGTCAGGTTGCGGAATTATTTGGCTACTCGACAGCGCATCTTCCATGAGGAATTGGCCACAACTGTCCCACCGCGAAGCAAGCGAGCCACGCGTCGGATGCGGAGCTTCTGGAGAAAAGTCAGGCAGTCGAGGAAAGTGTTGAAGGACATATACTTAGACGAATTATTGAGGGATGATGTTCGGCCATATGCGTCAGTACACCTCCTGCAAAAACGAGTATCAGGCTTAGTCGATACGGGAGCCAGTGTGAATTGCATATCTGCCGAGTTTGCAGGGGAGGTACTGGCAAAGCACGCGGACCAAATCCGTCATTTCACCTCCTGGTTAAGCACGGCGGACGGAACTCGTCACTCTGTAGTGGGAAAAATTATGACGGATGTCACCTTTAAAGGGGTAACTAAACCTATGGAATTTTTCATCATACCTCAGTTAACCCAGAATCTTTATTTAGGAGTGGATTTCGTTCGAAAATTTAACTTGGCCCCGGCACTATTTTCCAGTTCGACCCTGGAGTCCGTCACCACCGTTCCTGACCAATCTCAACCCACTAACTTATTACGGCATACACTGGATGTAACTCAGCAACTGCGTCTCGACTCGGCTATATCGGCTTTTCCCTCGCACGAGAAGGAAGGTCTCGGGCGGACTGCCCTGGTGTTCCACACTATAGATGTGGGGGATGCTAAACCCATAAAACAGAGACATTTCGCCATATCTCCGGCGAAGGAAAAATCGTTATATGCCGAAGTGGATCGAATGCTATCATTAGGCGTAATCGAAGAATCACAGAGCGCGTGGGCTTCCCCAGTCACCTTAGTTGTCAAGCCGAACAAGGTCCGGTTATGCTTAGATGCCAGACGCTTGAACGCCGTCACAGTCAAGGACGCATATCCTCTACCGTTGATAGAAGGCATTTTGAGTCGATTGCCTAAAGCCCATTTCATCACGAGCTTAGACCTCAAGGACGCCTTCTGGCAAATTCCTTTAGACCCCGGTTCAAAGGAGAAAACAGCCTTCACAGTCCCAGGCCGGCCCTTATATCAATTCGTGACCATGCCATTCGGATTGTGTAATGCCCCCCAAACAATGACGCGCCTTATGGATAAGGTGATACCACCTCATTTGCGGCACCAAGTTTTCGTTTACTTGGACGATCTGCTGCTTATAACCGAGACCTTTGACGAACACATCGACCTGCTTCAGGAGGTGGCTCTACACATCCGGAGGGCAAGATTAACCATCAACATAAGGAAGAGCCAGTTCGTGATGACGGAGGTGAAGTATTTAGGTCACATCATTGGGCATGGGCATATCAAGACCGATCCGGAAAAGACTCAAGCGATTGACGTTTTTCCACTACCCAAGACCACCAAACAGTTACGCCGATTCTTAGGGTTATGCGGATGGTACCAGCGTTTTGTACGTGACTATGCCACCATTACCACTCCTTTGACCGACATGCTGCGTAAGGGACGTAAATTCGTCTGGGAAGAGCCCAGCTTGCGAGCCTTTGAAGAGCTAAAGAAGAGTCTGACTACGGCCCCCGTACTGCACAGCCCGGACTTTGACAAACCGTTCTCAATCCATTGTGACGCGAGTCAACATGGGGTGGGAGCAGTCTTAGTCCAGGTTGCACAAGACGGCGAGGAGAGACCTATAGCCTTCATGTCTCACAAGCTGAACCCAGCCCAGCGAAATTACACGGTCTCCGAGCAAGAATGTTTAGCCGCAGTGTTGGCAGTGAAACGCTTCCGAGCCTATGTGGAGGGACACACCTTTGAAATCGTTACGGATCACGCTTCTCTGAAATGGCTAATGAGCCAGACTGATCTCAACGGCAGATTGGCCAGGTGGGCACTGAAACTCCAGGCATTTGACTTCACAATTCGCCACCGAAAAGGAAGCCAGCATGTAGTCCCCGACACCCTATCCAGAATGTTCGCCCCTGAAGGAGCCGAGTTGGTCCAAGAGGACGACAGCCCCCAATTGATCGATTTGGACCATCCTGCCTTCAAGTCAGCCAGCTACACCCAACTGATTCACACTATCCAGAATCAACTGTCCCAGCTTCCTGAACTGCGGTTGACGGATGGATTTATTTATAAGCGGATGGGACACGCATCCGGAGACCCCATACAAGAAGAAGAACAGTGGAAGTTGTGGGTGCCCGAAGAATTAACCACTGATCTTATCAGACGGGCTCATGACCACCCATCAAGTGCGCACGGCGGATACGGTCGTACACTTAGGCGGTTGAAAACCTGTTTCTTTTGGCCTAAGATGGCACAACAGATAAAAGCGTACGTAGCCTCCTGTGAGCTATGCAAGTGCACTAAAGCGCCCAACACCATTCTTCGACCACCCATGGGTAAGGTTGAGGTCCCCGAACGCGTGTTCCAGCGCTTGTACATTGATCTTATCGGTCCTTACCCTCGATCTGCTTCTGGTCACACGGGAGCTGTCGTGGTCCTGGACCAGCTCTCCAAATTCCCTATCATAGAACCACTACGTAACATGCACACTGGACCAATAATCAGCTTTTTGGAGAACCGAGTCTTTCACATGTTTGGAGTTCCGGAGAAACTTGTCTCCGACAATGGGGTCCAGTTCACCTCCAGCAAGTTCCGAGACCTAATGTCCAAATACGGCATCATCCACCAACGAACTGCCGTCTATTCACCACAAGCCAACGCATCCGAACGACTGAATCGTACGCTCATAGCGGCCATTCGCGCCTATGTCCACCCGAATCAGAGGGACTGGGATCGCAAATTGTCCGCCATCACTAGTGCACTGCGCTCGTCGTACCACGCCACGACCGGCATTTCGCCGTATTTTGCAGTGTTCGGCCAGTATATGATCTGTCATGGGAGCGCTTACCGGCTATTGCGGCAGCTGAAATCGCTAGAGGACCCAATCGTGGTTCTAGAACCGCACGAAAAGCTCCAACTTCTGCGAGATCAACTGCGGGAGAAGATTGAAGAAAGTAGACGGATGGGAGAGGAGCGGTACAACTTGCGATCTCATCCTTCTGGCTTTAAGGCCGGCGACGAAATATATCGTCGAAACTTCCGACAGAGCGATGCCACCCGCCATTACAATGCCAAACTAGACAAGAAATTCGTGAAGTGTCGAGTCATACAAGTCATAAGCCCCACCCGATACCTCATCGCGGACATGACTGGTAAGACCCTGGGAATTTACCACGCAAAAGACCTTAGACGATGAAGTGCAACTAATTCCCACGAGAAACCTTGGCTTATCCCAAATCTCTGCCTAGACGAAGGCCTCCGAATAACACCTGACTTCCTACTATATAGTCACTGCCGAGTCTTCACGAACAGGGTTGTAGCCTATCTTTCGAAACGGATCTTCGACCCGCCACGTCCCTAACCAAGACCTGTTACCAAGGAGACGGGATCGTAATTACTTCGATTTTGGGGGGGGGAATGTGTAATGTGACGCCTGCGCCCAGGAATCGAAGTGATTCCGATCCCGAACCCTTGTAACCTGCCAGATGGATATGTCCTCGAAGTGCCAGCGGACTTCATCTGTTGTGCGGATATCGTTGTGCAGAAAATATTTTTTTTTCTGTCCAATTATTTAGATCCGTGGACATAAATATTCGAAATATAGAATTAATCCAACCCCGGCACATTTCGAGACATAGCCATCTGGAAATGCCCCTCCACCGTGGCCATCGAGAAAACTATGCCACTGGCGACATCTGAAGAAGCACATTTCCGCCATATGAAGTGCCATTCCACGCACATATGTTTTGTCCGAGGTGACAACCGGAACTTTTGACAGCACATGGAGGCGCTAAACGTCATCGCAAAGTTCTTCGTGATAATATCCAAGGTATTACAAAACCAGCTATACGTCGTTTGGCGCGACGTGGTGGAGTGAAACGTATTCCCTGTTTAATCTGTGAAGAAACGCGTGGTGTGCTTAAAGAGTTTTTGGAAAACTTTATTCGTGAGGCAGTGACATTCACCGGAGCAGACACATTGGGAAAGAGGTTAGTTTAGTTAATAACTAATTAGAAAATTTAGCAATATTTTGTCTAGTCTGCAGCGGAAGGCAGTGTGAACTGCGGACTAAGTGGGAATATACCTTCGATAAAACAATTTCTCTTAATGAATCCAGTAGGAGAATAATTCAACACCAAAATGATTTGACACTTCTTCATGCGGAAATTCGAAGTAACGCTTGCTACCTTGTTCAGATTGATCAATTGGCGTATCGCTTGCAATCCGCAGTACAGATTGCAGCCTTCGATTCAGCAACGTACATTGTACGGTATAAACATATGCAATTAAAAGTGATCAACCTTGTTCGCGGGTATGCTTCTCACGTTATCAAAAATGCGGCGCTAATATTGAAAGTTGATCGCGACAAACAACTGATTGTTTGGGATGAATGCATTGAGAACATCTCGATAGCTGAGCTCCAAGAACTTTTACCGGGTCATCAGCCACGTTATATTGTTTACACGTATCGTATGGTTCATGACGATGGTCGAGTTTCATACCCGATGTGCTTCATTTTTATACACCAAGAGACAGTCATATGAGTCTTCAAATGATGTATGCCGGTACTAAATCAGCGGTGAAAAACTGAAGTAAATAAACCATACCAATGTTGCCTCAGAAGAGAGCAAACTACGCCAATACTCGACGAGCATAACATGAAACAGGATGCTATGTAATAGCAAATAACCAGTTAGTGAACATAAAAGAAAACTGGATTTCAGAATTTCAACTTCTCACTACAAGCTCGGAGCCAATGTGATTGAAAAGTTCATATCACATCAGAGCGCAGCAACACAATATCCTTTTCATAAAATCTGTGGCTCATGCAAATCAACTACGGGGTAAAATGAATACATCCAACGAGATTTGCTGCTGTTGTACTTGGCCATGAACAGTTGGTGCTTTTGCAGAATACGGCACTATCATAACACTAACTGGTACTCAGCTCATAGCATTAAACCGGTCTAATTTTAATCGAGCGACTAATGCAACTAGAAGCGATCGGTTCCAAAATTGTTCAGAACGGGGTTCAACGTTAGAAGGTCATCACAACAAACAACAAATTTATTTTCAATTTTGGTTTCATACTTTTGCATGTGAACAAGGAAATTCGATAAACTTAACTTGAAAAGTGTAATGTTTGAGTGCATTAAAGATGACGTGCCGTACTATTAAGTTGCCATGATTCGTAGAGTGATAAAGTATTGAGCTTTAACTGCTACAGCAGCTGGAACAAGATTAAGTTTACATGCCAACGATTACGATATATGTAGATTCATTGGGAGTTGTTCGTTTGGGAAAAGCAGCAATCACCGTATGGAATATTGGACTAACATCAAAATCAACTATTCTATCGTCAATGGGATAAGGACAACATATGGGTGCTTTGGACTATCTTCTACCTCCAGAATTCGTTAAAACAATGAAAGTACTTCACAGTGATGCTCCAAGTATTCCAGTCGAAGATTTATATAAAGTGGTAAAGCAAGATTTAAAGAAAAGCGCAGACGAGTTATTCGATAGCTTTGACCCAGAATCGTTTGGTACTGCTTCATTGGCTCAAGTGCATAAGGCGAGCCTAAAATCGGGTGAAACAGTGGCTGTAAAAGTACAACATCCATATGTTCTTGGCAGTTCACTAGTTGATATGAAGACAATGGAATATCTAGGAAAGGTGATTTAAATATGAAATTAATTTTTACAAATGGTAATTGTCTGTGTCTACTTGCCCTATTTTAAAGAAAAATTTACATTCTAACGTAAATATTTATAGATTTTTTTTAAAATGGAAAATTCTTTGGATAGCCAAGCCTATTCCTTTTTTTATGCAAATGGTAATTGTTTGTGCTTGCTTGCCTGTTTAACGTCGTGTATATTTGCTTAAGTTTGCAAGCTTACGCGAATTAACGTTCCTAGTTTTGTTTGATTCCGATATAAAATAGTTGGGGCGTTCTTTACAGATCGAATTTATAGTACTCTTCGTTTTCCTATGGAAATAATTTTAAATTATCATGAGTTTGAAAGCAACTAATCAACGGCTCAGTTTGAAAGTCTGAATACGTACAATTCGGCCAATTGGAATTCGTCGGAGAAGATTCTTTTTCTTGTTTTTTTTTCTGAGAAATTTGAGATCAACTTTTGGTTGAGAGCCCCTTACAAACAATTATTTTACATCGGTACCAAGAAGTATACAAGAAAAAATAATGAAATTTAATCGTATGCTGTCGGTTCAGCAAACAGTAAATATTTAAATAAATTATACAAGAAAGGGAAACGATAAACTCTATACCTGAGTCGGGTCCCTACCATGAGATTATCATCGACGCTACAAACCAATCCAATACATAAAATTTATATCCAATTTGAACTTAGATAAAGTTTATTTGAAGCGAATGAAGTAAAAAAAAAAAGAAAAAAAAAAAATCTTAATTAATTTCAAAATGCATAGAGATGATTACCGTGGAAAAATATTCAATGTATGTGTCATAAATTTAAATTAATTCGATTTAAGTAAGCATGCAATTGAAAGATTTAAGAAAAAAAAACGGAAAAGCAGCCTATACTTCCTTTGAAAGGTCTAAATTGTGCAAATGTTAGTTTTTGAAACTTAATCAGTTTAACTCTTCTTTAGTGATAAATCGCTCTTATTTCTTGAACACGATACATGTGAACGTTTTAGAAATTCCAAACCATTTCTAGCCCTCGAATCCTTTCCCCTTGAGAAATAAGCTCGATATGACTAAATTTACAACAAACAAGCAACCAGCAAATTTGTTTAATGTTTAGAATATACGAAAATCCTTAGTGATATTTTTTTTTAAAAGCAAAAGTTAAAATCCAAAACATAGATAAAAGATAGTTTGTGTTTTCTCAAAGTAAGCTTAAAATAAGAAAAAGTAGAATACTAAAATCATGTCAGATAAGGAGAAGTATCTAGGATAAATATTTGCACGATTTTTTTTTTTTGTTACAGATTTGTAGGTTAGAGAATTTTCTCGTGTGTAAATGGAGGATACTAATATTTATAATCGAAATCCTAATTTGATTGAATTTAATAATATAATGAATTGCTAAGTTAAACCACGACTTTCCTTTTCAGTAACTCGTTCTATTTCAGGGGGAACAGAGAGTGTAGGGTAAGTATGCCGTCGCGAGGGTAGGGTTTCTGCAAATCCGCTGAGGTCGGTTTCGCGTCGCGCGCGGTACGCGGTACCTTTGTTTGTTTCGTCACTTCTTTAGAGTAGTTTTCTTCGGGTTAAGTTCGAGTAGTATATTTTTCGGTACCGCGTCGGTGAATCGGTAACGCGCCTGTGGATTTTTGTAGCTTTTGATTTGAGATCTGTGGATAGATCCCATCCAGAACTAACGTAATGTAGGTTTCTCGTTCTGGATGAGTAATTGTTGACGCGTTTAGAAAACGGGCAATTTCAGGTGACTGAAATATTGTAATTGAGCGTAATCCATTCGGAGACCCGCGACCGAAATCCTCTCCGAACTAGCTGGCCGACAAGCAGTCACCGCGTGAATGGATTACGGTGCACGGATTGGTTGACCTGTTGGTACCATCCGTTGGCACTACTCAGACTTAACGTCTAGAACCGATGAGAGGTCGGTTCCGCGTTCGAGTTGAAGAGAGAAAATCATTACAGGGTAGCGTACTCAAGCGGAAATGGGAAACGGCGGATGGCAGCTCCTATAGGATGCAAACTATACTACCCAAAAGCCGAATCCACGATGTGGTTAAGGAAATGCATGAAGGATCCTCGGGAGCCCACCTTGGTGTTAACAAGATCTTAGCGAAATTGCGGGAAAGATTCTACTGGCTCCACGCTCGAGCAGACGTAGAGGACTGGTGTCGCAGATGCACAATTTGCGCTTTCGTCAAAGGTCCAAAGCGACGACTGAGAGGACAAATGCAAACCTATAACGTGGGGGTACCGTTTGAAAGGATTGCTTTTGACATCGCAGGACCCTTTCCTGAATCTGAATGGGGAAATCGATACACGCTGGTTGTAGCCGATTATTTCAGCAAGTGGCCCGAGGTCTACCCCATTCCCAACCAGGAAGCAACTACTGTAACCGAACAGCTAGTGTTAAATTGGGTCAGTAGGTACGGCGTACCTTGCGAACTTCATTCGGATCAAGGCCGAAACTTCGAGTCACTAGTTTTTGGTGAAATGTGCGAGCTGCTCGGAATACGGAAAACGAGGACAGCACCGCTGCATCCCCAATCCGATGGAATGGTCGAACGTTTCAACGGTACACTCAGTAAACACCTGGCCAAGATGGTTGACGA
>OZ017739.1:199046973-199081973 GCA_963969285.1 Odontomyia ornata
GATATTTGTTGAGAATTGCTCTCCTCCTTCTTCTTCGTAGCCCCTCTCGGGCCTTCGCTTCTTACAAATAGCACCCCCAACTGTCTCAGTCCATTGACCGCGTCCTCCAATTTCCAAATCCGAGCAGCGATGAACTGTCTTCGTCGACCAAGTTAGACCAGCGATTCCTCGGTTTCCCAACTGGTCTCCGGCCTTCAGTTCTCCCAACGAATATCTTTTTGAGTGTCCGTTGCAACTCAATATGAAACTTGAATTAACACCAATAAAACGTAAAGAATAATTTACGGTGAAAAGTTACTGTGAAACTTGGAATAATAAACACTATGTAGTCACCATGGAAATCGAATGTCGGCTTAGCTCAAAGTTCTATGCAAAACTGAACCAAATTGAAATACATCTTGGACTCTTTCTTAATGTTATTTTCTGATTAGATATCACAAAGAGAAGGGAACTTAATTTACGCAGACCACTGTCACGATAATCTCTAACTCCTTTGTCACCAAGAAAAGTTTTGATGCAATTTGCCAATCAACGTCCCTCACCGTAAAGGATAGGCCGCAATCCAGAATACAACTAATGTGTGCTCAAATTACTATTATAGTTTTTTTTTCAAAGTACCTTCCCCGCCTTCCTCTCATTGCGCACATCACCATGTAGAGGGCGACTGTATCGTCTCATAGACTTTCCCTACTACAGATCAAACCTTTGTTCAGATTTTCGTGACATTCTGCCTCAGAACCGCTTTTAATTTGGCTCTTATACCGAAAATGGGGGCCTGATCTCTGGTTGGTGAAGTTGGTGCTTCCCAAAGATATTTGTTGAGAATTGCTCTCCTCCTTCTTCTTCGTAGCCCCTCTCGGGCCTTCGCTTCTTGAAAATAGCACCTCCAACTGTCTCAGTCCATTGACCGCGTCCTCCAATTTCGAAATCCGAGCAGCGATGAACTGTCTTCGTCGACAGTTAGACCAGCGATTCCTCGGTTTCCCCACTGGTCTCCGGTCTTCAGTTCTCCCAACGAATATCTTTTTGAGTGTCCGTTGCTCGTCCATACGATTTATGTGACCAGCCATTTGCAGCTTCCGCAGTCTTACAATCTTTGAGACCTCCGGCTCGTCAAAAATTTCATTTTTCGACTCAGGACCCGTCGCTCAAAGGCGTTCAATTTATTTGCGGATGCTTGAGTTAGGATCCATGTTCACACCCATAGCATAACACAGGTCTTATCACAGACTTGTATACTTGGAGCTTTGTTTTCCAGTGTATGCAGCTAGTCTTCAAGATTGTCAAGACTGGAAAAATGATTTGATTTGCAAGCAGTATTTTTCGGCGTATTTTGTCTCTTTCATTACAGGTTCTTGTTAGTTTAGCGCCAAAATATGCAAGTTCGCCCACATTTTCGATATTATATTCGCTGTCGAGTTTCAGGAAGCGTTCATTGGCAGTTGTTAACTACCTTGGCAAAATGTTGATGTCGCCCGCATAGGCTACTGCTTGGCTCGACATGTATAATAATGTACCTCGTATATCGACAGGTAGCTTCCTTATGACGTACTCCAGAGTCAAATTGAATAGCAATGCGGCCAGCCCATCTCCCTGCTTTAGTTCAATATTTGTGTCAAAGGCATCGGTGAGTTGGTTATTGATACGGACTTGGAGGGTCGTTGACGTCATTCTCATTTTGGAAGATGGATTAATTTGGCTGGGATGCCAAAGCAAGACATTATTTGGTACAGTACGCTACGATCAATTCTGCCCTATGCTTGCTTAAAGTCAACGAAAATTTGGTGTACGTCTATGTTGAACTCCCAGCATTTCTCAAGTACCTGCTTGACTGTAAATAATTGGTCTATCGTCGACCTACCTGCTCTAAAACCACCTTGATACTCCCCAATGATATTGTTGGCATATGGCCCAATTTTATTTTCCAAGGCCTTTGAAAATATTTTGTAAGCCGTACAAAGCAGTGATATGCCTCTATAGTTTTCGCTCTGTAGCTTGTCACCTTTTTGTGGATAGGAAATATAATTGATTGGCTCCACTCTTTCGGCATATGTTCTTGTTGTCAAATGTGCTGGATGACTTTGTGAATAGCTTTATGAACACTGCTGCTACCATATTTAATGAGCTCCACTGGAATCTCATCGATGCCCGACGCTTTATTATTCTTTTGGGCTTTGATGGTAGAGCAGACGTCATCCAGAGTTGGTGGGGCCAACGGAAGCTCTCTGGAAACATCTATAGGCTCCGATGTCCTGGAGCTATGCGGAGGATTAAGGAGGTTCTTGAAATATGATGCCCATCTTTCCTTAATCTTGGTTTCATCAGCGATGATGTTACCGATGTCATCACGACAAAGCGTGGTCTTAGGCTGATAATCACGTTTCAGGCTTTTCACTACTTTGTATGCTTGTCTTGTGGTGTAGCTCGCTAGACTTACATCTATGCTTCTCAATTGGTCGTCATGGTATTTTCTTTTCTTAATTCTAATTGTCTTATTCGCTACTCTTCTGAGATTTTCATAGCATTCTCTCTTCGTCCTGGTTTTCCTACCTACGTATTCTTTGTACGCCTGATTCTTTTTATCTAACGCACTCTGACACTCATCATTGAACGAATCATTTCTCTTGCATCGGGCTTGATGTTCGATTGTGTGTTCTGCCACGATCTTAATAGCCGTTTTCTCTTCCATCCAGAGCTCGTTGCTTGTTTTTAGCAATGCATCTGATAAGATGGAAGCTAGCTGGTTGTCGAGGGTCTCCATGAAACTTTTTGCCACAGACGCCGTTTGAAGCCTTTCGATGTTAATTTTTTGTAGCGCGCTGATCTTCGCCGAATACGCCTTTGACATACGACATCGATAGGTTAATTTGATCAAGAGTAATTGGCTCCTCGGTATGTACGGACGTCAAGTATGCTCGAGGCCCAACGTTATTGAATCAGAACATGGTCAATCTGGTTTTGTCTGTTACCATCCGGTGATACCCAGGTCATTTTATGAATGCATCGATGTGGGAAGCAAGTCGAACGTATGACTAGATTTCTGGTACATGCAAAGTCAATTAGGCGCTGGCCGTTGTCATTTGTTTCATCATGAAAAGTATATCATCTAGTCATTCCCTGATAAGATATCTCATTGCCAACCTTAACGTTGAAATCACCCAGAATTATTTTTGTGTCGTTTGTAGACAATGAGTCGACTAGTCTTTCCATGTAATGGTAGAACGTTTCCTTAGTTTCTTCGTTCTTTTTTCGATCGGGGCGTGTACATTAATCAGTCAGATTTTGAAGAACTTCGCTTTTATACAGATCGCACACAACCGTTGATTGACTTCCTTGAAATCAATAACGCGCGATTTGAACTCCCTATCCAGAATGAAGGCCACTCCGAATTCTCGTTTTCCGGTAGGCTTCCCATTTTTGAATATTGTGTGCGATCTCATGTCTTGAATATTATTTCCCATCCAGTTCGTTTCCTGGATTACCAATATGTTTAGTTGATATTGACTGGCCTGTTATAAAAGGTCCTTAACAGCGCCAGGCTAATTGAGTGACCTGACATTCCAGGATCCAATGCAATAGTCCTATTTCCGTTTGTGAGGTCGTCGCCGTGAGTCTAATTCATTCCTAGGCCCGTCGAAACATTTTAGGGTTTTCCAGGGATGGGGAGTTAGCCCGTCATCCAACCTCCATTCCGGCGGCATGGTTATTACTTCGATTCCGTTATCAGGCGCGGAAAACTCGCCTTTACCCTCTTACGTCCCCACAAAGGAGGTGTAATTAGGATTTAGTAGCAGAGCTGTAGATGTATTCACAGTTATTAGCATTTCCCGGCATTTAATGTCCCATCATTGGGGAACCAGTAAACGCAATTTGCGACCCCGAGAACACTTACCATCATTTGATCGGGTGGTTTAAGATGAGGAATCATGGAAGCTGTGGCTTGGGAAACAAGGGGCTCCCTCCTCCTTTCAAAAACGAGCTTGGGACCGTCTACCTCGGAGTTCGTTAGTGTTTAGTTAAATCTAAAATATCTTAGTCGCTGGTATTCTTTTTGATGAGTTCAGACCAGCGCTAATCGAGAATTCTCAACCAAACCTACGCTAAAAATTCACTGGTGCGAACTTCAAACTTACATCGAGGCCTGTCAAGTCTTTACCGGGGCGAAGACGGTATAATGTGTCGATTGGAGCTGTTCAAGTGCGAGTGCCATCTCGTCGGTATCATGCTTTGCAAATATAATATCCGCCGGCCCAAATTCAGGTTCAATACTATATCCTATTCGTAGTCCAACGATTGTTGCCCCCAGAGGAACCTTACGAAAGCCTCCATATCCTCAGGTACATGGGGGATGCACGATATTAAACACTACTTGTCATTACTGACCCTACAATATTTTGAGCGGTGCATCCATTGTGTATTGAAAAGTTAACCGTTATGAAGAAAGAGTTCGAATTTTTACTTCAACAGGATATACGAGGTCTGTTCAAAAAGTACCCGGAATTTTGGTTTTTTCAAAAAAATATTTATTTATTCGTCTACATCAATGTGGTCCCCTTCGAAGTAGTCCCCCCCAGATATAATACACTTATGCCAGCGTGTTTTCCAATCTTCGAAGCACTTTAGATATTCACTTTTTGGTATGTCCTTGAGCACACTCAGCGATTCGGCCTTTATTTCTTCAATCGAGGAAAAACGCCGACCTTTCATGGGTCTCTTCAACTTTGGGAACAGGAAAAAGTCACACGGAGCCATATCTGGTGAATATGGAGGTTCGGGCATGACTAATGTATTGTTTTTCTGAGATTTTCATAGCATTCTCTCTTCGTCCTGGTTTTCCTACCTACGTATTCTTTGTACGCCTGATTCTTTTTATCTAACGCACTCTGACACTCATCATTGAACGAATCATTTCTCTTGCATCGGGCTTGATGTTCGATTGTGTGTTCTGCCACGATCTTAATAGCCGTTTTCTCTTCCATCCAGAGCTCGTTGCTTGTTTTTAGCAATGCATCTGATAAGATGGAAGCTAGCTGGTTGTCGAGGGTCTCCATGAAACTTTTTGCCACAGACGCCGTTTGAAGCCTTTCGATGTTAATTTTTTGTAGCGCGCTGATCTTCGCCGAATACGCCTTTGACATACGACATCGATAGGTTAATTTGATCAAGAGTAATTGGCTCCTCGGTATGTACGGACGTCAAGTATGCTCGAGGCCCAACGTTATTGAATCAGAACATGGTCAATCTGGTTTTGTCTGTTACCATCCGGTGATACCCAGGTCATTTTATGAATGCATCGATGTGGGAAGCAAGTCGAACGTATGACTAGATTTCTGGTACATGCAAAGTCAATTAGGCGCTGGCCGTTGTCATTTGTTTCATCATGAAAAGTATATCATCTAGTCATTCCCTGATAAGATATCTCATTGCCAACCTTAACGTTGAAATCACCCAGAATTATTTTTGTGTCGTTTGTAGACAATGAGTCGACTAGTCTTTCCATGTAATGGTAGAACGTTTCCTTAGTTTCTTCGTTCTTTTTTCGATCGGGGCGTGTACATTAATCAGTCAGATTTTGAAGAACTTCGCTTTTATACAGATCGCACACAACCGTTGATTGACTTCCTTGAAATCAATAACGCGCGATTTGAACTCCCTATCCAGAATGAAGGCCACTCCGAATTCTCGTTTTCCGGTAGGCTTCCCATTTTTGAATATTGTGTGCGATCTCATGTCTTGAATATTATTTCCCATCCAGTTCGTTTCCTGGATTACCAATATGTTTAGTTGATATTGACTGGCCTGTTATAAAAGGTCCTTAACAGCGCCAGGCTAATTGAGTGACCTGACATTCCAGGATCCAATGCAATAGTCCTATTTCCGTTTGTGAGGTCGTCGCCGTGAGTCTAATTCATTCCTAGGCCCGTCGAAACATTTTAGGGTTTTCCAGGGATGGGGAGTTAGCCCGTCATCCAACCTCCATTCCGGCGGCATGGTTATTACTTCGATTCCGTTATCAGGCGCGGAAAACTCGCCTTTACCCTCTTACGTCCCCACAAAGGAGGTGTAATTAGGATTTAGTAGCAGAGCTGTAGATGTATTCACAGTTATTAGCATTTCCCGGCATTTAATGTCCCATCATTGGGGAACCAGTAAACGCAATTTGCGACCCCGAGAACACTTACCATCATTTGATCGGGTGGTTTAAGATGAGGAATCATGGAAGCTGTGGCTTGGGAAACAAGGGGCTCCCTCCTCCTTTCAAAAACGAGCTTGGGACCGTCTACCTCGGAGTTCGTTAGTGTTTAGTTAAATCTAAAATATCTTAGTCGCTGGTATTCTTTTTGATGAGTTCAGACCAGCGCTAATCGAGAATTCTCAACCAAACCTACGCTAAAAATTCACTGGTGCGAACTTCAAACTTACATCGAGGCCTGTCAAGTCTTTACCGGGGCGAAGACGGTATAATGTGTCGATTGGAGCTGTTCAAGTGCGAGTGCCATCTCGTCGGTATCATGCTTTGCAAATATAATATCCGCCGGCCCAAATTCAGGTTCAATACTATATCCTATTCGTAGTCCAACGATTGTTGCCCCCAGAGGAACCTTACGAAAGCCTCCATATCCTCAGGTACATGGGGGATGCACGATATTAAACACTACTTGTCATTACTGACCCTACAATATTTTGAGCGGTGCATCCATTGTGTATTGAAAAGTTAACCGTTATGAAGAAAGAGTTCGAATTTTTACTTCAACAGGATATACGAGGTCTGTTCAAAAAGTACCCGGAATTTTGGTTTTTTCAAAAAAATATTTATTTATTCGTCTACATCAATGTGGTCCCCTTCGAAGTAGTCCCCCCCAGATATAATACACTTATGCCAGCGTGTTTTCCAATCTTCGAAGCACTTTAGATATTCACTTTTTGGTATGTCCTTGAGCACACTCAGCGATTCGGCCTTTATTTCTTCAATCGAGGAAAAACGCCGACCTTTCATGGGTCTCTTCAACTTTGGGAACAGGAAAAAGTCACACGGAGCCATATCTGGTGAATATGGAGGTTCGGGCATGACTAATGTATTGTTTTTGGCCAAAAAATTACGAACAAGCAACGACGGGTGAGCAGGTGCGTTATCGTGGTGCAAAAGCCATGAATTCTTTTTCCATAAATCGGGGCGTTTTTTTCAGATTGCTTCACGCAAACGTCGCACAACTTCAAGGTAATACTCCTTATTAACCGTACGATCTTGTGGTAAGAACTCTTGATGCACTATGCCATTATAATCGAAGAAAACAGTAAGCAAAACCTTGACATTTGATCGAACTTGACGTGCTTTTTTCGCTCTTGGTGACGTTGAATGCTTCCAGGTGGACGGTTGTGCTTTGGTCTCGACATCATAACCGTACACCCATGTTTCATCACCAGTTATGACCCTTTCAAGCAAACTTGGAACTTGGACGTCATTTAACAGCTCTTGAGCGATGTTCATGCGATTGTTTTTTTGGTCAAAATTCAGCAGTTTCAGCAAAAATCGCCGAGCTCATAAAAACACGTCGAACCTTAGCGACTACCACAGACAAAATAAACAGTGAATATGGCTGAAAATTTTATCATAATTTAGGGGAATGTATACCAACGGACTCTCCAGACCCGCGAAATTTGAAAATTCCGGGTACTTTTGGAACAGACCTCGTATGTCGTGCATGAAATACTTGTTGGTCTTCACCTTTAAATTATGTCCGCAAAGCAAATGAACATTAACAATTAAATGCTCAGACTATTCCAGACCACTATCCTTTTCCTATCATCCATGATCTTCATAGATTCTGTAGTGATAAGGTTGTATTTAAATATCCGTGAAGGACTGCACCGATTGTTCGCTGCCTCGGTGAGAGAAGATGGTGAGTTTCGCCGAGATTGGCCTTGTCTCAGATAAGGCCAATCCCGGCGAAACCCACCAACCTCTTTCGCCGAGGCAGCGGACCATCGCTGCAGTCCTGTATGGACATTTATGTACACCTATTTCACTCCAATTCCTTCCAAACGCTGCACATCATTTTACGATTTGAAACTCATATTTGTCTGAGCTGCAAACCAAAAAGTCCCGTGAGATTGAGTGGTCTCCAGAAGTCATTTATGTTTTTGAACCACCAAATAGTATTGCACTATTGGCATTTTCTCAAGCCGGTGCTTACCTTGAATTATATGTATATTCTTCAGAAAATGCAGTATGTCTCGCTCCTCAGCAAAGGGTCAATAACCGCTGGCAACCGGTTTTCTAAACAACTAAATGTAGCACAGTTAAATTACAGTACCTATGATCGAGAACTGCTAGCTGCTTATCTAAGCATTAAATACTTCAGGTGTTCTTTTGAGAGTAGACCGAGTTCACAGTGTTCACTGATCATAAACCTCTCTTTTTTTTAAGGAAAATCCTAAAAAAAAGCACCTCGTCGCCAGTATGGACATTTAAATTACATTAGAGTTTCTAAGATAAACGTTCCTAGTACTCGACTTTTTAGCAATCACAGAGTCACAAAAGGACGACACAGTATTTCAGAGCCTTTTGAGTAACAGTTCATACAGGTTTGAACAACTTCAGTTTGTAGTTTGAATTCAAAAATCTTTTGTGAAATGTCTCAAAAAGAACCACGAGCATATATTACGGCCAAATATTAAAAAGAAGTATTTAATTTATTTCATGGGCTTTCGAATCCTGGTATAAAAGCTACCCCTCACTTCTAAATACTTTTGCACATCCATCAACCGGGATATTAACAATTGGAGAGAAAGCTGCATCGCTTGTCAAAAGTTTAAAACCTCGCCACACGTACGTACTGAACTCGGATTCTTTCCTGTTTCGACAAAACGATTCCCTCTGTAATATTCGAAAGGTTTCAAGTATTACCTAGCTATGATTAACAAGACACGTTGGCCTGAACCAATTCCTCTGACGGACATTTTTGCAGAATCTTGTGCTAAGGCGTTATTTCATGAATGGCTACTCCGTTTCGGGATTCCAACTGAGATAATTACTGACCAAGGAAAGTAATTCAAGTCCTCATTATTCGCGAAGTTGGGGAAATTGATGGGTTTCAAAAGACATATGGAACCGCAGCATACCACCAGTCCAATGGCATTCTGGAATCTTGGCATAAAACGCTAAAAGCTACTATCATGAGCTACGATACACCATCTTGGCAAAATATCCTTCCTTTTGTATTACTAGGTCTACATTCATCTGTAAAGGAAGGTCTATCTGCTAGAGCAGCGAAGTTGGTATATGGCAAAAATCTTCGTTTACCAAGTGATTTGGTCATTCTCAGTAAACATTCACCGAATGAAATTAAAATAATAGTGTCATTGCAGCATGCGATGCAGCGCTTACAGTCAACATAAATATTTAGACATGCAAAAATAAAGACTTTTCAGTTTAAAGGGGTGGAATCCTGCATGGAAGTATTAGTTTGAGCTAATAAGGTCAAGGCATCTCTGCAACCACCATATGGAAATAGGCCTTTCCAGTACTGAACCAACTCGGAAATGGTTTTCTAGTTAAAATTAAAGGTAAACTCGTGTGAAACTGGTTTCATCGCGTCAGAAGAACAAATCATTAAAAAAAATCCCGTTGGCACCACTAGCTGGAAAGGAAAATTTCTCGTACATACCCCTATTTTTAAATGCAAATGATCATTTTATTGGCTGCAACTGTGAAAGTCAAACACCATTTAACGAACATGGTCTGTTGTATAAATACTTACAATTTAAGCAATTTCAAACTTTTCCATGAAATATGGTCAACTTAAATAGCGAATTGCGCTTATTTTCTGACCTTTGGGGCCGCCATTTTGAATTTCTGCATTTTATTTTGGAATATTTTAAAATATGTACATATATATATATATATATATATATATATATATATATATATATATATATATATATATGTCTAAGAGCTTCATCAATTATTGTGCCAAATCTCGTTCAATTCGGAGTTTTACTTTGGACAGGGCAAAAATATTCAATTTTTATTGAAAATTGCGGCTTAAAATATTAAGTTCTAAATTTTCGAGTTTTTTATTTTTCATCCGATTTTGATTCTCAAGTTTCCCAAGTTTCATTAAAATCCGTTGGAAAACGTGGTCGTTATATTGTTTTCTTGTGACCAGAACTCTAATTTTCTTTCATTGTTCTGTAGACAGTTATAGTCTTTACTGTTGAATTTCATTAACATTGGTCAAAAGATTTGATCACAACTGCAATAACAAATATTTGTAAGTTTTTTGAATTTTGAGTGGTCGCAATTTTATTTCAGACGGTTCGACGTTGGATTTTTGTTTTGAGCTTCTTCACACTCACACTCCGGATCGAAACCCTGCCTCGTGTCCTAATTATTACTAAATTGTAATACCTGAATTTGCCTCGTTTCCCTACAATTACATTTTATATTGACGAAGCGAGATAAGTTCTTGCACATTTTTTATTCTACTGCACTTTGTTCACCCATTGTATCATGAACGTGTTTACACACATGATATACAAGCACATTCCATATACATCATGAGTTGATGTCGAAAAACACCTTTTCTTTCCCAATCTCATGTGTGTAAGCCCACTGCCAACATATCATGGGTTTAATATTCCTGATGATAAGCTCGATCGCATGACGCTTTAGTGTCAGTAGTTTTCGTTGGCCATGAACCATTATTCAGTACGCATACGCGCCATCAGCATCTTTCGGTGGATGTTCGCTTGTCCACGAAGTGGATGCGTTTATGTTAGCGCAGATCCATTTCATAGACACGCGAGCGTCAGCATTTCTGCCTTTTATGCGATCATGCGATCGAAGTAAAAAATTGCAAGTAACTAGTCAGTGTATTCTGAGACCTCATAGGGAACAAACACCAAAATAGCAGCAATCACAACATATAGAAAATAAATACGAATTAAAAATTAAATAAAACTAACATTCCATAATTGTGAAAAAATCCCGAATTATTAGTGGCATTTGCTGATGATCTGATTATGGGGCCGACAGGAAAAGATTTGAAGCTCAGCATAATCTTCGGGATCCGTACGGTACCTTCGGTCCTCCATCAGACGCGTCGTCAGGTGGTGGATAGAGGGTACCCTAAATGGCTCGCCAGTGGGTAGGTGGGAAATAAAACACAACTCGCGGGCCAAAAACCGACTAGTCGAAGCGCTGACAACACTCCGCTTAGTATTTACTTGTCATAGAACTAAGACATCGGCCTCAGATTAGATTGAAACAAGTTGGGTAGACAGACCTACGCTCATGTCAGAAGGATTTTGTACTCAACTTACAAAATGCAATCACCAGCAACGAATAATATCACGAAATATGTCAAAGAGATTTACTCGTTTAAAAGAAAATCCAATGTTTGTACATTTTCAGCACACAAAAATCACTCAAATCATCAAATCCCAAAAGCATTTATGTAATCGATCTTCTCTGAAAATTTTAAGAAGATCAAATCAAAACTGCAGCGACTGATGAAAAGATCATAAAATGCCAGAATTGTGTGTTATTTTTGTTGTAATTGGAGACATTTCAGAATCATATAACTTCCGTGAATATTATACGAATTAGGACCTTGTGTAAGGTTACTTAAGTTTGTTGAGTTTAAAGGCATCCATACGGTTTTATTGGAGAAAATGGGAAATTCGAGAGATGATACTATTATTAACAAAGTTGTACGAATTTTGACTTCTGAGGTATATTGTTGTATTCATAAATATCTCCCTTAATAATTTTTTTCAGATTTTTTAAATCATAGGTATCCAATCGCGAGAGGGGAAACACATTTTTCGTGTCCCCAATGAAGCAAAAACTGTTTAAGAACTGTTTTGAAAAGCTCTCATAAAACATTTTCATTTGATACTCATATCGGCTACCTTTGATGAAATTTTTTTTTCGGGGACCACTCCCCTGTGCTGTAATCATCGATTCATGGCATCCGAATTTTATTTTTTCGAACACTAGAGGGGTTACAAATCCCTTCTGTTAGGAGCTCTCTCTTTCTCTCTCTCTCTCTCGACTTGTTTCACCTATGGGTATTAATTGTAGGTACTCATCTTCAGTCATTCATTAAATTGAATCAAGTGTTAAAAGCATGAACCTTAAACGTTGAAGTTGGGGAAAAATAACTCAAAATTATTCACTCTTCGCATTTATAACAGCCACTATTTTGTTTTACTATTACTGATACCAAAAGCTGAACCACATCTCAAAGATATTCATGATACCTATCATTCCTGAAACTTTCATGCAAATCCTAGCCAACCTGTAGTGTCTGAGTCGGTAAAAAGCGCATATTGTTCGATAGCCATATGTTTCCATAGTAATACAGCGTTTATTGCTCCATAGAAATACAGGAAAATTCAAACCGCTATAACTTTGTTAAATACCATTATGAAACTTGCAGGATAGCTCAATCCTGTATATAGTCATTTGTATACCAAATTCGGTTGAATTTAAGGGTACCGTTAAGATTTTATTCAAGAAAATGTAAAATCGATAAATCGTACTATTACAAACAAATTTGTGTGAATTTCGACTTCTCACGTATTTGTTGTTTTACTCATAAAGGCCTACATTCATGATTTTTTTCAGATTTTTTCGGATAAAAGGTGTCCAATCGCGAGGGGGGGGGGGTACGCCAAAATTCGCACATTTCCCCCTGCCCCCCACGGTACTGATACGGCAATTTTAAGACTTGTTTTGAAAATATCTCATTGAGACCTTTCCAACAACACCCTACCCGACTACCAATGGTGATAATTTTTTTTTGAAGGGTCACCTCCCTATATGGAGAGACCCCCCTTAAACCTACCCCAAACCTTTCAAGAAGTCACTACTTCTGAACTTTCCACAAAGTTTCATGGCTGTAGACTCTATAATTTCGGAGAAAAAGTGCTGTGACATACAGACGGACGGACGGACGGACAGACGGACACAGGTTGTGATTGCAATAGGGTTTTGTATTTTAGTACAAAACCCTAAAAACGGCAACGACTATTGCAACGTATAAACGACTATCCTTGTGGAACTTGGAATGTTAGATCATTGAACAGACCACATGCACTGTGACAACTTCTATATGAAATAAAGAAAAATAAAATCAACATCCTCATAGTACAGGAAACCAGATGGCACGGTGAAGATACATTAAACACGCAAACGCACGTTTGGACTAGCTTTCATTGTGGACAGCACATTTAAACAAATTGTAACCAACTCCAAAATCATGGAAAATTAAAGCCGTACGATAAAAGGGCACCCCGACATAGTTCCGCCGACATAATATCGCGCGGACATAAACTCAAGAGATATTTTGTCGCGTCAAAAACGACATAAGATCGCGCAAAGTTGTGTCGTTTTCTTTGAGCGATACTATGATATTTTTAAAGCGACATTATATCGCGTGATTTGATTTCGTTTTTGAACGGTATAATATCGTCGACTCATTTAGTGTCAATTACATTCAATTAAAAATTAACTGTTATGTATATCGACACCCTGCTGGGAGAAATCTTACAAATACAAGCAAATATGTATACAATCAAATGAGATATTATTTCGCAAGTGGGCTGAGACTGAAAATGCTACTATATCAATTAGTTCAACTTGTTTTGTCTTGGCAATATTATGTTGTTTGAAAACGACATAAACTCGAGCGATATTATGTCGCGTCGAAAATGATATAATATCGCGTTGTATTATGTCGTTTTCCCTGAGCGATATTATGTCGTTTTTGAAGCGAAATAATATCGCGCGAAGTAATGTCTTGGAACGACATAATGTCGCCTAAATAAAGGGTGATTGATTATGAGGTTTGATTTTCAATAGGCTTTTTTAACAGATCATGCGTGACTCCTGTCAAACTGTAATGTAATTTTTATTCAGTATTGTTTGACAAATCATCATGGAAAAACTTACACCGCAATAATCCATCCAAATTGTTCAGCTGTATTACCAAAATCGGCGTTCTGTGAGAAATGTTTTTCGTGCTCTTAGAGCAACTTATTATGTGCATCGTCACCCTACCGAAACCACCATAGCCAATAAAATCCGCAAATTTGAAATTAGCCGCCTAGATTGTGTGATATCACACCTTTAGATTATTTTCTTCGGGTACACGAAGTCACACAAATTCTTTGGTTTTAAGGGATAAGCTAGCTTCAATCGACGCTTTGGAAGCCAACATTATTCGTGCCATTCGCGAGATACCGGTCGCTATGCTGGAATGCGTCGTTCAAAATTGGATCCTTAGGGTGGGCCATTTACGGCGTAGTCGTGGTCAATATTTAAACGAGATAATTTTTAAAAAGTAAATTTCAAAGATTGTTCTTTCGACTCACAATAAAATTTTTACTATAGAATTCAACTTTATGCCTTTTATTTGAGATTCAACACCAAACCTCATAATGAATCACCCTATATGAGCGGCATAATTTCATGAGCATTTATACTGAGCGATATTATGACGGCGGGACTATGTCGTTACCCGCTATGAAAGTATTATATGAGATTATGAGGGAGGCTTTCGAAGTGGGCGATCTACAATAGACCAAACATTCTCAGCTAAGCAAGTGCTCGAAATATAACATCGATGCGCATAAACTATTTGTAGGCTTCAAGCAAGCATATAATAGTGTCGACAGAAATACCCTGTACAAAATAATGCTTAACTTTGGCATCCCAACAGACAGCTTTAAAATTGAATCAGGCCTAAAACAATGCTTTTTAATATTGCGCTGGAACACGTCATCAAAAAATCAACAGCTGAAACCTAAACACTAATGTTAAAGTCCGCCCAATTGGTAGCATATGCTGATTACGTAAATATTATGGTACGATCAATCTTAGATGCCAGAGGAGCATTTCTGAGCCTAGAATCTTAATCAACCCAAATTGGCCTACGAGTTAATGAAACAAACCAAATTTATAGCTCAAACGAGGAAGAACCCTCCAGTTCGACAAAACCTGACCGCAGAAGACTATAACCTTGAAAGTATGGATAAATTCATCTACCTTGGAGCCAACCAGAATATCAAAGGCACCGAAAAGAACAAGATCGGCTGCCGCATAAACGCTGCAAATAAAGCCTATTACTCCGTACTTCCCATTCTAAGGTCCAGAGTTATGCTCAGGAAAAATAAGCTCCGTATTAACAAATCATTAGCCAAACTTGTGCTGTTAGGAAGTGAAACATGGACCCTGACCAACGAATCCGAAAAGGCAGTGCATATATTTGAATGCAAAGTGCTGCGGAAAATCGACGGTCCGGTGAAACAAGGAACAGAGTGGAGATTACGTTACAACGATGAGTTGTATTGTATGAACTATTTACGAACCACCTGTATCTGCTTGCCTAAAGCCACGCAAATCGCAATGGGCGGGTCATGTAAAAGGAATGGAAGAAAACCGGCTTCCCAAAAGAACATTAAAGGGTAGAGCACAAGGTATACGTCCGGCGGGAAGACCGAGGACACAATAGAAGCTGACAGCGGATCTTTACTGGGAGTGATCAGTTGGTGAAAGAGGCCGGAGAACCGTGATCATTGGAGAAGATTAACCCTGGAGGCCTATGCGCAGGTTGGGATGTCGCGCCATAAATGATGAGATGTATATGTAATCCCGTAGCCTCTCGCTGAGATTTTTTATGTATATGTACTCGTCTAATGTTCTTGAGATATCTTCTCGCTGTAGCTGATCATAACGTTGACAACTTATCAATTGCTAATATTTAGCTTCTGTAAATATGTGTCTTTTAAAATTGATAAAAAAAACTTTAATTATGATTTATTTTTTTATTTTTTCGACAATAAATGTAAATGTTGAATCTAACATGACGTTTGGGTTTAGAAAGTTTGACGTTGGTATTTGGGGCCTAGAAATCTTGAGCAATGCTAGTTGTGTTAGATTTATGATTACTGATGGAAGAGTTGGTTTTTTAAAAAATAGCATGGTTTAATTATATCTATAGAAATAGTGACATGTTTATTTTTAATTTGGACAATAAATATTTTATGATTATTATTATTACAGTTACTTTAAATGAACCTGAATGTGGTTGAGGTAAAGAAGTTTCTAACGCCAAACGCCCATTTTTATCGAGGCATATCGTCCAATGCTCAAGCGTAAAAGTAAATAAGCGAGCGGAAATGTAAATAAAAAAGATTAACCCGCAATGCGCTTCACACGATTATCACATCGTGAACGAAAAGCTTTCGGTGTGCTTCCAAAAGAGTTAAGTTGAAAGGAAAGCTGAAAGTTCAGGCGAAAACGCTCTCTTGTTCAATGTCCCCAGTTTCGCTAATTCACCCCAAAAGATCGTGAGAAAGCTTAAGTGAAAAACACTCCTTCGCTCAATTTCCCCAGTTTCGCATATTCACCATCCGAAAAAGCGAGACGGAGCGAGGAGGTAAAGCTTTCGTGAAACGAGAGCGCACGTGTTCGGCTACTCGGCACTTTTGAAGAGAATTGAGGTTGAAAGCTCACGAAAGAACGATATTTAAAGTTCTTAGGCAAGCAATGGCGTGCAGTCGTCTTCGAGTCCAAAGGGAGCGTGCTGCTACCCATTAGTTTAAACATACGTGTAATCACGCAACTGAGTTGCTGTCTTTTTCTATTTTCAGTTGGAGTATTTAACAACCAATTGAATATCATTATTCACCACCGTGAATCTAGTACGATTCAATATTAGCTAATTATAAATATAAAAACGTTACCTAATTTCTATACGTACAAATTGCCTTTAGTTTCTATTAGCACTTGTTGCCTAAGTTCTAATGGTTCTAATGATAATTAAATACAAATAATAACTTTGACAATAAAAATTATAATTTAATATAATAAAACACAACAGTTTACAGGTTATGTGTTTTGTTCGTTCGATCTTTGCATGATTTCACGTTTTCGCAAATATTTAAGTACTTCTAACTGTGTCACTGTCAAGATTATTAGTATTTTTCGATTTATGTTTCGTATCGGCATTAAATGTGCTTACCATTTCGGATGTGAGTGAATTCCGAGTATCCTCAACAGTAGGTTTATTGTAATGAATCGGCCCTACGCCAATGCCGACTAATACACATGCACATTACTACCATATGGCTTCCCATCTAACGTCAGTTTTGACGACTTCACATCCTACGTCAGTTTGGTCTGGGAATGTCAAACGTGCAGTGCGTGTCGCGAGTGATAGTGTAGGAAAGTTAACCTAAAAAGCCTAGTTCCCGGGTTTATTTCATATGATTACATTTACCCGACTGTTAGCAAATTTTATTATCCATGCGTTAATCCTGAATTAATCGTAGTGAAATAAGCTCATGAAAGTTTTAAACTATTTTATGCACAAAAATCAAAAAATTTTCCTCGTGACTTATAGCGGATTACTGGTGTGTGGAATTAGGGTATAAATTCAAATTAACACAAATTATAAAGCTGACAACACTGTGCATGTCAGAAAATTATTTCACCTTCAGAGGAAAATACTACAAGCAGAAGTCTGGAGCACAGATGGGCAATACTCTGTCACCGTTTTTAAGCGAGATTTTTATGTCCTGGATTGAAGAAATAATGGAGCGAGATGGCATAATGCCCGAACTTTGGGTTCGATATGTAGACGATGTTTTCGCTATAGTAAATGAAAAAGACCTGGGTGACTTGCTGCCGAAATTAAATAACATCCACAAAAACATCAATTTTACAATTGAGGAAGAAACAAACAACGAACTACCTCTCCTCGATTTGAAAATTTTGAGGGCTAGCGGAAAATTAGAATTGGACATATACCGAAAAAATACAAGAAAGGCCCGTACCAAGAACATCAAATCATGCATGCTCACAAAAATGGCATCATTCCGAGCATGGATACATAGGGTGCTGTCAGTACCACTGAGTATGGAAAACCGGAGGAAGGAAATAAGTTATATCCTAGATACAGCGAAGAAAAACGGATATGAAGCAGGGATGATTTCAGGTATGATGAAGAAAATTGAACAAAAGAGAACACGAGATAGCTTTACTACGCTCTACATGCAAAATAGAAGGCAACA
Organism: Odontomyia ornata; assembly: GCA_963969285.1. Taxonomy (NCBI): domain Eukaryota; kingdom Metazoa; phylum Arthropoda; class Insecta; order Diptera; family Stratiomyidae; genus Odontomyia; species Odontomyia ornata. The sequence goes on from OZ017739.1 coordinate 199,065,058, forward strand.
ACAAAGAGCAGCGGTCGTAAACTCAGAACTAACCGGAGACTTAAGCAGATTACTCAGGCAAGTTAACATCCAGCTAATTTCAGGCAGCATCCAGTTTCAACTTAAAAGTAAGCTTACAAATGCAAAGGATAGCAAGAAGAAAGATGAGAAGTGCGGTGTATACAAAATTAAATGCAAACACTGTGATAAAGCATACATTGGACAAACAAAACGAACGGTTAAAATAAGATTCGAGGAGCACACTAAGGAGGCACAATCGGCGATGAAGCGAGGAACCACGAGCAACGTTAAATATTCAGTAGCGAAACACATTTGCGAAGGACATCAAATAGAATGGGACGACCTAACGGTAGTGAAGGAAGTAGGAAATATGCGAAAACTGGACGTGTACGAATCATTGTGGATCATGAGGCAGCCAACCGAAACGAGACTCAACGATGACCTAGGAAATGGATACTCTAGGCTCCTGGATATGGTGAAAAAGCGTGAGATTGTTTTCTATTGTACTAGTAATAATTAAAGTTACTCATGTAATAAATAATAATAATTAGCCCCTAAGCAATAATAAAATAATTAAAAAAAAGAAGACAAAATAATTAAGCTAAGAATAATATTAAGATACAAAGGTAATAAAACCCAATAGTAATTAGACCTTAAGCAATTAGACATTTAGCAATTAAACGTTAGGTAATTTGAATTTGGTTAGTATAAATATTTTCGAAAAGGCCTTGTAATCTCAGAAAATATTTGGCACTGAAGAAGGGAGCAACTTACTCCCGAAATATATATTTATCGGAAAAAACAAAATAATAGCGTTTAAATGGAAAATATGAAAACACAGGACAATTACTTGTTCGTAAGTAATTAGCATGCCATTTAAACTGCATTATGAGTGGAGGATCAAAGTTTGCAAAACTTCGTCTTCCAGTTTCTAAAAGAAATAAAAGCACAGCATCATCGTCATCATCACAAATATCTGCATTTTTTACTACATCAACTCCTTCAACAAGTATCGATTTAGATGAGAATTCAGAAAACCCTACGCTTGACGAACATACCGTAGTTAAATCCAAAAATGAGACTGTCCGCCTGTTATGGAAAACTTCATTAAGTTTGCCCGATTTAGAGATTCATGATAAAAGTCTTATATGCTCTGCACATCTCCATCGCAAAATTTAGTAAGGACAGAAAGATGTCAATTCTTAAGCGGGAACGCATTGCCCAGACCAGTGCAGTGATTCTTCTCAACGTAAAAGACAAAGGGCCAGCCGAGTGGAGTGAGAATTTACCAGAAAATCGTCACTTTCGTAAGAACATTAAATTGCCTTGCGGTTGAGGCTAAATTAAAGCACGGGGAGGTGTGCAAGGTGGAGTTAATAATAAATTGCAATTTTACCATGTATTTATTTAAAGTTATGAGCAAAAGCAGCAACATTCTAAAAATGTTCATACATGGATGATAGAGGGAAATTCAAATTTCCATTTCAAAACAACGGAAGACTTTTCATTGGTTATTATTTAAATACAACCTTGCAATCTTTATCATTTATCCCTTGATTGCTCGAAGGGAACATTACCCTTTGTTACCAAGTAGCTATTAATCAATTACACCTTTAATTATCCCAGTAAATAAATATTTTGAGTTCCATTATAGGATCAAGCATAGTTGAAATGTAGGAAAAACAAAAGTTTAAATAATTTTGGTTGTAAAGGGTGAATGAGTATGAACAGAAATTGTGGTGAACTTGTTTTAATTATTAAATTTTGTAATTAGAATTCTTTGATTTTAAGACAAAAAAAGGAATTATATAATACGTAGACCAGTATTTCATCCATTTACAAAGGATTTAGCAACCAGTTGGGTGCTATTCCTAATTATTATAATTCTAAACAAAATCAAAGGAGAAAATCAAATCATCAAAGCATCGAATGAGAAAACTACTGATGCGAAAAGCGCGAAGAAAAAGGATAGGCAATGAATCTGAAGAAACGATATGTTTGTCATTCTAACATTCGTTCTGAACGTTAACGCCAATGTTGGTTGCTCGTGTGCACTGCCTCCTTGGTTTTTTGGTAATTTAAAATGTAATGGCCCCATGCTCTAAACAAATTCCCCCTGTGAGATGAATTTTGCATTCTGTTGTGATTACGCTTGGTGTTAAATTCTTTAACATTAAATTATTTAATTACATTTGTAATCAATAATTTTCCATTGCTTTAGATCATTCAACTTAAATTCTTTAAGTCATCAATAATTTTTAAGAGCATTCAACTTAAATTTTTTACATCATCAATAATTCTTATTGTTAATTCAAGATCATTCAACTTCATAAATTTCCATTCAATGTGCACTTTGGCCATAATTTTCTTTATTGCATATCACGCATAAGCATTTTCACATTTTCTTATATTCAAAAATAATTCACGTGTAGAATTAAGCGACTTACAAACGATATATATTTTAGATGTAAGCAATTTTTAAATGTTTAAAAGTAAATGGCAATAATAATTTCTGCCCAGTTCAACAAGAACCACGGTGTTTTAATTACGTTCCTCGCTACATTCCCATTCCAATTCTCTAAGGGCTAAAAGACTTTACAACAATTAAGTCTTTTAGCTAACATCCAAACTGCATCTGGTGTGGATGCTCTTTGGATACTTTTCATTGGTCCGTCGAGCCTTTTCTTGTGCAAATCATTTTCCTATCCAAGTGATTCCCAGTCTCCAAGCTCTATACGTTTTAGATAAGTGCGCGTACAAATTCGACAATGGATACATCGCGAATTTTGGAAGACCAGCGAGCGCTAGTCACGCAAATGGAGACCATGGAGCGGAACTTTAGGAAGGACAGCGCAATAAGAAAAACAACGGAATATTTCGAAAAGAAGATATCCAACTTGGACGAAATATTTTGGAACTTGCAAGCAAACCACAAGCTGCTTATGGAGAATCTTTCCTCAGAAGAGCCATATTTTACAAACGGCCTGTTTGAAGCTGCAAAGTTTAAACTTGATGCAATGAAGTCACTTTTCCAACAAGAAAAGGAACAGATAAGATCCGAACTTGTGACTCAAGAACCTAAAGCATCTCAACTAACAAACCCTGGCGTACAAATAATCGATCCGGTTGTAAAACATGATATGCAGCCATTAAACAGCGGATTTCACTTCGAGCTGCCGAAGCTTCCACCAATCCAAATACCAATTTTCAACGGAGGTAGTAAGGATTGGCAACGTTTTTACGATCTTTTTAAAGCAGTTATCCACTGCAATCCCACATTGGGATCCATTCAGAAGATGCAATATTTGCTGGGTTATCTTCAAGGAGAAGCCAAAGAGGCAGTGAGTCATTTGCAATTAGATGCAAATAATTACGAAACTGCGCTTTGTATGCTGGAAGATCGATTTTGCAACAATAGAAAACTGGTAACAATATACGAGTACATTGATTCAATACTTGATGTCAAGAAGATGGAATATCGAGTTGCTGCAGATGTGATCGATTTATACAACACAATTCGAAATTGTATGGCGGGGCTTAAGAACATGGGCTGTTAGACCCAACATTGGGACCCGATCATCGTACGAATTGCGATCAGAAAATTTGACAATGAAACATTGCGTATGTTTGAAGAAAGACTAGATAACGGCAAAGAGTTTCCATCAATTCAGAAGCTCTACGATTTCCTGATGCGACGATATAAGCTCCTATCTACCATTAAGACCCAGCCAAATTCAGCTCAAGCGTTGAAAAAGAAAGTACTAGTGACAACAAAATCAAATTGTGCATATTGTAGAGGAACTCACATTTTATATCATTGCGAAAAATTTAAAAGCTCATCACCTGCAGATCGACTCCAATTTGTCATTGACAAAAAATTGTGCAAAAACTGTCTGGCCCACAGCAGTGGAACTAAATGCAAAAGTAAACTACGATGCTTTGAATGCGAACAGGGGCACCAAACACTCTTGCACATGGATAACACAATTAAAGCCAACTTGGCTACTAAAAACGAAACAACGCACATGTCATGCAGCTCCAATGTGATGTTAGCCACAGCATTAATAAACGCAAAAACATATTCTGGAGAATATATATCCTTGCGAGCATTAGTAGATCCAGGTTCTCAAACATCATTTATCTCAGCCAAGGCAGCAAAGAAACTATGCATACCCTCCGAAAACGTACTTGCTACCATAACAGGTGTGGTGTGAAAGCTGCGACAATCCGAAAAAAGATTACCTTCGATATATCACCAAGATTCGCATCCACCTTTAAACTTTCATTAGAGGCATTTATTATGCCCTCACTTCTGACAATGATGCCAGACGAACAAACACATGCTGTTAAGCCAAAGTGGACGCGAGGTCTGCAGCTCGCAGATCCGCAATTCAATATATCAAGCTCTATAGACATGATACTTGGTGCAGATGTGTTTGAAGAAATAATCGAAGGTAAAATAAAGAAAGGAAATCCTCTTTTAGCGCAAAAACCAAGCTAGGATGGATTTTATCTGGCAAAGTTCTGAGCGAGCAGTCAAATCCGCCAGAGATACAGATATCATCTAATATCTCTCTGGCTGAATTCCACAGGTCCATGCAAAAGTTCTTCGAAATGGATGCCGAAGTTGGTGAAAACTCTATATCACAGCAGAGTTGTGAAATCATCTATGAAGAGATGCCAGTGGTAGATACACCGTCACGCTTCCCTTCAAAAACGAAGCTCCAATTCAAGCACTTGGAGAGTCGCGGAACAGAGCGCTCATTCGTTTTAAACAGGTCGAGAAGCGTTTGAGTAAAAATGAAGACTTGAGAAGGGCATACCATGAATTTCTTCAGGAATATCTGGACCTAGGCCATATGGAGAAGGTGACTCCTTATATTGATGATGAACGACTCGTTTACTACCTTCCACATCATCCAGTCATAAAGGAAAGCAGCACTACAACAAAAGTTCGAGTGGTTTTTGATGCTTCCGCAAAAACACTGTATGGTCCAAGTTTAAATGAAAAACTAACATCGGTCCTGAACTACAGCAAGACCTAGCACAAATCATGCTTAGATGGAGGAAGCATAAGTATGTATACACAGCTGATATTGAAACGATGTTTCGCCAAGTGAATATGGCAAAAGGCTGTAGAGACTATCAAAGAATTCTATGGAGACCTAGAAGATCTGGTCCTATAGAGGAGTATCAGTTAAAAACCATTACCTACGGCACTGCTCCTGCGACATTTCTAGCAGTAAGGACGCTTTTCCAATTGGCCACGGATGAAAGAAGCGATTTTCCACATGCCTCGCAAATACTGAGGGAAGATTTTTATATTGACGGCATGCTAAGTGGAGCTGATACTCTGAGTGAAGCGAAAACTCTCCAGAAAGACATAAGTGACCTTTTGCAAAAGGGTGGGTTCACCTTACGCAAATGGACTAGCAATAATCAACATCTGCTTGAAGGTATTCCCAAAAACTTCAGAGAAGTCGGGCTCCATGAATTCACTGAAGACTCCACTATAAAAACGCTAGGCATACACTGGAATCCAGCTAAGGACGAGTTTCAGTTTAAAATTCCCAACTTTGATGAGACACAAAAAACCACTAAACGGCAGTTGCTTTCCAACATAGCTACATTATACGACCCACTTCAATGGTTGGCACCAGTAATAGTTAGAGCAAAAATGTTGATGCAGAAAGTCTGGCAGTCTGGGGTCGATTGGGATAAAAATCCATCCAATGAGGTTATAGCTGAATGGAAGCAGTTACAAAATCAGCTGCCAATTATAGAATTTATTAGAATTCACTATTCAAGTCAGCATGCAATACAATTGCACGGGTTTTGCGATGCTTCGGAAACCGTCTACGCTGCAGTAGTTTACTGCAAGATAACAGACTCTTCTGGAAAAATCACGACGACACTTCTTTGTGCAAAGACGAAAGTGACACCCCTTAAAGCAAAACTAACGCTTCCGAGATTAGAACTTAATGGAGCATTGTTACTAGCCGAACTACTGGTGCAAACATCAACAGCCATTAAAATTGACGATATGCCAATCTTTGCGTGGTGCGATTCAACAATAGTTTTAGCTTGGCTACAAAAAGATCCATCAGCTTTAGAGAAATATGTTGGAAATAGGGTCTCTAAAATCCACAGTTTAAGCAAACAAGCTTGGTCCTGGAATTACATAAAATCCAAAGAGAATCCTGCTGACTGTGCTTCAAGAGGAATGAGCCCTCTAGAACTTAAGGAGCACAGTTTATGGTGGACTGGCCCAGATTGGCTATCGAATGACAAAAAACCGCAGGAAACAATCTGTTTCACTGGTATCACACGACACTTCGACCTCTTAGAGCGATACTCCAACTTCCACAAATTAGTTACTATCACTGCGCTGATCACTCGCTTTGCACATAATTGCAGAACAAAATCGAATAGACGTAGCGGCGTGATAAGCCCAAAGGAATATGAAGATGCTCGCTTGAGAATCATCCACATGGTTCAGCAAATTGAATTTGCTGCAGAAATCACGCAAATTAAAGCCAATAAACCACTACAAAAAAAAATTGAGAAGCCTTAGCCCTTTCATTGATACAAAGGGAATTCTTCGCGTAGGTGGCCGATTACAGCATGCAAATATTTCAGAAGGATATAAGCATCCTATACTGTTACCACAGCGGCATCATATCACGTCCTTAATCATACGGGAAGCACATTCTTACACTATGCACGGAACCATCACGGTTGTAAGGAATTATCTTCGAATGCGCTACTGGATTGTCAACGATCAAAAGATCATTCGCCATGAAATTCATCGATGCCTTACATGTTGTCGCTATGCAAATAATCAAACAAAACAGCTAATGGGCAACTTGCCGGCAGTGAGAATAACACCAACGCATCCTTTCATACACTGTGGTGTTGATTATGCAGGACCATTTAAAACTCGTATGTCCAAAGGAAGAGGAACATCCACAACTAAAGGTTATATCTGCCTTTTTGTATGCATGGTAACAAAGGCTATACACCTGGAGCTTGTGAGCGACATGTCCACTGAAGCATTTCTTGCTGCCTTTAAACGGTTTATTAGTCGACGCTGGCTATGCCACGAAATATTTAGTGACCATGGAACGAATTTCGTAGGAGCGGACAATAAAATCGAAAAGGAAATGGAAGAAGCCATTGAAAAAGCTACAAAGGAAATCGCACGAATATCTGTCAAAGAAGGCATTAATTGGAAATTTATACCAGTGGCCACACCACACTTCGGGGGCTTATGGGAGGCAGGAGTAAAGGCAGCAAAGGGTCACATTAAGCGTGTACTCAACGAATCAAAAATCGTTCCAACTTTCGAGGAGTTCACAACAATATTGTGCCAAATTGAGACCTGCCTGAATTCGAGACCGCTAGTTCCTTTATCCAGCAATCCAGACGATCTAGAAGCCCTAACGCCAGGGCACTTTTTAGTTGGCTGACCTCTATTGGCCTTGCCAGAAGCAGACAGATCACAGAAGGCCTTATATGAACGTTGGCAGGAAGTAACCTCTTTACATCAGAAGTTTTGGAGGAGATGGTCAAGTGAGTACTTGCACCTTCTTCAACGTAGATCAAAATGGATTCAAGGGGGTGCGAAATGTTAAAGTTGGAGAACTTGTCCTCATAAAGGATCGAGATACTTCACCGGCCAAATGGCCTCTGGCTCGAGTTTGTGCAGTTCAACCCGGAGATGATGGCAAAGTACGCACAGCAACCATCCTTTACAACGGCAACCAGCAAAAACAGGTTGGAATCATAAACTTATGCCAACTTCCAATTGAGCTTCCTGAAGAACCACAACCTCCAAGGACAAACGAAAAGATTATAACCCGTCCTCCACACAAGCGTTCATTCAATACTGAAACCAAAGTGCAGGTGCCATCACAACCTCCAACAAAACCTAAACATGCTAAGAAGCTCAGGATCGCTCCATGTACCTGGGCAAGAACCTTACTAAGTATAATGATCACGATCATATCGCTCGGAACCGTTTTCACGCAAAACATTTCAAATGAGCACTATCATCTTTGGAAGCCAAACACAGGGTATTATATTGAAAAGCTGGGACATTCTAAGATCATTCGAGGAAAACTAAGAATAGAAGTAAACTATCCCATGCAACAACTTTTAACAGACAAGAAAAACATTCTTTCTACTCTTAACAGAGCGAATGAAATGTGTAAAAATACCCAGGCAATTGCTACAACGACCCATTGTGATACACTTGTTAAGCATCTACGCATAAAGCACGACGAAGTATTAAATCAAATAAACGAATTGGCGTACCGATCACCGAGTCGTACGAAAAGAGGTTTGCTAGGAAAAGTGTTAACCGCCGTCTTTGGAGTGAACGAGGAAGTTTATAAAGATATCGATACCCTACAACATAATCAGCAGTCACTAATGCAAGCAACGACACAACAGAATATTTTACTCAGTACTCGAGTAGCGATATTCAGTAACTTCACGTCACAAAAGCTCGGAGAGTTCAGCACCAAATTAAATGAAGTAATCAATTCAGTCAATGAGATGAACAAATGGTATGTCAGAACTGATCAGCAAAAACTCGCACTCCAAGTCATCGCTATTTATCTTACTGCAATTGATTATTTTGACGAACTACGGACAAAGTACACAAAGTTATGTGTAACTCTATATGGCCATGGTAGCATATTAAATTTTCTAACTCTGGAAGCAATTCAAGAAACACTGCAAAAGGTTCGGATGAAAATTGGTCCATATTACACTTTTTCCCAGAGACCACAAGGACGCACAACACTTGTTCAGTCAGAGGATAATATTTCGATCCATGGATACTTCTATATTCTTGAAAATGACTTCTACGAATTATTGCATATAACGGCTATTCCTCACAAAAGAGATCAAAATCTTTACACAGTACCATTTGTTGGGTCACCAAAGCTGAGAGTAAACTTTAACCAAGAGAACTATTTTCAGCTCGAGGAAGATCAGTTTGACTCTTGTAAAATTGAAGAGAATATTTACCTTTGCTCTCCTAAAATAACAAAGGACATGAATACTACACCCAACTGTGTCATCGATGAAATTTACCAAAGACCTAATAAACCCGTTTGCAAACCTTACCAAGTTACTAACAACGGTACCTCATGGAAGGAACTCATGGCACCCAACAGTTGGCTTTTTGTAACGAGTATCCCGATCACAACATCAATCGTATGCAACGGTGAAAGAGAGGAACTTCTCTTAACTGACATCGGTATTATCGCAATGTCCGAAAATTGCATTGCTCGGGCAAATGGCATAACACTACGAGCTACTATCAATGAAGAAAGGAAAGTAATCGGCTCCTTTGCAAAAGAAGTCTTGCCTGTCAGGTGGAATGCAGTTGAGGCTCATGAAAATAACCATCCTCCCATTGTCAAGACGACTAATCAAATCTTTCAACCCACATTCAAGGTTTCAACTCTCACGGCTACGCATCTGGAAACAGTTAAGCATCAGGCCTTATGGGTAGCTCCCACGGTTATCATTGTGATCATCTTCATCATCATAACTTTAGTTTTAATTAAGAAACGAAGCTCTGATCGAGTGCAATCAGCATCCACGAAACCATCCAATTCACCTGAAGCTATAGCAACATCAAATACAGCTCGATCAGATGAAGAACTATCGCTAGCAGAACGATTCCATCATATTATTTCCGGCCCCCCAATATGTTAAATTCTTTAACATTAAATTATTTAATTACATTTGTAATCAATAATTTTCCATTGCTTTAGATCATTCAACTTAAATTCTTTAAGTCATCAATAATTTTTAAGAGCATTCAACTTAAATTTTTTACATCATCAATAATTCTTATTGTTAATTCAAGATCATTCAACTTCATAAATTTCCATTCAATGTGCACTTTGGCCATAATTTTCTTTATTGCATATCACGCATAAGCATTTTCACATTTTCTTATATTCAAAAATAATTCACGTGTAGAAATAAGCGACTTACAAACGATATATATTTTAGATGTAAGCAATTTTTAAATGTATAAAAGTAAATGGCAATAATAATTTCTGCCCAGTTCAACAAGAACCACGGTGTTTTAATTACGTTCCTCGCTACATTCCCATTCCAATTCTCTAAGGGCTAAAAGACTTTACAACAATTAAGTCTTTTAGCTAACATCCAAACTGCATCTGGTGTGGATGCTCTTTGGATACTTTTCACTTGGGTTATTTTTTTGTTTGATTGTTAATATTGTCACCACATTACCGAACTTATGATTTTATATATTTTTTTGTTCCAATTAGTCAGAAAAAAAAACAACGCAAACAAATTATTTTAATTTTGAGTTAAATTTTAGTATCTGCATTTTAAATTTACTTCCAATTTAGTTTCATTTTTGGTGTGTTCATATCGCTTAAAAACAAATCTACGGTTACAAAATTTATAAATTCTAGATCCAAACAACTGATTCGAAAAAGAACAAAATGAAGGAAGAAAGAAAGAAAAGTCATTGAATAGTAACCAAAAAAATAAAAGAAAAAAGAATATTATATACATAGTGCTCTCAGATGCAAGTCAAAATGATTTTGAACGTCTCTTGAGTAAAACCAAGCAATGGAAATGCAAGACTATAAAGGATTCAATTATTGATAATTGGAATCCTGGATAAGTAGAATTTAAGCTTTTGATTAATCTCCTTTTTAATTTGGTTTAGTTTTTTCTAAGTTTCTTCATTGCGTGTAAGAGGTATTTTGCATGCTAGCTATTATTGTGTTATTCGATGAGAAAGGACTTAAATTACTTCTATAAGTCGATAAATTAAATAGGATTAATGGATATGAATAATAATTTCTTCAATTATATCTCACAAATAAAAAAACTAATATGAAGTGCTAAAAATAACAACGTCTTTCCTTTCCAGCCTGCCCTTCTCTTTCAGCAGGAGTGATAGCGAACGGTAAGTATGCCGTAGAAAGGGTAGGGTTCTAGAAATCCGGGCATGGCCGGTTTCATGTAGCGTGCGGTAGCGGTACCATCGTTTGCTTTGCGTTTTTATTAGAGTAGGGTTTTTTGGATTTAAATTAACGTAGTATATTTTTCGGTACCGCGTCGGTGAAATTCGGGAACACGAAATTGAGTCTAGTTTTCTTTGTTGTTGGCTGGATCAAAAGACGGAATAAAGTAAAGTAGGTTTCTTTTCCGTATGTTTGATTTTTGACGCCTTTGAAGCGGGCACTTGATGGTGGCTGAAACAACGTAATTGAGCGTAATCCATTTGAAAGACCTGCAACCGAAATCCTCTCCGAACTAGCTGGCCGACAAGTAGCCATCGCGAAATGGATTACGGGTGCACGGACTGGTTGACCGGTTGGTACCATTCTTTGGCACGACTCAGACTTCACGTCTAGAACCGATGAGAGGTCGGTTCCGATTTCGTTCGAACGATGTAAAACGAAAATCAATACATTATGTCGAACTGAGCTAGACAGATTTAACGGTGACGGGTTCTCGGAGATTGCTAATTCACCATTAGAACTTGACTCCGTAAAGCTGGGTGTGCCTTCAGTCCACGTTGGGGTAGAACTTTCCACTGATTTGGGAGGAGTCCATGCTAATGCTCTCCTAGACCCATATCGACTATTTGATGAAGATGATTCGACAACTAAACGTGTATCTAATCGTATTTTGGATATACTTACATAATACGTTGATAGTTCAACTCTGTCCTATCTAATGGCATCATCCTTCAACGATGACCGTATTGCTGAATTCAGTGGTATTCGCCGTTCACTTCCTCCTTTATCAAAATTTGCCGTTGCGAACTTCCTTCAGAGATATCATCGAAAGCGGGAGTTTCTCGTTTAAGTTAAGCGATTAAAAACAAATATGTCTACTACACCTTACCAATTTTGCTCTTATGGACATTCCTCGGTAGCTAGCTTATGCAATACAAATATATTTGTATGAAACATACACAAGTTGCGCTTCTAAACAAGTTTAACTAACACTACACTTTCCTCATATATAAATTGCTTCGGAGCCTTTATTGGTCTGGTGACCACCAGATATGTACAAATTATTGGCAGAAGATTGCATACCCTCTGACCATTCCGATGTTGAATGAGGCGATGGACTGGAACATTGCACGGTTACTACCTTCTTTTTCCTGCCAACTGTCAAAACGCGGTTCAGTGTCAGTGAATGGTTAAGGGGTCGTTCCCGAACAGTCGACGTCAATGACGACCTGCGGATCGTTGTCAGTGGCGTTATTACAATATTACATCATGTAACGACTAGTACCCCAAGAGGAAACGGACAGGTGGAACGAGTCTACCAGGTCATCATCATTTTATTGACAAAGCTGAGCATTGATAGGCCTGAAGCTTGGTATCAGCACACCAGCAGAGTGCAAAGAAGTCTTAACAACACATATCGATGAGCGAAAAAGATGACACCATGCGAATATTACTGTTAGGGATCAAGATGAAGACTGGGAAAGACGTCGATCTGAAGCGGCTTATTGAAGGAGAGTATATTGAATACTTTGTGAATTCTCCAGATGAATTACGGGAACCAGTTAAAGATGCCATTTTGCGAATTCAGGACGAAAACAGGCGGTCCTACAAAAAGCCAAGGATCAAAGGAACTAATTATCATGTCAACGATTTAGTTGCAATTGAGAGGACACTGTTTGAACACAAACTTAAAACACGATTTTCTGGACCATATCGAATTACGGCAATCAAAGATCGTGATCGATATGAGGTCGAGAAGGAGGGTGTTCATGAAGGCCCAGAGAAAACTTCTACGAGCTGTGATAAAATACAGCGATGGGATCCACTGGAGTCATCCATCAGAGGCTTAGGACTGTCAAGATAGCCGGGTGTAGGATGCAAGGGGAGAAAGCTACAGAGCCAGAGCTATCGATAGTATAATGCAACGTAGGTCAGTTGGTCCTTGATTGGAGTATAATTAAGACGTGGCGTGTTGACTGCATGTTCGATAGAGAAATATAATATAAAAAGCGAATTTCTGGGAATTTTTACACCAAAAGTGACTGTATATAATTTTTACATGGGGTAAAGTGCCGTAAAACAAACAATGCTTTCTTATCACAAAATAATGAAGGCCCGAAATGGGCTGTAGCGCTAAAGCAAGCACACAAAGTACTTTCTAGAGAAATTTACCTCAAACTTTTACTCGGGATCAAGGCGGACGTTCATCTTGCAGAAACTGTGGGCATGATTTGATTGAAAATATTTTCCAATTAATAGGTGCTTTCATAATTGCTGCTAACCTTTTCAAATTCATCCAGATTGGCATAAAGGGCATGGAAGCTCATCAAGTGTTTTTATTCCTAATGGACCGGAGCTTATATTTAGCAGGCCCCCAAAAGGGAATGTACCTATTTTTCAACATAAAAATCATGTGCCGGCCCCTACATACTAAAGACAACCCAGCATTACAACAGATTGGGAGGTATCGGGACCTGGTTTGGAAGCTGAGTAAATATTGACTCGTGAAATAATATTCAAGAACATCAACTAATGACTTCTTTCAGGTACATCGGAGAGTATAATTAAGATATGCCGTGTTCACTGCAAGTGCGATAGAGAAATATAAAATAAAAAGTGAATTTTTAGGACTTCTGGTGTTTCACTGCATGCAATTCTCATATATATATATATATATATATATATATATATATATATATATATATATATATATATATATATATATATATATATATATATATATATATATATAATATATATATAATATATATATATATATACATAAATATATATATATATATATATATATATATATAATATACATATATATATATATATAATATACATATATATATATATATATATATATATATATATATATATATATATATATATATATATATATACATATATATATATATATATATATATATATATATATATATATATATATATATATATATATATTATATATGTATATATATATATATATAAATAAATATAATATACATACATATATATATATATATAATATACACATATATATATATAATATACATATATATATATATATATATATAATATACATATATATATATATATATATATATATATATATATATATATTATATATATATATATATAATATACATATATATATATTATATATATATATATATATATATATATATAATATACATATATATATATATTATATATATATATATATATATATATATATATAGGGCGCGTATATATATATATATAGGGCGCGTACGGTATTTGAGGATATGCATAAACGTGACTATAACTTCGCGAATTTTTATTTTTTTATTTTTTTCCTTTTCAGATATGAAATAGCAGACTACAACATCGCTCAAGAAATGAAGAGACATGCTGTCATCGTCGCTATATGTGCGAACCATACAGATTTAGAGATCTCTAATTTTCTTAATTGCGCCCGTTGATTCGTGCATAAGGTTCGCCGTGAATTGGAAGTATCAGTAGGCGATACTGAATCGGTTGCAAAACGTAAAAAGCAAGAACAACATTCTGACACTGTCCAATCTGCAGAATTTTTAGAGCAAGTGCAAGCGATCATAGACGAGGACCCTTCAAAATCAATGAGGGTCCTTGCGAGTGAACTTCATGTTTCTGAGCGCCTTATTCGTATAGTTGTCCACGAAGACCTTCGGTATGAGTCTTACGTGATGCGCAGAGGATAGGTCTTGTCGGAACGAACACGGGAACAGAGAGTTCTTCGATCATAACGTCTATTAAACAAAATCAAACACCCCGAGGCGCCCAAAATGTTATGGTTTTTTTGACCAAGATCAAAGGACCAATCGCAGAAATGACAGATGGCTATGTTCAAATCCTACGGAGGTTCCTGTTGTTATGCACGCAAAAGCCTCTGTTATGGTTTTAGGTGTTGTCAGCAAAGAAGGACATGTTATGATGCCACCACACTTTTTTACTCAAGGACTTCGAGTGAACTCTGCTGCATACATCGAGGTTTGGAGGCGGTAGTGAAACCCTGGATAGACAATTTAAGCGGAAGCAGACCATACATTTTTCAACAAGACTGCAAGCGATGGAGACATAAGATTGGATGGCCGAAAAGTTCCATGGCCACATAAAACCGAACTTATGGCCACCTAGCTCCCCAGATCTTAATTCTTTGGATTATTACGTATGGGGCGCAGTTGAGCGTGAGACCAATAAGCGTCCTCATAATACCACTTCTTCGCTGAAGAACAAGGAGCATTTGATTCGGGCATGTGCTCGTTTCCGGACCCGGATCGAAGAGGCTATTGCTGCTAATGGCGATTTTATTGAATAACTTTATAGCCATATATTAATTTAACGTTGTATGAAAAATTTCATTAAATTTTGTTAAAAATACAAGCTAACTAATTTTACTCTCAAGTTGTCCTCAAATACCGTACGCACCCTATATATATATATATATATATATATATATATATATATATATATATATATATATATATATATATATATATATATATATATATATATATATATATATGTATATATATACGAGGTCGGTCCGATCAGTATTTAACCTACAAAAAAAACGAAAATTTTTGAAAAGGAGCAGTTTATTTCTCAACATAATCTCTTCTCAGCTCGATACACTTGACCCAGTGCTCCAACTTCATTAATCCGTTTAAAAAAATACGTTTTCTTGAGGTCTGCAAAGTAGGCCTGCGTGGCGGCGATGACCTCATTCGACTCAAATGTCTGACCGGCAAGTGACAACAAAAAGAAATCGCATGGGGCCAAATCTGTAGAATACGGCGGATGGGGTAGCAGTTCGTAGCTCGTCTTCGCGTCCTTCGGAGCACTTTTGCCGGGTGAAGTCCACTGTTCCCACTGGTCCATGGTCTCTGCTGTGTACCAGTGGAGCCCTGTTTTGCCGGCGGTCACGTAACGCCGCAGAAATTCTTTCGGATTGCTCTCAAACACTGCTCTTAAGTGGCGAGGCTCGTGCTGATCAGCAAGGGGAAGGGAAATCCCGAATCGCCGTCTGCATACCGCCCGTTATGCATGCTAGACACGGCTGGGTAAGTGCTACAGAAACTCATCAAGGGAAGACTCACTGACGCGATTCGTGCTGCTGGGGACCTATCTCCTCGGCAGTACGGCTTTAGAGCAGGGCGTTCTACCATTGATGCGATTGCAGAGGTGGTGAACGCGGTCCAAAAGGCAGAGGCATATAGTCGCACCAAGCGACGGATCGTCCTGTTGGTGACACTCGACGTCAGGAATGCTTCAACTCCGCTAGATGGGTGGATATTCTGGACACGCTGGAAAACTCTTTTCAAGTTCCAGAATATCTAATGCGGCTTTTGAGGAACTACCTAAAGGACCGAAGCCTGCTCTACGACACGACACAGGGCCAACGAAGGATGGAAATTACATCGGGTATTGCCCAGGGATCTATCCTTGGTCCGGACCTGTGGAACGTGTCTTACGACGGGCTACTGAGACTTGAGATGCCAGATGAGTCGCGCTTGGTCGGCTATGCGGATGATGTTGCGGCTCTGGTCGCTGGACGCACCGTTGAACAAGCGCAACTTAGGCTAGGTATGCTAATGCGCCGAGTGAGGGACTGGATGACTGCTCGCGGGTCAGTTTAGCACTGGAGAAAACCGAAGTACTCATTTTGACAAAAAAAGAGAATCCCTAGAGTAAGGATGATCAGTATTGGAGATATACAGATCGAATCGAAGCCAGCGGTGAAGTACGTGGGGCTACTGATCGACTCGAAGATGAGTTTCTCTGAGCACATCAGGGCAACGGCTGAGAAGGCTGCTTCGGGAATATCGGCCCTGAGTCGACTTATGGCCAACGTAGGGGGAC
>OZ017739.1:199084473-199134473 GCA_963969285.1 Odontomyia ornata
CTTTAATTAGATTCTTGTTAAGTGTTGAATCGTATGGGCGAACAACGGATACCCAAGAAGGTATTTGTTGGGAGAACTGAAGGCCGGAGGCCAGTGGGGAAACCGAGGAAACGCTGGTCTGACTCGGTCGACGAAGACAGTTCATCGCTGCTCGGATTTCGGAATTGGAAGACGCGGTCAACGGACCGAGACAGTTGGAGGCGCTGTTTGCAGGAAGCGAAAGCCCGAGAGGGGCTGTAGTGCTAAAAAGAAGAAGTGTTGAACACTTCGCTAAATTGCATCTGACTATTGAGCGAATACATGTCGGCAACGAATATGGTGATGTTCCACGAAGCTTATTCATAATTCTGAAGGGGGGGAGAACGTTGTTCTATTGGGGGAAATCGATCGAGAAAAGAAGTTAAACTGCCAATAAAAGAAGTATCCGTCGAAGAAATTTAGGACGCACAATGTCGTGAACAAGAGAAATGGCAAGAAAAGCATACGTTAATTTCGAAGGCACTGAACGATCAAGGACTCTCGACGACTGTAGATTTAATCAGTGAAAATTGGTTTTAATTATCATCGTATATTTATATTTAACAAAAACACGTCATGCTGTTCATTGTATCTAATGAGAAGGGACTCGATATTGATGGGCCCTCTAATACAGACGCGGCGAACTTATTAAATAACTTTTTTTCAACAATTGGTGGAAGAATCACTAAAGAAATCGTTGCCAGTTCTGCAAGCAATTTAAATACTACAAATATCTCAATAAATTCCATCTTTCACATTCATCAAACAAATATAAGGGAAGTCTTAAATGTAATCAATGAATTGAAAAAGAACACAGCGCCAGGCATTGATAGCATCACGATGAATGAGATTAGTATAATAAAGGAAGACATAGCCCAGATTATGGCCAATTTTATAAACGTGCATATTAGGAATGGGACTTTTCCGCAAGAAGAAAAAGTTGCAAAAATAGTTCCTATATTTAAGGGTGGTAATCATCTCGACCCGAATAACTATCGCCCGATTGCACTGCTGACGGGATTTAGTAAGATATTTGAAAAAATACTAAACAATCGATTAAAATCATTCTTAGTTGAAAACTCTATCATAAGCCAACATCAGTTTGGTTTTCAAAAGAACAAGAGTACTTTGGATGCCCTACATTCTGTCACACGTTTCATCAATCTAGGACTTGACAGAGGTGATTATGTCATCACAATTTTTGTGGATTTGAAAAAAGCATTTGATACAGTTGATCATGACCACTTGCTTCGTAAACTTGAATCGTACGGTATTCAGGGTAGTCCTAAACAGTTGTTTAAGAGTTACTTGGAGGGAAGGTCGCAGAGAACTTTAATCAACAATGTCATGAGCGATCAAGCACCTACGAAAACAGGAGTTCCTCAAGGCTCAATACTTGGCCCAACTTTGTTCCTGCTATACACAAATAATCTAAATACATGTGGGCTGACGGGATATCACACATTATGTGTTGATGACACAGTTCTACTTTATTCAGGACGAGACAAAACTCCCATTGAGAACACTATCAACGAGGATCTAGGAAAATTCCATCAGTGGTTAATTGGAAACAAACTAGCATTGAACACTTCAAAGACAAAATATATTGTTTTTAAGCAAAAGAACAAAGGAGACATAGATGTCGAACTAAATATTAACGGCGAAAAATTGCAGAGTGCTAGAAATGAAATATCTTGGTCTTATCATAGACCATCGTATGACCTGGTTACCACACATAAATAGCTTAAGGAGGCAATTAGCCCCAATAATAGGATTGTTAAGAAGATATGAGGATTTTCCAATGCACATCAAGAAACTTGTTCTAAATGCGTTTGTCCTAGCGAAATTGCATTATGGAGTACTTATTTGGAGTCAATCAGCAAAGCAACATTTAAACAGTATATCCAGGCTGCTGACCAAAGCGTATAAAAACATTCTGAAGCTGCCAATGCTTACTCAAATTAGTTTGGTTTACCAATTGGCAAAATCATTAACCTTTAGTCAAATTATTATGGAGAAAGCTAAGTTTATCTACAGAAATTTAAAAACTAATGGATCGGAACGAGCGCCATTAATTAAGGTATCACAGATCAACCCATATAATGCGAGGAATGCAGATCAATTCGTAATACCTTTTGCCAGAACGGATCGTTTAAAGAACGATGCAACGAATGATGCTCTGCGTATATATAACAATCTACCAGAAATTTTTAAGGAAGCAAACTCACTTTTGGTATTTAAGAAAAGACTAAGGGAGCATTTAATGACCACTGATTGAAGCTGGGACCTGTAATTATGCTCTTATGAGCCCAGTATCTTAGGGCGTTCTTTTTGACCCTATCGGCGAGATACTGAAGTGACAGTTACTCAGAGTTTTTTTGAATGCGTCGTATTATATTGAATTTTTTTTATCTCTGAGAGCTGATCATGATTTTTTTGGACTAGATGTTCACGAAAAGGACTAGTTCACATTATATTGTGTGCCCCCTTATACCGATGTGTTAAACATTGTCTGGGTGGCACAAAGGACCAAGCGACGTAATGTGAATGCAGATCGCACGAGCGTTGTGCGACGAAGAAAGAGTGATGGAGAGAGTGGTAGGGAATGGAGGTATTTAAAAAAAAAAAAAATATGAACTGTTTACCTCAGCTTAATTTCTTTAAATATGTTCAAAAGATATTAACGGTAACATCCAACATTATTTTGGTGAATGCGTTCGGAAGAAAATCGAATGATACTTTTGATCCTTCTAGCGTCGCATCAAAATGCCGCAGCAATGGTAGCCTCGGATTCCTCGAAAGCCAGCTCAGCCACAGCAGCCTCGGATATTATATGATGAATTTTGCATGCTTGGTCATTTTCACTTTTGTCATTTCCTCTATCGTGGTAGTATTTCTTTTATCAGAAACTTCCAATTCGAATATGTGGACGAGATGTTACCGCTGTGTGCCGTATTTTACAAAGGAGTCGTTCGAGTGGATGCGTGTTTTCCGTTTTAATTTATGAGGCTAATATGAAAATTCCACATCGTTAAAGAAAACATGTAACTGTTATCCTGATGTCCCAAATAAAAAGACCTTCCTACGCACCAGTAAACCTCAGATGACAATCAAGAATTTTTAAACACGAATTTATCTTTGTGTGAAAGAACCACACACTGGATCCATGTGAAATGACTCACCACACTTTCATTTATTTCGTATAATATATTTGTATTGATAAATTATTAATAAACGCAAAAAATAGTAAATAATGCTCAACGTACGAAGAACTTGTTAAAATTTTAAACTTAAATAAACAAATATACATAGAATATATACAAATAGTGAAAGTAGGTATATTTGTATATTCAAATGAAAACAAACATTAAAATTAAATAAGAGAAAAACAAAAGTTGTATATTTGATTAAGTAAAAGTTAAACAAGAAGCTCTTGGGATTCGATTTAGGCGATTTATTAAATACAAGTGAAATACCTTAAGAATGATTTATGAATGCAGAAACAAATGATCAAACGAAAATAAAGAAAACAAGTTGAAGTAGCAGGAGAGTGCTCCTGCCAGAGGGTATTGTAAAATAATTAGTAAATGAAACAATATCTTCTGCATATCAAAACTTGACTAATATACAGATTCCATAAATTGAGTTCGAAAAATTATTATGGTTATTATGATTTTAAACTCGCCACCAGTTGCAAACGTGTATCTCCCTAGTATCACGTGTTAATGTTGTTATAATTGTTAAATATTCAATCGGCTGTAACTTGGCTGTTTATTGTTCAATTATTGTGAAATTTTCGGGACACATACAATTACTTTAAACTTAAATTGCAGGTTTTAGGAAATTTAAGGGTCCCATCTTGATTTTATAGGCAAAAATGTAAAATTTATAAAATGTACTATTATTAACAAAGTTGATCGAATTTCGACTTCTGAGGTATTTTTCCCCTTGTACTCCTAAAGTCACACCACTGTGATTTTTTTTCAGATTTTTCGGGTCGCTGCACCCCTTAAAGCAAAACTTGTTGATTTAAGACCTGTTTTGAAAAGTTCTCATTAGGACCTTTCATTTGATACCCATATTGCCTACATGCGATGAAAACTTTTTTTCGGGGGCAACTCCCCTATATGGGGAGACCCTCCTTAAATACTTTATAAATTTCTTTTCGTGGTGAAACTTTGAAAAGGGTGTCACTTTGCACCTACTTACAAAATGGTACGTTTCTAACTTATGTAGTTTGCGAGAAAAAGTGGTGTGACACACGGACGGACGGACAGACAGGACGCGATTTTACAATACCCTAAAATCATGAATTGATAAACGAAGAAAACAAGATTTCGACCTCCTTTTTCCGCGAAATGAAAGATTCGGGTAAAAGACCCGCAACGATAGCGAGGAACCTCCTTTAGCATAGCCATCGGGTTGTAGTTTTTCTTACTCTCGCCAGGGATAAAGGGTCCTTGCACGTTGACTCTGCCATCAGGACCTTAGGTCAGATTGGGAGGGGTGCGAGGGATACCAATTCCACCCAGATGCCCGCTTTTTTCTGTACACTACAAGTTTCTCGTCGAGGACGAGGTAAGTTTCTGATAGCCTGCAGGGAACAAGAACGGTAAGTATTAGAGAATAAGAAACCTTCAACCGTCGGCCTGCGCCTTCCTGCGCTCCATATTTCTTCACACTACAAACAGTATATGCGAAAAATAATTTGAAGCGGGACTTGGTGTCAGGAAAAAGAACGCGCCCCACGACACTGCAGATGCTAGACTGCCAGCGCATGCACGCGTTCTTTGGCCAAGTCACTCTCAGTGAGCACCGACATCTGGTTCACTGAGGCAGCATAAAATCGCTACAAGTCCTTCATAGATTTTAACTATCTACCAACACTACATTTGATTGAATATAATTTCGATAAAAAATAAATTTAATTCTATGAATCTTCTATTGTAAATCACACGCAAAAATGATCATAAAAATAAATTATAATTTAATTCGATTCAATATTTACGAAGTCAAATTTGCTGAAATATTAACCAATTTAATACAATTCCATGAAAATGTAGCCGCCATTTTGAATTTCCGCGTGTTATTTTTTAATATTTCAACAGATATCCATCTTAGAGTCTCTCCTTAATCATAGTGTCAAATCTTGTTGAAATCAGAGTTTTCTTCTGGATAGCAAAAAAATATCCGATCTCAATTCAGATTTTTATCATTCGATTTTCATCATTGCTTGCAGGATAAAAAATTTGTTTCAATAACTTATAAGTTCAAGTTCCATCAAAATCTGTTGAGAACTTGACCAATAGAAAGCCACAAAAACCTGAAAAAATCGCATATTTGACACGCCGCTATTTTGAAATCTGCATT
The DNA here is from genome assembly GCA_963969285.1 of Odontomyia ornata. Classification (NCBI taxonomy): domain Eukaryota; kingdom Metazoa; phylum Arthropoda; class Insecta; order Diptera; family Stratiomyidae; genus Odontomyia; species Odontomyia ornata. The sequence goes on from OZ017739.1 coordinate 199,089,862, forward strand.
TAGATGATCACCAAAATTACACGATCGTTAGATCTTATCAATATCTATCCTAATACAGTGGAGTCCATTTACTGCGACTTCGCTTAAAACGTACAAACCATTTTTAGGTACGTAGTCCATTTACTACAACTACGCATATGACGGCTAATTGTTTTTAATCGACGTAGAAACAACCTCTCGTTTTCTAACAAACTACTATAAATGCGTAGTCCGTGTGGTGTAGTGGTCAGGGTGCTCATCGTTTTACCTCTATCGGACTCACCGTGTTACTTCTATCGGACTATGTGCCTTACCCAGCTGTAATGGGTACTGACTGAAAAAATCAAGCAATAATCACTTAGTTGCATGTAACATTGACCAAGTCACCTCGAATACCGTTACGGTCATGAAATGAGATCAGCTAAAAAATCTCAACGCCAAGGTTTGAATTCGACTAGTGCGCGATTGTGTTTATTATTTTACTATGAAATTGCATCTATTTAATGCGACTACGGTTTGAGCGGCCAACCGCTTGAAGCGATATGTTATCAATGAATTTTCCAGTTAACGTCACGAGTTTTTGATATATTTAGAAACAAAACATAACTTCATGAGCTGATAGGCACGCGGTAGTTTTAGTGTGACAACATAGTTATCGGCGGGTAATTACGTGCATAAACAAGGGTTCCGTGAAACAAAAATATTTTTCAATTCAAGAAAAAAGTATTATAATACAGTGTTTAGAAAATGGTGAATCCAATATAAGCCTTACGATGAAATTCGGTATGAGTCATTCAACAACACGCATAGTCAAGAAAAATAAACATAAGATACACATACTCAAAAAAGTCTGCGTACATCTCATTAGTACAAACTGAATTATGTTGGAATCGTATGAATCAATAATGTGATCTGGATTTAATCATTTCGATAAAAGAGCCTAAACTGCAAGAAATGTATTGAAGCAGGTTTGTTTAAAAAATTCCCAAAATTATCGAACATATAGTAATTTCAATACTTGGAAGTCTGTGAGCAGCCCCAAAAAAGTCTGCGTACACATCACAAAATTCCCCGAAATATGCAATGTTGATGCCTTCATTTTTTCATTGTTCTGCATGACAGTACTTCATTGAAAAATTGTCTGTGTGTTTTGCGTGAATAAAAGACTATTCTTTAATATGGAAGTAAAAAATAAGGAAATCAGTGTTAGTGAGCGTAAAGTCATAGTAAAATTGCGTGAAAACGGGAAAAGTTTTCGTGAAATCGCAAAATTAGTTGGGAGAACCCATTCCTCGGTCCAAAGGGTTGTTGCTAATTACAAAGAAAGCGGTTTGATTATTTCACGGCATCGGTCAGGACGTCCTCCCAAACTTACAGCACGTGAACGTAGGAGTATTATTAATGCTGTGAAACAAAATCCCCGATTAACCGCGTTCCAAATTGCGCAGGATATAAGAAAGAAATACAACAAAACAATAAGCGATGACACAGTGCGCATAATTCTCACAAAAGGGTGTTACCATGGTCGAGTCGCACGTAAAAAGCCGTTCATATCGGAATGGAATCGCCGAAAGAGATTGGAATTCGCCAAAAATTATGTAAATATGCGAAAAGAATTTTGGGAAAGCATTCTTTTTTCGGACGAAAGTAAGTTTTGTATATTTGGGATAAAAGGACGCAAATTAGTATGGAGAAAACGCTCGACAGAATTCAATAAAGAAAATTTGATTCCCACTGTAAAGCATGGTGGCGGCGGTGTGATGGTTTGGGGGTGTATGGCAGCCAGTGGAGTGGGGCAACTCGTTTTCATAGAATCTACAATGGATACATACGGGTACCTTAATATTTAAAAAAATAATATTAAGCAAAGTGCCGAGAAATTGCGGCTGGGGAACGCATTTTTCTTTCAGCACAATAATGACCCCAAACATACAGCTGAAATAAATAGGCTTTGGTTGGCCTACAACGTCCCAAAACTCTTAGGTACACCTCCTTAATCACCAGATTTAAACCCAATTGAGCATTTGTGAGATTTACTTGAAAAAAAAATTCGAGAGCATGACATAACTAGCAAAGAGTCATTAAAAAATGTTATTTTGAACGAGTGGAACAAAATAACGGCCGAAGAAACATCAAAACTTGTTCAATCCATGCAAAATAGGCTAAAGGAAGTCATTTATAGGAAAGGCTATGTTCAAAATCTGAAAGCTAATATAGTGGTTTTCAAATAAAATGAATAAATTTTTTCAGGTGTACACAGACTTTTTTGGATGGATTTTCATGACTTTTTGGAAGAAACTTTTTTATTTTGGTTATTCTAAACAGCGAACGAGTGATCAGTTACATATTTATGTACCATATAGTTTAATGAATATAATAAAGAAAAGATTTGAAGTTATAAACAAATGGCAAAGGTTTTTATATTGATATATTTGCTACGACCAGCAAGTGTTTTTTTTTTTTGTGGTAGGGAAGTGAAGGCATTTATGCTCGCCGAGTCTGGCAGTAAACACCTCCCCTGTCAATCTGAGAACCTAGCCTGGAACCGTTTGACACATTACTTCGCTTGAAGGCGCCCCACGGCGTAACAAAACGAGACCTGGCCCGAAGTAATGTGTCAAACGGTTCCAGGCTAGGTTCTCAGATTGACAGGGGAGGTGTTTAGTGGGTAGTCCAAGGGTATCCTCCATGGGAGTCCCATACTGCCAGACTCGGCGGGCATAAATGCCTTCACTTCCCTACCACAAAAAAAAAAAAACACTTGCTGGTCGTAGCAAATATATCAATATAAAAACCTTTGCCATTTGTTTATAACTTCAAATCTTTTCTTTATTATATTCATTAAACTATATGGTACATAAATACAGTCCTCCACAAAAGTCAAGGTACAGTGATAAATATCATGAAAATTGTTTGATATTTTTATTTAAAAAACCTATAGTGATAAAATTTTTTGGTATTACTTCAACTCTAATCATTACACTTTAAATTCATGTAAAACAAAACGAAAATTCTGTCGTATTGATATATTATTACATATGATGTGTTGGAAAGTCAATGAATGAAGTCCACAAAAGTCATGGTACACCTAAAGAAAAATGATACAAATTGTAATTATAGTCTTGCATAGCTATTTGAATTATGCTTTTCTTAATATTTTGTCGGATATCCTTTCATCTGAGTTACTGACTTCAGTCTTTTAGGCATAGAATATACCAATTTTTTAGTAAATTCGCTGCTGATTCTGGCCCACTCCTCCAATATAACATCCTTAAGCTGCGCCTTGCTTGATATCACTCTTTTTCGGATTTTTGTCTCAAGCTCATTCCAAAGATGCTCTATAGGGTTCAAATCAGGGCTTTGAGGCGGTGTAGCAAGCAAGCGAGTATTGTACAATAGCCACATTCGAACTTTATGCGCAGTGTGCTTAGGGTCATTGTCCTGTTGAAACAAGAAATCTTCTCGCATACCTAATTTGGCTGCACTTTGTTTCATGTTGTTTCGTAGAATCTCTAAATAAGAGTTCTGATCCATAGTATTTTCGATGAATGTCAGATTTCCAACTCCAGCAGCAGCCATGCAACCCCGAACCATAACACCACCGCCTCCATGTTTTACTGTTTTAATAGTGTTCTTGGGATTAAATGCTTCTCCTACCTTTCGCCAGACCCTCTTATGCCCATTTACACCAAATATACAAAATTTAGACTCATCCGAAAATAAAACATTATCCCAAAACGTTATTGGTTTGTCAATATATGCTTTTGCAAATGTTATTCTTTTTTGTTTGTTTATGGAACTTACAAGAGGTTTTCTTCTAGGCGTACGAGATGAAAATCCAGCTTCTACGACAGCTCTACGCACAGTTTCTGCGCTAACCTCCTTCTTATCATTAATTCCAAGATTATCGCAGATTTTTCTACAGCTTAGAAATGGATCTTGTTTTACCATTCGCGAAATTTTTCTCTTGTCCTTTGCACTTAGTTTAGATGGACGACTTGTTCGGGGCACATTTTCCACTCTATTTTCCTTCTTAAATCGATTTATCACTTTTTGAATGGTTGACCGACTTCGCAACACTAGTTCAGCTATTTCAGAATATGATTTGCTCTGATTTGAATGCAGATTAATAATTATTTCACGCTCCTTAATACTCAACTCCTTTCGACTCATTTTTAAAAAATTTTATTAAATAAAAGATACACCACGAATACGTACGCGATATTAAAGACAGCGGCCTACGGTTGTTAACTCACTCTGATAATATGAACTTGGGGGATTCCCCTTTTTACAAATAACAGGGCATTTTCTGCAACTGTACCAAGACTTTTGTGGAGTAGAAAAGAGACATTGCCAACAAAAAATGATTGTCTTCAATGATCATTATTGCCGAATCCCTTTAAATTTATGAAAACTTAAATTCAACAGAACTCGTATTATTACCATTTCATAACTTTTGGTTTTCAAATAAAAATATTGATTCAGTAATACAATTTTCAGTTACCGATTCTCTGTACCTTGACTTTTGTGGAAGACTGTATGTAACTGATCACTCGTTCGCTGTTTAGAATAACCAAAATAAAAAAGTTTCTTCCAAAAAGTCATGAAAATTCATGCAAAAAAGTCTGCGTACACCTGAAAAAATTTATTCATTTTATTTGAAAACCACTATGTTAGCTTTCAGATTTTGAACCTTAATATCTAGTAGCATAGCCTTTCCTATAAATGACTTCCTTTAGCCTATTTTGCATGGATTGAACAAGTTTTGATATTTCTTCGGCCGTTATTTTGTTCCACTCGTTCAAAATAACATTTTTTAATGACTCTTTGCTAGTTATGTCATGCTCTCGAATTTTTTTTTCAAGTAAATCTCACAAATGCTCAATTGGGTTTAAATCTGGTGATTAAGGAGGTGTACCTAAGAGTTTTGGGACGTTGTAGGCCAACCAAAGCCTATTTATTTCAGCTGTATGTTTGGGGTCATTATTGTGCTGAAAGAAAAATGCGTTCCCCAGCCGCAATTTCTCGGCACTTTGCTTAATATTATTTTTTTAAATATTAAGGTACCCGTATTTATCCATTGTAGATTCTATGAAAACGAGTTGCCCCACTCCACTGGCTGCCATACACCCCCAAACCATCACACCGCCGCCACCATGCTTTACAGTGGGAATCAAATTTTCTTTATTGAATTCTGTCGAGCGTTTTCTCCATACTAATTTGCGTCCTTTTATCCCAAATATACAAAACTTACTTTCGTCCGAAAAAAGAATGCTTTCCCAAAATTCTTTTCGCATATTTACATAATTTTTGGCGAATTCCAATCTCTTTCGGCGATTCCGTTCCGATATGAACGGCTTTTTACGTGCGACTCGACCATGGTAACACCCTTTTGTGAGAATTATGCGCACTGTGTCATCGCTTATTGTTTTGTTGTATTTCTTTCTTATATCCTGCGCAATTTGGAACGCGGTTAATTGGGGATTTTGTTTCACAGCATTAATAATACTCCTACGTTCACGTGCTGTAAGTTTGGGAGGACGTCCTGACCGATGCCGTGAAATAATCAAACCGCTTTCTTTGTAATTAGCAACAACCCTTTGGACCGAGGAATGGGTTCTCCCAACTAATTTTGCGATTTCACGAAAACTTTTCCCGTTTTCACGCAATTTTACTATGACTTTACGCTCACTAACACTGATTTCCTTATTTTTTACTTCCATATTAAAGAATAGTCTTTTATTCACGCAAAACACACAGACAATTTTTCAATGAAGTACTGTCATGCAGAACAATGAAAAAATGAAGGCATCAACATTGCATATTTCGGGGAATTTTGTGATGTGTACGCAGACTTTTTTGGGGCTGCTCACAGACTTCCAAGTATTGAAATTACTATATGTTCGATAATTTTGGGAATTTTTTAAACAAACCTGCTTCAATACATTTCTTGCAGTTTAGGCTCTTTTATCGAAATGATTAAATCCAGATCACATTATTGATTCATACGATTCCAACATAATTCAGTTTGTACTAATGAGATGTACGCAGACTTTTTTGAGTATGTGTATCTTATGTTTATTTTTCTTGACTATGCGTGTTGTTGAATGACTCATACCGAATTTCATCGTAAGGCTTATATTGGATTCACCATTTTCTAAACACTGTATTATAATACTTTTTTCTTGAATTGAAAAATATTTTTGTTTCACGGAACCCTTGTTTATGCACGTAATTACCCGCCGATAACTATGTTGTCACACTAAAACTACCGCGTGCCTATCAGCTCATGAAGTTATGTTTTGTTTCTAAATATATCAAAAACTCGTGACCTTAACTGGAAAATTCATTGATAACATATCGCTTCAAGCGGTTGGCCGCTCAAACCGTAGTCGCATTAAATAGATGCAATTTCATAGTAAAATAATAAACACAATCGCGCACTAGTCGAATTCAAACCTTGGCGTTGAGATTTTTTAGCTGATCTCATTTCATGACCGTAACGGTATTCGAGGTGACTTGGTCAATGTTACATGCAACTAAGTGATTATTGCTTGATTTTTTCAGTCAGTACCCATTACAGCTGGGTAAGGCACATAGTCCGATAGAAGTAACACGGTGAGTCCGATAGAGGTAAAACGATGAGCACCCTGACCACTACACCACACGGACTACGCATTTATAGTAGTTTGTTAGAAAACGAGAGGTTGTTTCTACGTCGATTAAAAACAATTAGCCGTCATATGCGTAGTTGTAGTAAATGGACTACGTACCTAAAAATGGTTTGTACGTTTTAAGCGAAGTCGCAGTAAATGGACTCCACTGTATTAGGATAGATATTGATAAGATCTAACGATCGTGTAATTTTGGTGATCATCTAAATGCAGATTTCAAAATAGCGGCGGGTCAAATATGCGATTTTTTCAGGTTTTTGTGGCTTTCTATTGGTCAAGTTCTCAACAGATTTTGATGGAACTTGAACTTATAAGTTATTGAAACAAATTTTTTATCCTGCAAGCAATGATGAAAATCGAATGATAAAAATCTGAAATGAGATCGGATATTTTTTTGCTATCCAGAAGAAAACTCTGATTTCAACAAGATTTGACACTATGATTAAGGAGAGACTCTAAGATGGATATCTGTTGAAATATTAAAAAATAACACGCGGAAATTCAAAATGGCGGCTACATTTTCATGGAATTGTATTAAATTGGTTAATATTTCAGCAAATTTGACTTCGTAAATATTGAATCGAATTAAATTATAATTTATTTTTATGATCATTTTTGCGTGTGACTTACAATAGAAGATTCATAGAATTAAATTTATTTTTTATCGAAATTATATTCAATCAAATGTAGTGTTGGTAGATAGTTAAAATCTATGAAGGACTTGTAGCGATTTTGTGCTGCCTCAGTGAACCAGATGTCGGTGCTCACTGAGAGTGACTTGGCCAAAGAACGCATGCATGCGCTGGCAGTCTAGCATCTGCAGTGTCGTGGGGCGCGTTCTTTTTCCTGACACCAAGTCCCGCTTCAAATTATTTTTCGCATATACTGTTTGTAGTGTGAAGAAATATGGAGCGCAGAACAAAGAAATAGGAAGGCGCAGGCACAACGGCTGAAGGTTTCTTATTCTCTAATACTTACCGTTCTTGTTCCCTGCAGGCTATCAGAAACTTACCTCGTCCTCGACGAGAAACTTGTAGTGTACAGAAAAAAGCGGGCATCTGGGTGGAATTGGTATCCCTCGCACCCCTCCCAATCTGACCTAAGGTCCTGATGGCAGAGTCAACGTGCAAGGACCCTTTATCCCTGGCGAGAGCAAGAAAAACTACAACCCGATGGCTATGCTAAAGGAGGTATTTAGCTAATACAAGTACTTACAAGAGAAATTTACCTTGAATATAACTTGCAGATACAAAAACATATTGAGTTTGCATAAGTAGAAAAATTAAAAAAGTTCACTCCCTCACCTCTGAGCATGGTGGTCGCCATCACCGGTGTGTATCTAAGTGTGATGGCCTGAGGAGAATTAGTGCACACGTCGAAACCACCTTCTTCTAACATTTTTCTTCTCTAATAATTTTTCAGAAAAATTATTATTCAAAATATGCGACTCATTTATATGTAGCTGCAAACAATTCCATAAAAAGTAATTTAGAAAGCTATCGGAGCCATCCGAAAGAGTGATCGATATCCGCGCGACGTTAGATAAAGCTTCAAATGTAGAGCAAATTTGTCGTATAGATTTACATTAAATTGATGTGAAAAGGGTGAAATGATCCAATTAAAAAGTTTAGCTGCAATTTAAGTTTAAAGTAATTGTATGTGTCCCGAAAATTTCACAATAATTGAACAATAAACAGCCAAGTTACAGCCGATTGAATATTTAACAATTATAACAACATTAACACGTGATACTAGGGAGATACACGTTTGCAACTGGTGGCGAGTTTAAAATCATAATAACCATAATAATTTTTCGAACTCAATTTATGGAATCTGTATATTAGTCAAGTTTTGATATGCAGAAGATATTGTTTCATTTACTAATTATTTTACAATACCCTCTGGCAGGAGCACTCTCCTGCTACTTCAACTTGTTTTCTTTATTTTCGTTTGATCATTTGTTTCTGCATTCATAAATCATTCTTAAGGTATTTCACTTGTATTTAATAAATCGCCTAAATCGAATCCCACGAGCTTCTTGTTTAACTTTTACTTAATCAAATATACAACTTTTGTTTTTCTCTTATTTAATTTTAATGTTTGTTTTCATTTGAATATACAAATATACCTACTTTCACTATTTGTATATATTCTATGTATATTTGTTTATTTAAGTTTAAAATTTTAACAAGTTCTTCGTACGTTGAGCATTATTTACTATTTTTTGCGTTTATTAATAATTTATCAATACAAATATATTATACGAAATAAATGAAAGTGTGGTGAGTCATTTCACATGGATCCAGTGTGTGGTTCTTTCACACAAAGATAAATTCGTGTTTAAAAATTCTTGATTGTCATCTGAGGTTTACTGGTGCGTAGGAAGGTCTTTTTATTTGGGACATCAGGATAACAGTTACATGTTTTCTTTAACGATGTGGAATTTTCATATTAGCCTCATAAATTAAAACGGAAAACACGCACCCACTCGAACGACTCCTTTGTAAAATACGGCACACAGCGGTAACATCTCGTCCACATATTCGAATTGGAAGTTTCTGATAAAAGAAATACTACCACGATAGAGGAAATGACAAAAGTGAAAATGACCAAGCATGCAAAATTCATCATATAATATCCGAGGCTGCTGTGGCTGAGCTGGCTTTCGAGGAATCCGAGGCTACCATTGCTGCGGCATTTTGATGCGGCGCTAGAAGGATCAAAAGTATCATTAGATTTTCTTCCGAACGCATTCACCAAAATAATGTTGGATGTTACCGTTAATATCTTTTGAACATATTTAAAGAAATTAAGCTGAGGTAAACAGTTCATATTTTTTTTTTTTAAATACCTCCATTCCCTACCACTCTCTCCATCACTCTTTCTTCGTCGCACAACGCTCGTGCGATCTGCATTCACATTACGTCGCTTGGTCCTTTGTGCCACCCAGACAATGTTTAACACATCGGTATAAGGGGGCACACAATATAATGTGAACTAGTCCTTTTCGTGAACATCTAGTCCAAAAAAATCTGTAATGTGACGCCTACGCCCGGGAATCGAAGTGATTCCGATCCCGAACCCTTGCAACCGGCCAGATGGATATGTCCTCGAAGTGCCAGCGGACTTCATCTGTCGTGCGGATATCGTTGCGCAGAAAATATTTTTTTTTCTGTCCAAATATTTAGATCTGTGGATATAAATATTCGAAATATAGAATTAATCCAAACCCCGGCACATTTCGAGACATAGCCATCTGGAAATGCCCCTCCACCGTGGCCATCGAGAAAACTATGCCACTGGCGACAACTGGAGAGGCACATTGCGTGCCATTCCACACACAGATGTTTTGTCCGAGGTGACAACCTGGGATTTTGACAGCCACATGGCGGGTGTGGGTCAAGGAGAAAACTGAAAAATGACCGGCATGTCATAATTGTGTGCTTTAGTTTATTAATTGAAGCCGGGTTTGAAGTGCAGTGACAAACGAAGTTTTTGGCGATGTCGGATATTGATACTGTACGTGTGGCAGTTGGAGTAAGGCCATTAGAAGAAACCGAATTCAGAAATGTAAGAAGCAGCTAACCTATTTTCCGATTGACACAGATCCCCTGAAGGTCAAGAAAAGCGTACAGCCCTGGAAAGGACTGGAGAGTTGGATGGGTGGCAGTGGAAACATTTACTCAAACATCAGTAAATCAAATTTAAATCCAAACGCACCTGCGCTTAGCAGCGGCATGGGATATCAACAGTCATCGACAATATCTTCGTTCAATAACAGAAATACTGCCTCTACTGGCATGAGTGGTGCAAGTTACGAAAGGTACTATTAGTTTTGAAGTAGTAGAGATTTAGCATTATTTTAAACCATTCCTGCACATGCACACAATCTAAAATTGTTCATTTCGATACCGTAGACTAAGAATAGCAGATGCTATTTGTATGATCTCCATCTGCAACCAACAGTAGACGGCGCAAAAACCAGATATCGAGTGCGTTGTAGTTGCGATCACCTTGCATCGTTTGCAGTGCGATTTGGCTGTTTTCAAGTCAATTTCGAATGGATTCGGCTACGAACGGAGTACGATTGATGTGAACAAAATGAAATGAGTAGTTTCTCGCGACAATGATTTTGCATTCGGCTACGAAATAGCAAGACAATCGCCTTCACCGTTCGGCGCAATAACAAAGCCCTGTGTGTTGTCTCAGTATGTTGCAGTGGTTGTGATATTCAGTGATAGGCCATAAGATCCTAAATAAACAATCTATGGTACATGGTGCAGGAGCCCGATTTCGAAATTAATTTTTGCAATCATCTTTGCGGTCTCTGTCAACCCGTGTTTTCCGATTATACTATCCAGAAATCTGTCCGTATCGGCAATAGTGCGCGGGTTGCGGAATTGGCGAAATGCTAAGATGAGTAATTGGATCTGATAGTGGCTGTTGGGTCTATGTACAACAAAGCCCGTAATGAACACAATGCGATTACTATGCCAGCCCTGATTTCAATAATCTGCAAGAACCAAACAGTTCGAGCTCAGTAGGAATGGTATTAACTTGGGTAACACACGGCACATGTAATTTCAGGTAACCAATTGCATAAGTACTTTTATTTCTACAAACAAAAATCAACAAACCAAAAAAAACACAAAACAGCCAACAACCAACTTGCAAGGTTAAACAAAACAAAAACTAAAAACAATTAGAAACATTCCAATCATTATGGAAAATCTTTGAAAAAAGTGGCAAAATTAAAAATAATTCTTCTTAAAGTATAATTCTCGACCAAAAACAAAAAAAAATACTATACGTTTATTTTTATGAATTCTATTTATTCATAAAGCATTTTCTAGTTTTTTTTGCTGAATTCGTAGATAAACAAGTTCTATAAGAGTATTCTGACTTCCAAATTAGGTGGCAATATTCATAAGTAGAAAGATAAATATAAAAGGGCCATAGAGCATTTATAACGTTAAGTATCCGTAAACTAATACAATATTATTGCGATCAATCAAAATTTCAACCAATTAATTCATTCCATTTACCACGCTAGCCTTTACTTTAGCCTTTTGCTAAATGCATTTAGCTTTTTAAGATAACATAACAAAATGATGATTAAATAGAGTAAATACGAGTAGTTTAAGCGCAAAATGGCATTTTCAAAATGTTGTCAAATTAATAAGATATGAAAGAGAGGAAGGAAGTAATTATATATTTTATGGTTGTATCGTTGTTAATTGTTGGACATGAAATGAATTTTATCTCGTAGAAAATTTATAATCTAATTATACTCTAGTATATTCGTATTAGCGTAACTAGAGAAAACCTAAATTGATGCAATGCATGCATCAGAGTATAATCTTTACTCTTCACAATTTAACTACTTAGTGTGGTATATCCATTGATTTCAAGATAGGACAGAAAATCAACTGATCATTTGAAGGTTGGATAGAAACTCAACTGAATTGATTCTTATTTTGCAAGATTTTACTTAATCTGATTACCATAAAAGTATTAATGTGTTATCAAAGACAAAGTATCCTAACCAAATACTCTGTTTTATCAGCAATATAAAAAGAAAAAAAAAACAGTGTCATATGAATCAATTTCAAAAATATTCAAATCAATATATCGATGAAAGACACTGACCTATATTAAGAATTGTTCACTATTATTTCTGATTAGTAAGATAAACTATCGACAAAACAAATAAATTTGACAAAATTATAAAAGGAGGTTAAGCATGCTTATCTAATCCTGGTGGATTGATTTCCATATCTGAAACAAGAAAAAAAAAAAGAAAATGTACTCGTATTTAATCTCTTTCTAAGGAGATGCAGTGAGTGAGATACCATATTAGTATCGAATTATGGAAAAGGATTTTATTTTTCATAAAATTGTAATAACGATCTCTTTAAATTAAATAATTATGCATGCATATTTTTCACAAGATTGAACTTCACATGAGTATCGCACGAGATTATAGGCAATCCCATTTGGGATGAAATTCATTTCATTCGCTTCACGCATATTAATTAATCACTTAAAACCGTTTTGTCATAATATTTATTGATGCAAATAAGTTATTAATAACTAGTTTTTGGGCTATCTGAAAAAAAAAAACGAATTACATTTTTTTTCTAATTTTTCAATTAATATTGCTTGAATAATGCTGTATTATAATATGATTAATAATAATATGAATTGCTAAAACGTTAACCACGACTTTCCTTTTCAGTGGCTCGTTCTTTTTCAGCGTGAAAGGGAAGTGCAGGGTAGGTATGCCGTCGCGAGGTTAGGGTTTCGACAAATCCGCTGAAGTCGGTTTCGCGTCGCGCGCGGTACGCGGTACCTTTGATTGTTTCGTCATTTCATTAGAGTAGTTTTCGTCGGGTTAAGTTCGAGTAGCATATTTTTCGGTACCGCGTCGGTGAATCGGTAACGCGCCTATGGGATTTTGTAGCGTTTTTGATTTGAGATCTGTGGATAGATCACATCCAGAATTAACGTAATGTAGGTTTCTCGTTCTGGATGAGTAATTGTTGACGCGTTTGGAAAACGGGCAAGTTCAGGTGACTGAAATATTGTAATTGAGCGTAATCCATTCGGAGACCCGCGACCGAAATCCTCTCCGAACTAGCTGGCCGACAAGCAGTCACCGCGTGAATGGGTTACGGTGCACGGATTGGTTGACCTGTTGGTACCATCCGTTGGCACTACTCAGACTTAACGTCTAGAACCGATGAGAGGTCGGTTCCGCGTTCGATCTGAAAGAAGAAAAGCATTACAAATCATGATCAGCTCTCAGAGATAAAAAAAATTCAATATAATACGACGCATTCAAAAAAACTCTGAGTAACTGTCACTTCAGTATCTCGCCGATAGGGTCAAAAAGAACGCCCTAAGATACTGGGCTCATAAGAGCATAATTACAGGTCCCAGCTTCAATCAGTGGTCATTAAATGCTCCCTTAGTCTTTTCTTAAATACCAAAAGTGAGTTTGCTTCCTTAAAAATTTCTGGTAGATTGTTATATATACGCAGAGCATCATTCGTTGCATCGTTCTTTAAACGATCCGTTCTGGGAAAAGGTATTACGAATTGATCTGCATTCCTCGCATTATATGGGTTGATCTGTGATACCTTAATTAATGGCGCTCGTTCCGATCCATTAGTTTTTAAATTTCTGTAGATAAACTTAGCTTTCTCCATAATAATTTGACTAAAGGTTAATGATTTTGCCAATTGGTAAACCAAACTAATTTGAGTAAGCATTGGCAGCTTCAGAATGTTTTTATACGCTTTGGTCAGCAGCCTGGATATACTGTTTAAATGTTGCTTTGCTGATTGACTCCAAATAAGTACTCCATAATGCAATTTCGCCAGGACAAACGCATTTAGAACAAGTTTCTTGATGTGCATTGGAAAATCCTCATATCTTCTTAACAATCCTATTATTGGGGCTAATTGCCTCCTTAAGCTATTTATGTGTGGTAACCAGGTCATACGATGGTCTATGATAAGACCAAGATATTTCATTTCTAGCACTCTGCAATTTTTCGCCGTTAATATTTAGTTCGACATCTATGTCTCCTTTGTTCTTTTGCTTAAAAACAATATATTTTGTCTTTGAAGTGTTCAATGCTAGTTTGTTTCCAATTAACCACTGATGGAATTTTCCTAGATCCTCGTTGATAGTGTTCTCAATGGGAGTTTTGTCTCGTCCTGAATAAAGTAGAACTGTGTCATCAACACATAATGTGTGATATCCCGTCAGCCCACATGTATTTAGATTATTTGTGTATAGCAGGAACAAAGTTGGGCCAAGTATTGAGCCTTGAGGAACTCCTGTTTTCGTAGGTGCTTGATCGCTCATGACATTGTTGATTAAAGTTCTCTGCGACCTTCCCTCCAAGTAACTCTTAAACAACTGTTTAGGACTACCCTGAATACCCGTACGATTCAAGTTTACGAAGCAAGTGGTCATGATCAACTGTATCAAATGCTTTTTTCAAATCCACAAAAATTGTGATGACATAATCACCTCTGTCAAGTCCTAGATTGATGAAACGTGTGACAGAATGTAGGGCATCCAAAGTACTCTTGTTCTTTTGAAAACCAAACTGATGTTGGCTTATGATAGAGTTTTCAACTAAGAATGATTTTAATCGATTGTTTAGTATTTTTTCAAATATCTTACTAAATCCCGTCAGCAGTGCAATCGGGCGATAGTTATTCGGGTCGAGATGATTACCACCGTTAAATATAGGAACTATTTTTGCAACTTTTTCTTCTTGCGGAAAAGTTCCATTCCTAATATGCACGTTTATAAAATTGGCCATAATCTGGGCTATGTCTTCCTTTATTATACTAATCTCATTCATCGTGATGCTATCAATGCCTGGCGCTGTGTTCTTTTTCAATTCATTGATTACATTTAAGACTTCCCTTATATTTGTTTGATGAATGTGAAAGATGGAATTTATTGAGATATTTGTAGTATTTAAATTGCTTGCTGAACTGGCAACGATTTCTTTAGTGATTCTTCCACCAATTGTTGAAAAAAAGTTATTTAATAAGTTCGCCGCGTCTGTATTAGAGGGCCCATCAATATCGAGTCCCTTCTCATTAGATACAATGAACAGCATGACGTGTTTTTGTTAAATATAAATATACGATGATAATTAAAACCAATTTTCACTGATTAAATCTACAGTCGTCGAGAGTCCTTGATCGTTCAGTGCCTTCGAAATTAACGTATGCTTTTTTTGCCATTTCTCTTGTTCACGACATTGTGCGTCCTAAATTTCTTCGACGGATACTTCTTTTATTGGCAGTTTAACTTCTTTTCTCGATCGATTTCCCCCAATAGAACAACGTTCTCCCCCCCTTCAGAATTATGAATAAGCTTCGTGGAACATCACCATATTCGTTGCCGACATGTATTCGCTCAATAGTCAGATGCAATTTAGCGAAGTGTTCAACACTTCTTCTTTTTAGCACTACAGCCCCTCTCGGGCTTTCGCTTCCTGCAAACAGCGCCTCCAACTGTCTCGGTCCGTTGACCGCGTCTTCCAATTCCGAAATCCGAGCAGCGATGAACTGTTTTCGTCGACCGAGTCAGACCAGCGTTTCCTTGGTTTCCCCACTGGCCTCCGGCCTTCAGTTCTCCCAACAAATACCTTCTTGGGTATCCGTTGTTCGTCCATACGATTCAACACTTAACAAGAATCTAATTAAAGTTCTCCCGTCTCGCAGCAATACCATCAATTTTTCTTGAATTGAGAAATAGACAATCATTCCATATTATTCCAAGCTATTACTATCGATTTCATCCAGCAGGTATACCGTTCCGGCAAGGGATTCAAATCGTCCATTGAGATCAATTTTTTAGGTAAATTTCTCTAGAGAAATTTACCTATTGCGGAGAGTACCTATACATACATAGATATATATATATATATATATATATATATATATATATATATATATATATATATATATATATATATATACGAGTATATATATATATATATATATATATATATATATATATATATATATATATATACGAGTATATATATATATATATATATATATACGAGTATATATATATATATATATATATATATATATAAATACATGTCTATATCTTCTTCTGTGTAGCACTACAGCCCCTCTCGGGCCTTCGCTTAGAGATTGTTAGAGTATCTCATTTTCATGACCGTATTGATTTTTTCGGAAGTTGCCATGCTCCCGTGTGCCTGCTCAGCTATGATATGATCTGATGAAATCAGTACATATCACCACTGAGCGAACACTTATAGTCTGCATATATATATATATATATATATATATATATATATATATATATATATATATATATATATATATATATATATATATATATACAGTCTTCCACAAAAGTCAAGGTACAGTGATAAATATCATGAAAATTGTTTGATATTTTTCTTTAAAAAACCTATAGTGATAAAAATTTTTTGGTATTACTTCAACTATAATCATTACACTTTAAATTCATGTAAAACAAAACGAAAATTCTGTCGTATTAATATATTATTACATATGATGTGTTGGAAAGTCAATGAATGAAGTCCACAAAAGTCATGGTACACCTAAAGAAAAATGATATAAATTGTAATTATAGTCTTGCATAGTTATTTGAATTATACTTTTCTTAATATTTTGTCTGATATCCTTTCATCTGAATTACTGACTTCAGTCTTTTAGGCATAGAATATACCAATTTTTTAGTAAATTCGCTGCTGATTCTGGCCCACTCCTCCAATATAGCATCCTTAAGCTGCGCCTTGCTTGATATCACTCTTTTTCGGATTTTTGTCTCAAGCTCATTCCAAAGATGCTCTATAGGGGTTCAAATCAGGGCTTTGAGGCGGTGTAGCAAGCATGCGAGTATTGTACAATAGCCACATTCGAACTTTATGCGCAGTGTGCCTAGGGTCATTGTCCTGTTGAAACAAGAAATCTTCTCGCATACCTAATTTGGCTGCACTTTGTTTCATGTTGTTTCGTAGAATCTCTAAATAAGAGTTCTGATCCATAGTATTTTCGATGAATGTCAGATTTCCAACTCCAGCAGCAGCCATGCAACCCCAAACCATAACACCACCGCCTCCATGTTTTACTGTTTTAATAGTGTTCTTGGGATTAAATGCTTCTCCTACTTTTCGCCAGACCCTCTTATGCCCATTTACACCAAATATACAAAATTTAGACTCATCCGAAAATAAAACATTATCCCAAAACGTTATTGGTTATGCTTTTGCAAATGTTATTCTTTTTTGTTTGTTTATGGAACTTACAAGAGGTTTTCTTCTAGGCGTACGAGATGAAAATCCAGCTTCTATGACAGCTCTACGCACAGTTTCTGCGCTAACCTCCTTCTTATCATTAATTCCAAGAACATCGCAGATTTTTCTACAGCTTAGAAATGGATCTTGTTTTACCATTCGCGAAATTTTTCTCTTGTCCTTTGCACTTAGTTTAGATGGACGACCTATTCGGGGCACATTTTCCACTCTATTTTCCTTCTTAAATCGATTTATCACTTTTTGAATGGTTGACCGACTTCGCAACACTAGTTCAGCTATTTCAGAATATGATTTGCTCTGATTTGAATGCAGATTAATAATTATTTCACGCTCCTTAATACTCAACTCCTTTCGACTCATTTTTTAAAAATTTTATTAAATAAAAGATACACCACGAATACGGACGCGATATTAAAGACAGCGGCCTACGGTTGTTAACTCACTCTGATAATATGAACTTGGGGGATTCCCCTTTTTACAAATAACAGGGCATTTTCTGCAACTGTACCAAGACTTTTGTGGAGTAGAAAAGAGACATTGCCAACAAAAAATGATTGTCTTCAATGATCATTATTGCCGAATCCCTTTAAATTTATGAAAACTTAAATTCAACAGAACTCGTATTATTACCATTTCATAACTTTTGGTTTTCAAATAAAAATATTGATTCAGTAATACAATTTTCAGCTACCGATTCTCTGTACCTTGACTTTTGTGGAAGACTGTATATATATATATATATATATATATATATATATATATATATATATATATATATATATATACCTATATATATATATATATATATATATATATATATATATATATATATATATATACCTATATATATATATATATATATATATATATATATATATATATATATATATATATATATATATATTATACATATATATATATATATATATATACCTATATATATAATATATATATATATATATATATATATATATATATATATATATATATATACCTATATATATATATATATATACCTATATATATATATATATATATATATATATATATATATATATACCTTTATATATATATATATATATATATATATATATATATATATATATATATATATGTATATATATATACCTATATATATATATATATACCTATATATATATATATACACCTATATATATATGTATATATATATATATATATATATATATATATATATATATATATATATATATATATGTATATATATGTACATATATGTATATATATATATATATATATATATATATATATTATCTCTCTCTCTCTCTCTATATATATATATATATATATATATATATATATATATATATATATATATATATATATATATATATATATATATACGAACGCGGTCCGATAAGTACTCGGCCTCACCGCCCGATGGTGCCACTGTCGCAAGGGAGACTACTATATATATACGTCTACGAACATCGTGTAGCACCTTCTCGTAGACGGCTGCTGTCAACATTTCAGCCGAATCGCACTCGTAGTTTTGTTTTGATCGCGTGTGGAAACGGAGAAAATGGAGAAAAAGCAATATTGGCCAATGATTGGATTCTTATTTTTGGAAGGGAAATCGCACAGCGAAATCAAAGAGCGGTTCGATGCTGTGTACGGGGACTTTGCTCCATCAATGGCGATCGTAAAAAATTGGTTTAACGAGTTTCAACGTGGTCGCACGTCAGTTTTTGATGAGCCACGCCCATGTGCCCCGAAAACGACTACCACGGAATATAACGTAACAAAAATCCACGATTGAAGGTGCACGAGATAGCGGAAACATTAGGCATTTCAAAAGACCGCGTAGGTCATATCCTGCATGAAATTTTTGGCATAAGAAAGCTGTCGGCGAGATGAGTGCCGCGTTTGCTCCCTCCAGAGAACAAACGCAAACGTGAGACCACTTTTTTTTGTGGTAGGGAGGTGAATGCTATTTATGCACAGAGTGCGGGACTCCCATGCGCGACCGGACTACCCACTAAACACCTCGTCTGTCAACCTGAGAACCCAGCCTGGAACCGTTTGACACATTACTTCGGGCCAGGTCTCGTTTTGTTACGCCGTGGGGCACCTTCAAGCTGGGGAGTCCCTTTCCTAGCGGGAGAGAAGAGGGGAAGAGGAAATGCCAGAAGAGCGATCCCCCAGCCCAAGCGCACCCGGCTGCTGTGAGTCCCTTTTATATTTTAGGACTGCCCGAGCATAATGTGCCTCCTGGTTCCATTTGTCAACCGATTCGAGCATCACCGCAACTATATTATCCGGGGTGAGCTCTCCCGTCTCCCTGTAGAGTTCCCTTCGCAGCCTGGCCCATTTGGTACACGCAAAAAATGTGTGACAGGCATTGTCCTCCTCTCCTGGGCAAAACCGACAATCGGGAGACCGTGACTTGCCGATCTTGTGCAGGTAAGACTGAAAACACCCGTGCCCGCTCAAAAGCTGGGTCAGATAGAAGTCAGTCTCACCATGCCTTCGATTCAGCCACGGTCTCACATCCGGGATGAGGCGCGCAGTCCACCTTCCCTTCGTGCAATTCCCCCAAGACTGCTGCCAATCGTTGAGCGAGCGTTGTCTCTCCTCGCGGACAACCATCTCCCTCGCATCCTCGTTTCGGCGCAGGTAAATAGCGCGGCGCTCTCTAGCAAGGAGGGCGACAGGTATCACGCCTGCGATCACTCTCACCGCCGAGTCGGAGACTGTTGGATACGAAGATGCAATTCTCAGTGCTCCTCTTCTCTGTACCTGTGCCAATCGTTTTCGGTATACCTCCTTGCTGAGATCGTCGCCCCATACCTCTGCTCCGTACAGTAGCACTGACCCTACAGCACTCATCAAGAGGCGTCTTCTTGATGGGCTGGGTCCCCCTACGTTGGCCATAAGTCGACTCAGGGCCGATATTCCCGAAGCAGCCTTCTCAGCCGTTGCCCTGATGTGCTCAGAGAAACTCATCTTCGAGTCGATCAGTAGCCCCACGTACTTCACCGCTGGCTTCGATTCGATCTGTATATCTCCAATACTGATCATCCTTACTCTAGGGATTCTCTTTTTTGTCAAAATGAGTACTTCGGTTTTCTCCAGTGCTAAACTGACCCGCGAGCAGTCATCCAGTCCCTCACTCGGCGCATTAGCATACCTAGCCTAAGTTGCGCTTGTTCAACGGTGCGTCCAGCGACCAGAGCCGCAACATCATCCGCATAGCCGACCAAGCGCGACTCATCTGGCATCTCAAGTCTCAGTAGCCCGTCGTAAGACACGTTCCACAGGTCCGGACCAAGGATAGATCCCTGGGCAATACCCGATGTAATTTCCATCCTTCGTTGGCCCTGTGTCGTGTCGTAGAGTAGGCTTCGGTCCTTTAGGTAGTTCCTCAAAAGCCGCATTAGATATTCTGGAACTTGAAAAGAGTTTTCCAGCGTGTCCAGAATATCCACCCATCTAGCGGAGTTGAAGCATTCCTGACGTCGAGTGTCACCAACAGGACGATCCGTCGCTTGGTGCGACTATATGCCTCTGCCTTTTGGACCGCGTTCACCACCTCTGCAATCGCATCAATGGTAGAACGTCCTGCTCTAAAGCCGTACTGCCGAGGAGATAGGTCCCCAGCAGCACGAATCGCGTCAGTGAGTCTTCCCTTGATGAGTTTCTGTAGCACTTACCCAGCCGTGTCTAGCATGCATAACGGGCGGTATGCAGACGGCGATTCGGGATTTCCCTTCCCCTTGCTGATCAGCACGAGCCTCGCCACTTAAGAGCAGTGTTTGAGAGCAATCCGAAAGAATTTCTGCGGCGTTACGTGACCGCCGGCAAAACAGGGCTCCACTGGTACACAGACCATGGACCAGTGGAAACAGTGGACTTCACCCGGCAAAAGTGCTCCGAAGGACGCGAAGACGAGCTACGAACTGCTACCCCATCCGCCGTATTCTACAGATTTGGCCCCATGCGATTTCTTTTTGTTGTCACTTGCCGGTCAGACATTTGAGTCGAATGAGGTCATCGCCGCCACGCAGGCCTACTTTGCAGACCTCAAGAAAACGAATTTTTTTAAACGGATTAATGAAGTTGGAGCACTGGGTCAAGTGTATCAAGCTGAGAAGAGATTATGTTGAGAAATAACTGCTCCTTTTCAAAAATTTTCGTTTTTTTTGTAGGTTAAATACTGATCGGACCGACCTCGTATATATATATATATATATATATATATATATATATATATATATATATATATATATATATATATATATTTTCAATTCAAGAAAAAAGTATTATAATACAGTGTTTAGAAAATGGGGAATCCAATATAAGCCTTACGATGAAATTCGGTATGAGTCATTCAACAACACGCATATTCAAGAAAAATAAACATAAGATAAATCGTTTGTTTAATGCAAATGTTTTGAAATGTAAACGCATGAGGCCAACTCAAGAAAATGTGGAAAGCGCTAATATAGCGGTTTAAGCTGCAGCATAATCGAGGAATACCTGTAACTGGGGCTATACTTAAAGAAAAGGACAGTTGTTTCGCTAGGCAGTTAAACATTCTGAATTTTAGTTGTTCGGTGAGTTGGATTAACCGGTAAGATACAATACTGTCATCGGTACGATTGCGACTATATATATATATATATATATATATATATATATATATATATATATATATATATATATATATATATATATATATATATTGTCGCGTGTTATTGGTTCGCGGCCTATAATTTTAATGTTCCGGGAAAGTGAAAACGCAATGTCTTTTAATTTAAGTTAAAAGAGTTTATTTAATTCAAGAAAATGCACAATAATCAGTTTAACACTTTCACTAATTTTAATTTTCACTATTAAAATAAAATCTAACACTTGTCCATAAATTTCTTATCGCAATTGTCTTCTAAATCACTTCACTATTACGAAACACACTTCCTACACACTTTCGCAGTTCTTATCGCGGTCGAATGAATGATGCTCCCCCCATTCAT
Source organism: Odontomyia ornata (assembly GCA_963969285.1). Taxonomy (NCBI): domain Eukaryota; kingdom Metazoa; phylum Arthropoda; class Insecta; order Diptera; family Stratiomyidae; genus Odontomyia; species Odontomyia ornata. Next base: position 199,112,379 of record OZ017739.1, read on the forward strand.
TCAGCTCGCCTTTATATAGGGTCTCTACCTATTCACCCATTTCTCGTTTATTGGCGAATGTTCTAGCTGGTAGATTCGAGAAAATTAATGAATGGAGTGACGTCACTTGCAGATGTTGATCATGCTCGTTGGGTTCTCGTGGTTTCGAGTGAATTCGTGTTCTTCATTGTTGTGAAAACAATTGCGACAGTAGCTCGCAGAATTATTTGTACATGTAACACTGCCCCCACCTCAGTTCTTTTCGCCCCGAAAAGATGTGTCGCCAGTTGTAGTCAATTCTCCCTGGGTGTAATATGGGGCAAGACGGTCCAGATGCACGATTTTCATTTTAGCTCTCGGCTTACGATGTTCCTGTATTCGGTATACGACGTCGTTGATTCGCTTTGTAACTCGGTATGGTCCCTCCCAATTATGTTGCAACTTTGGAGACCTACCCTTTCGCCGTTGCGGGTTATAAAGCCACACCAAGGCATCTTGCTGGAAGCCAGTAGAATTTGCCTTTAGATCATACCTGGTCTTCATGCGGTCAGTAGCCGATTCGAGGTGTTTTCGCACGGTCCGATGTATCTGGTTCAACCGTTGTCGTAGATCACTTGCGTACTCCGAGACCGTTTGGGGTTCCTCAGGGGGTGTTCCGAACTTTATATCGGCTGGCAAACGAATAGTCTTTCCAAAAATGACTTTGGCTGGAGCTTGGCCCGTCGACGCATGTTCAGCGGCTCTATACGCCATCAAAAATAGTGGGATATGTCGGTCCCAGTCCCTTTGGTTCTCGTCAACCATTTTGGCAAGGTGTTTATTGAGCGTGCCGTTGAAACGTTCGACCATTCCATCGGATTGGGGATGCAGCGGTGTTGTCCTCGTTTTCCGTATTCCGAGCAGCTCGCACATTTCGCCAAAAACTAGTGACTCAAAGTTTCGGCCTTGATCCGAATGTAGTTCGCCAGGTACGCCGTACCTACTGACCCAATTTAACACTAGCTGTTCAGCTACAGTAGTTGCTTCCTGGTTGGGAATGGGGTAGACCTCGGGCCACTTGCTGAAATAATCGGCTACAACCAGCGTGTATCGGTTTCCCCATTCAGATTCAGGAAAGGGTCCAGCGATGTCAACAGCAATCCTTTCAAACGGTACCCCTACGTTATAGGTTTGCATTTGTCCTCTCAGGCGTCGCTTTGGGCCTTTGACGGAAGCGCAAATTGTGCATCTGCGACACCTGTCCTCTACGTCTTCTCGTGCGTGGAGCCAGTAGAACCGTTCCCGCAATTTCGCTAAGGTCTTGTTAACACCAAGGTGGCCTCCCGAGGATCCTTCATGCATTTCCTTAACCACATCGTGGATTCGGCTTTTGGGTAGTATAGTTTGCATCCTATAGGAGCTGCCATCCGCCGTTTCCCATTTCCGCTTGAGTACGCCACCCTCCACCTGAAGGGAGCTCCATTGTGCCCAATAGCTTTTCAGGGTTGCGCCATGCATTGAAACGTCTTTCCACTCAGGTCGCCCAGTCGTCTCCTTCCATACGAGCAATGGTCCGATGTCTTCATCAGCTAACTGGGCATTTCGAATCTCCTCCGATGACCAACCTTCATCGAATTCGGCCGTTATCACTCGCAGATCAACAGGCAGCTCCTTTTCCTCAATCCGTTGGCAATGTTTGCAGTTAGCTGGACATGGATGACGAGATAGGGCGTCAGCAATTCCATGAACTCTGCCCTTGTGAAGCAGTTGGGGCCTCACTAGGTCTGGTCGGATCGTCGATCGGGTTGCACCAGTGTCGTTTGTTAGGGTGCATTGTTCTTCATCAACTTGACCAGGAAGGCGTCTGTCTGCTTCTCCACGATGTTGCCTTGCCACGGTGCTGGGGATGTCGATACTCCTAGCCAACGTTCGCCCCACGAAGTTGGCCCTTGCAGTTTGATGGGCCTCCATTCTAGGCTCCTGACACGGTCTGGATCTCCACCACCCTGGACAATAGCTCGGTCTTCTTCCCTTCTTGCAGTCTCTTTGCAGGTGACCTTTTTCCCCGCAATTCCAGCATCTAGGCGCACCATTCACCTGCAGCTCTCGCTCAATTCCCACGCGCTCACACCTGCAATTATCTACCGCTACCTCGCGAACCCGGGCAGTGGTACGGGTCACATTTTTGGCTGCCTCAAAATTTAAACTATAAGCCAATGCATCCTTGACTGTTTGCTTTTGAGCTAACCGCACGGCTTGTTGCAATTCCTTGTCCTTTAAGGCGCTGATGAATGCTTTTGCTGCTACGTCATCTCGATGTTCTGGGTCGTACGCTGGGTAAGCCAAGAGTGCCAGTCGCTCAATGTCTTGTGCTAGCTGCTGCAAGGTTTCGCCAGACTTCTGCATCCGATGCCGTAGCTGTGCCCGGTAAATCTGCTTCAGATGATCGTCTCCATAACGCATGTCCAGCGCATTCATTATAGCAACCGGGTTTGAATGCAGCTCAACGGGGATAGTCTGCAAAAGCTCGGCAGCTGGGCCTCTTAGAGCAAGAATTAACGCAGTTGCTCGTTCCTGCTCATTCCAGTGATTTATCCTAGCGGCTGCTTCAAACTGGATTTTGTAAATACTCCAGACCGTTTGCCCATCGAATATTGGTGCTTGCACATTTCTAGATGAGCTTTGCGCTGCGGTTATAATTGGGGCTGGTGAGGTGGTTACTACTGCCTTTGTTGCTTCGAATTCCTTTTTCATATTTTCCATCTCATTGTTGATTCTCTCCTCGACCTGGCTGACCTTTTCCTCGACCTGGTAAACCTTTTCCTCGACCTGGTCAACCTTTTCCTCGACGCCTTTAATTTGTTTGTTGAGACTACCGAGCTCCGCTTTTATTTCGGTTGACTGTTTCTCCAGCTTCTGTGTGATGTCTGCCTTGATGTCTGCTTTGATTTCGATTGCTTGTTGGTCCAGCTTCGCTGATTGTTCGTTTAGCTTCGTTGATTGTTCATTTAACTTCGCAGTCAGACTCGATGACATCAGCATTAACATTTGCATTAGCGCATTTTCTGGCTCCTTCGATTTTGGTGTTTCTACTTCTCCACCTTCTGCGCCTTTTTCCGCATCTGAGAACTCACTTGAATCCAGATTCACGCCTTCCGACTCGATCGCGTCGCGCAAGCGTGCAATCAGTGTGGCCTTTGTACCTTGCGTAGCCAGATTTCGCTGTTCTAACTCTTCCTTGAGCTCCGACATGGTCAATTCATTGATTCTTAGATGCAAGTTTCGTGGCATTTTTAATGTTTCTTTAAATTTTACTATTGTGCACTATAAAAATGTTCAAATTTTCACTTTCAAAATTTTTCTTTCGCACTTTTTGACACCATTGTCGCGTGTTATTGGTTCGCGGCCTATAATTTTAATGTTCCGGGAAAGTGAAAACGCAATGTCTTTTAATTTAAGTTAAAAGAGTTTATTTAATTCAAGAAAATGCACAATAATCAGTTTAACACTTTCACTAATTTTAATTTTCACTATTAAAATAAAATCTAACACTTGTCCATAAATTTCTTATCGCAATTGTCTTCTAAATCACTTCACTATTACGAAACACACTTCCTACACACTTTCGCAGTTCTTATCGCGGTCGAATGAATGATGCTCCCCCCATTCATTCAGCTCGCCTTTATATAGGGTCTCTACCTATTCACCCATTTCTCGTTTATTGGCGAATGTTCTAGCTGGTAGATTCGAGAAAATTAATGAATGGAGTGACGTCACTTGCAGATGTTGATCATGCTCGTTGGGTTCTCGTGGTTTCGAGTGAATTCGTGTTCTTCATTGTTGTGAAAACAATTGCGACAGTAGCTCGCAGAATTATTTGTACATGTAACAATATATATATATATATATATATATATATATATATATATATATATATATATATATATATATATATATATATATATATATATATATATATATATATATATATATATATATATATATATATATATATATATATGTATATATTGTCGCGTGTTATTGGTTCGCGGCCAATAATTTTAATGTTCCGGGAAAGTGTAAACGCAATGTCTTTTAATTTAAGTTAAAAGAATTTATTTAATTACAAAAATGCACAATAAACTATTTAACAATTTAACACTTTCACTTATTTTAATTTTCACTATGAAAAAAATCTAATACTTGTCCATAAATTTCTTATCGCAATTGTCTTCTAAATCACTTCGCACTCAAACAATAATATTTGTACATGTACAAATAATTACATGTACAAATAATTCTGCGAGCTGCTGTGGCAATTGCTTTCGCAATCAATCGTCTTTACTTCGCGTTCCACTATATCGCAGTTTTCTATCGCGGTTGTAATGAATGAATCCCCCCATTCATTCAGCTCGCCTTTATATAGGGTCTCTACCTATTCACCCATTTCTCGTACATTATCGAATGTTCTACCGAGAGGTACCTGGTAGATTCGAGCAAATTAATGAATGGAGTGACGTCACTTGCAGATGTTGATCATGCTTGTTGGGTTCTCGTGAGTTCGAGTAAATTCATTTGTTGACGTTGATTATGAAAGCAATTGCGACAGCAGCTCGCAGAATTATTTGTACATGTAATTATTTGTACATGTAGTTATTTGTACATGTAACACTGCCCCGACCTCAGTTCTTTTCGCCCCGAAAAGATGTGTCGCTATTTGTAGTCAATTCTCCCTGGGTGTAATATGGGGCAAGACGGTCCAGATGCACGATTTTCATTTTAGCTCTCGGCTTACGATGTTCCTGTATTCGGTATACGACGTCGTTGATTCGCTTTGTAACTCGGTATGGTCCCTCCCAATTATGTTGCAACTTTGGAGACCTACCCTTTCGCCGTTGCGGGTTATAAAGCCACACTAAGTCATCTTGCTGGAAGCCAGTAGAATTAGCCTTTAGATCATACCTGGTCTTCATGCGGTCAGTAGCCGATTCGAGGTGTTTTCGCACTGTCCGATGTATCTGGTTCAACCGTTGTCTTAGATCACTTGCATACTCCGAGACCGTTTGGGGTTTCTCAGGGGGTGTTCCGAACTTTATATCGGCTGGCAAACGAATAGTCTTTCCAAAAATGACTTTGGCTGGGGTTTGGCCCGTCGATGCATGTTCGGCAGCTCTGTACGCCATCAAAAATCGTGGGATATGTCGGTCCCAGTCCCTTTGGTTCGGATTCAGGAAAGGGTCCTGCGATGTCAACAGCAATCCTTTCGAATGGCACGCCTACGTTATAGGTTTGCATTTGTCCTCTCAGTCGTCGCTTTGGGCCTTTGACGCAAGCGCAAATTGTGCATCTGCGACACCTGTCCTCTACGTCTTCTCGAGCGTGGAGCCAGTAGAACCGTTCCCGCAATTTCGCTGAGGTCTTGTTCACACCAAGGTGGCCTCCCGAGGATCCTTCATGCATTTCCTTAATCACATCGTGGATTCGGCTTTTGGGTAGTATAGTTTGCATCCTATAGGAGCTGCCATCCGCCGTTTCCCATTTCCGCTTGAGTACGCCACCCTCCACCTGTAGGGAGTTCCATTGTGCCCAATAGCTTTTCAGGGTTGCGCCATGCATCGCAACGTCCTTCCACTCCGGTCGCCCAGTTGTCTCCTTCCATACGAGCAATGGTCCGATGTCTTCATCGGCTAGCTGGGCATTTCGAATCTCCTCCGATGACCAACCTTCATCGAATCCGGCCGTTATCAGTCGCAGATCAACGGGCGGTTCCTTTTCCTCAATCCGTCGGCAATGCTTGCAGTTAGCTGGACATGGATGACGAGATAGGGCGTCAGCAATTCCATGAACTCTGCCCTTGTGAAGCATTGGGGCCTCACTAGGTCTGGTCGGATCGTCGATCGGGTTGCACCAGTGTCGTTTGTTAGGGTGCATTGTTCTTCACCAACTTGACCAGGAAGGCATCTGTCTGCTTCTCCACGATGTTGCCTTGGCACGGTGCTGGGGATGTCGATACTCCTAGCCAACGTTCGCCCCACGAAGTTGGCCCTTGCAGTTTGATGGGCCTCCATTCTAGGCTCCTGGCACGGTCTGGATCTCCACCACCCTGGACAATAGCTCGGTCTTCTTCCCTTCTTGCAGTCTCTTTGCAGGTGCCCTTTTTCCCCGCAATTCCAGCATCTAGGCGCACCATTCACCTGCAGCTCTCGCTCAATTCCCACGCGCTCACACCTGCAATTATCTGCCAGTACCTCGCGAACCCGGGCAGTGGTACGGGTCACATTTTTGGCTGCCTCAAAATTTAAACTATAAGCCAATGCATCCTTGACTGTTTGCTTTTGAGCTAACCGCACGGCTTGTTGCAATTCCTTGTCCTTTAAGGCGCTGATGAATGCTTCTGCTGCTACGTCATCTCGATGTTCTGGGTCGTACGCTGGGTAAGCCAAAAGTGCCAGTCGCTCAATGTCTTGTGCTAGCTGCTGCAAGGTTTCGCCAGACTTCTGCATCCGATGCCGTAGCTGTGCCCGGTAAATCTGCTTCAGATGATCATCTCCGTAACGCATGTCCAGCGCATTCATTATAGCAACCGGGTTTGAATGCAGCTCAACGGGGATAGTCTGCAAAAGCTCGGCAGCTGGGCCTCTTAGAGCAAGAATTAACGCAGTTGCTCGTTCCTGCTCATTCCAGTGATTTATCCTAGCGGCTGCTTCAAACTGGATTTTGTAAATACTCCAGACCGTTTGCCCATCGAATATTGGTGCTTGCACATTTCTAGATGAGCTTTGCGCTGCGGTTATAATTGGGGCTGGTGAGGCGGTTATTGCTGCCTTCGCTGCTTCCAAGTCCTTTTTCACTTTTTCCATCTCATGGTTCATTCTTTCTTCGACCTGGCTGACCTTTTCCTCGACCTGGTAAACCTTTTCTTCGACCTGGTCAACCTTTTCCTCGACGCCTTTCATTTGCTTGTTAAGACTACTGAGCTCCGCTTTTATTTCGGTGGACTGTTTTTGAAAATCTGCCTTGATTTCGATCGCTTGTTGATCCAGCTTCACTGATTGTTCATTAAGCTTCGCTGATTGTTCATTAAGCTTCACAGTTAAATTAGATGACTGTTGTCGCTGCTCTTGCTGCATCAGCATTAACATTTGCAATATCGCATTTTCTGGCTCCTTTGATTTGGGTGTTTCTACTTCTCCACCTTCTGCGCCTTGTTCCGCATCTGAGGGCTCACCCGCATCCAGATTCACGCCTTCCGACTCGATCGCGTCACGCAAGCGTGCAATCAGTATGGCCTTTGTACCTTATGTGGCCAGATTCCGCTGTTCCAACTCCTCCTTGAGCTCCGATATGGTCAATTCATTAATTTTTAAGTTTAAGCTGCGTGGCATTTTTAATGTTTCTTTAAATTTTACTATTGTGCACTATAAAAATGTTCAAATTTTCACTTTCAAAATTTTTCTTTCGCACTTCTTGACACCATTGTCGCGTGTTATTGGTTCGCGGCCAATGATTTTAATGTTCCGGGAAAGTGAAAACGCAATGTCTTTTAATTTAAGTTAAAAGAATTTATTTAATTACAAAAATGCACAATAAACAATTTAACAATTTAACACTTTCACTTATTTTAATTTTCACTATGAAAAAAATCTAACACTTGTCCATAAATTTCTTATCGCAATTGTCTTCTAAATCACTTCGCACTCAAACAATCAATCGTCTTTACTTCGCGTTCCACTATATCGCAGTTTTCTATCGCGGTTGTAATGAATGAACCCCCCCATTCATTCAGCTCGCTTTATATAGGGTCTCTACCTATTCACCCATTTCTCGTACATTATCGAATGTTCTACCGAGAGGTACCTGGTAGATTCGAGCAAATTAATGAATGGAGTGACGTCACTTGCAGATGTTGATCATGCTTGTTGGGTTCTCGTGAGTTCGAGTAAATTCATTTGTTGACGTTGATTATGAAAGCAATTGCGACAGCAGCTCGCAGAATTATTTGTACATGTAATTATTTGTACATGTAACAATATATATATATATATATATATATATATATATATATATATATATGTATATATATATATATATATATATATATATATATATATATATATATGTATATGTTTATGTATATATATATATATATATATATATATATATATATATATATATATATATATGTATATACTCGTATGTATATATATGTATATATATATATATATATATATATGTTTATGTGTGTATATATATATGTATATAAATATATATACATATATGTATATATATATATATATATATATATATATATATATATATATATGTATGTATAAATATATACATATATATATATATATATATATATATATATATATATATATATATATATTATATGTATATATATTGTTACATGCACGAATAATTTTGCGAGTTACTGTCGCAAATATTTTCACAATCGTTAAGAAGATCATGATCAACAAAACGAACGTACTCGAAAACCCACCAAGCATCAACATCTGAAAGTGAGTCAATGCACCATTCATTACGCTGCTCGAATGTTCCCGCTGATTCGCCAATGTACGAGAACTGGGTTGAATGCACCTGGACTTTCTTGGCTCATATTACATCGAGGGAGAATTGACTACAACTGGCGACACATCTTTTCGGGGCGAAAAGAACTAAGGTGGGGGCAGTGTTACATGCATGATCAACAAAACGAACGTACTCGAAAACCCACCAAGCATCAACATCTGAAAGTGAGTCACTGCTCCATTCATTACGCTGCTCGAATGTTCCCACTAATTCGCCAATGTACGAGAACTGGGCTGAATGACTGGAGACCCTATATAAAGGCGAGCTGAATGATTGGGGGGATTCATTAGAACCGCGATAGTAAAAGCTGCGAAAGTGTGGAGCGAATAGAAAAGTGATATTGATAGAGTAAAAGTGATTTTCGTTGATTGTGAAGTGATTTTAGAAGACAATTGCGATAGAAATTTATGGACAAGTAGAAGTTCGACTTTTAATAGTGAAAATTAAAATTGTGAAATAGTTAAATAAGTGATTGTGCATTTTTAAGTAATTAAATAAACTCTTTTAATTTAAATTAAAAGACATTGCGTTTTCACTTTCCCGGAACATTAAAATTATTGGCCGCGAACCATAACACGCGACAATATATATATATATATAGAGATATATATATATATATATATATATATATATATATATATATATATATATATATATATATATATATATTTATATATATATATATATATATATATATATATATATATATATATATGTATATATATTGTAATGATTTTACGTCTACGTGCGAACGCGGAACCGACCTCTCATCGGTTCTAGACGTTAAGTCTGAGTAGTGCCAACGGATGGTACCAACCGGTCAACCAATCCGTGCACCGTAACCCATTCACGCGATGGCTGCTTGTCGGCCAGCTAGATCGGAGAGGATTTCGGTCGCGGGTCTCCGAATGGGTTACGCTCATTTACAATATTCAGCCACCAATACATGCCCGTTTTCAAACGCGTCACAAAACAAAACCATACGGAGAAGAAACCTACTTTACGTTACTCCGTATTTCTTCATTTACTCAGTCAAGGACAAAATTCTAATTTTTACTTCGCATTCCCGAGTTTCCGACGCGGTACCGAAAAATAGGCTACGCTAACTCAACCCGACGAACGCTACGCTACTAAAACAGCAAAACAACAAAGGTACCGCGTACCGCGCGCGACGCGAAACCGACCTCAGCGGATTTTCTCAAACCCTACCCTCGCGACGGCATACCTACCCTGCACTCGATTTCCCGCTGAAAAGAAGAGAACCACTGGAAAGGAAAGTCGTTGTTAAGGTTTAACAATCCATATTATTTTAATAAAATCGATTATCAATTCTAAACTAGAAAAACAATTAAATAATATTTAGAAAATATTAATAGTAAAATACAAAGTAGAATTATGTATTATGGGAAACTACTAGCCGAGGATTGTGAAAATTCTGTTTGACAATCTGAATTTCCTGGTCAAAAACGGAAGTAATCGTGTCATGCAGTCATTATTAGGAAACGCGATTTATTTTTCAATAAAAAAACAAGTCTCACATTTTCTCTTGTAAATTCAATTTAGCGAACGTTAATACTCCACTAAGGCCACGTCTAATATCGGTAATTGATTGTTTAAATATTAGTTACAAAAGGAAAAATTAGTTCAAAAGGCTCTAAATTAAAAATTGAATAGAAAACATTACACGACGCATTGCGACATAGTCACACTTCTACTACCATTTATATAAATTACGTTATTTTTATTCTCTAAAGTTCTTTTTTTTTTGTTTATTTTAATTCGCACTCGAGTCTATACATATATATTCGTAATTATACCTGCATTTCGATTCGATTGTTTTGAGTAATGTATTTACTTTTTTATCATAATTTATTTCTTGTTGTATGTTCATGGTTCAAAGATCGAAAAGAAATCGTCGAATCAGATTTTCTTCATTTAGTTGCTTATTGCAATTATTTTTGCTTTTACATTTTATTATTTACAATTATATTTTGCCTAGTAAATAATAGCTATTCTTTACTTCGTTCTTGTAAACACAATGCTCAAGCAGGTGGTGTAGATGTATATGTAAGTTTTCCATCTGAGTATTATGTTTACAGTTTTCTCACGTTACAATTACTTTTACGAAACCGAAAATGAAAAGAACATTAAAACCTTATTTAAAACGCACACAGGTTCATCATATACTCTTAAAAAAATCGTGTTTCATAGTTCAGTGTTGCTCCTCCTTGTTATTTTGTGTTGTAACTTATTTAAATATTATATTATCATTCCAATTACTTTAATTTATTGACAAGAACTAGTTTATAGTCAATAGGTTTCTGTTTTTTTTTGTTTTGCTTTCACATTTTTGTTGTTTCCTTCAAACTAATTTTTTATTTTTACTTTATAAATGTACGAACAATAGGGTGACAAGTCTTCATCGTTATGTTTTCTCTTACTTTGCGATTTATATTTATTTTCTAAATTTTTTACTCATTTTTTTGTTCGACTTTGTCTTTTCTCCGGTGATAATTTTCATAATTACTTTTCCTCTCTTTACTGTACCCAATGGAAGTGGAAAAATTGTTAATGGTGTATTTGAAAACTAAAAAATGAGGAAAAACAACATATAACTGCAATCAATGCTTTCTGTCTGTTTCGTAAATAAGTTTAATTTACTTAAGATGAATTGGAAATTTGTTGCCTTTGCTTTCTCTTTATAAATCCCATGTTTTCTTGCTTTTTCAAGATTCTCCAATATCGTTTATATTGAGGTTATGAATATTTTTGTTTATTTTGTTTGTTATTTTTGTTTTAATCATAGTAGTACCTTCAGATTGGATCGGATTTAACTTAATGCAACATACTCACTGCAATATGGCCTTGTAGATACGGGGTTTACAAGCAAGCACAATGTTTCCAGCTCTTTGAGGTGCGTGAGTGGTTCCAAATCGCTCAACTCCTGAATATTGCTCCCAGCAAGAACTACTGACTCCAAATTGGGGATACATTCATGCAAGCAATCGCCCATTCGTATTATCCGGTTGTTGTTTAATGCAGGCACTTTAATCTAGGCAAATACGGACATCCATCACGTTTGCGTAGATCATAATCAGAGAAGTCTATTGTATCGAATTGGTCCAGTGTAGCTCCCAAATTTTCTATTTGCGGTGTTTTGTATCCTCGTAGATCTGGTTCCGTTCTCTGCATGGATTGATTGATGATATCCGCGGTTAGTCAATTCCAATTTCTGATACATTTACTACTTTTGAATAGTCGATGGATATCTGTGATGACCAATTTGTGGGAAAGTTCTTCTTCCTGTTAATTTTAAGCCTTTTTGCTGCTTGTTGGCACCCTCCGGGACTTCTTCCTGAGTGACGGCCACTACTTCCACACTTTCCTCCCATGTGGCTGTCAAATCCTCTTGACATCCCACGACAAAATTGACGTGGGATGTGCGTTCGTCGCAACCAACTTGAAATGACAAGCAGCAAAGTGTGTTAGTAGTGGTCGCCAGCGGCGTCGCATGATTCATTACAGGGCAGTGTCCACGATGCCTACCAGGCATGGGGAGACTGAAGGAAACGTTGCTTGGCCCTATGATGTTTTTTTTTCTTTTTCTCTCAGCGTCGTAGGTCTTTGGCATGGTAGACTCCCAGCTCCTTTCCGGACATGTCCTCAATGAGGTACCGCGTGGGACTTAAAACTTGTAAGACTCGACACTTCACGAACTTCTTATCTAGCTTGGCAGTGTAATGCCGACCTGCTCCACTTTGTCTAAAATTCCGTCGGTAGATTTCGTCGCCTGCCTTGAAGCCAGAAGGATGGGATCGCAGATTGTACCGCTCCTCCCCCACCCGCCTACTGTCTTCAATCCTCTCCCGGATTTGTTCTCGTAGAATTTGGAGTTTCTCGTGCGGCTCCAGCACCACTATAGGGTCTTCCAAACCTTTCAACTGCCGCAATAGCCGGTACGAGTTTCCGTGGCAGATCATATGCTGGCCGAACACGGCAAAGTATGGGGAGATGCCTGTGGTGGAGTGATAAGACGAACGCAGAGCACAGGTGATGGCGGAAATCCTGCGGTCCCAATCCTTCTGATCCGGTTGGACGTAGACCCGAATGGCGGCTATGAGGGTGCGGTTCAACCGCTCGGACGCATTGGCTTGCGGGGAATAAACGGCAGTCCGCTGATGCGTAATGCCATACTTTTCCATTAATTCCCGAAATCTAGACGAGGTGAACTGAACTCCGTTGTCGGAGACCAGCTTCTCCGGTACTCCAAATATATGGAAAGCACGATTTTCCAGAAAACTGACTATGGGGCCGGTGTGCAGGTTTCGAAGAGGTTCCACAATCGGAAATTTGGATAAGTGGTCCAGGACCACGACAGCTCCCGTGTATCCCGAAGTCGAGCGAGGGTACGGACCGATGAGATCTATATGCAGACGCTGGAACACCCGCTCCGGTAGTTCGAATTTTCCCATCGGGGGCCGAAGAACAGAATTGGGCGCTTTAGTGCATTTGCACAGCTCACAGGCAGCTACGTACTTTTTCACTTGCTGCGCCATCTTAGGCCAAAAGAAGTAAGTCTTCAGTCACCGAAGCGTACGACCATAACCGCCGTGTGCACTCAATGGGTGGTCATGAGCCCGCTTAATCAATTCGCATGTCAGTTCTTCGGGCACCCATAACTTCCACTGTTCCTCTTCTTGAATGTGGTCTCCGGAGGCGTGTCTCGTCCGCTGGCTGACTTGAAGGCGGAATGGTCCAAGCCGATCCATAAGGGGCTGTCGTCCTCCTGGGCCAACTCGGCTCCTTCAGGGGCGAACATCCTTGATAGTGTGTCCGGTACCACGTGCTGACTTCCTTTGCGGTGTCTTATCGTGAAGTCAAACGCCTGTAATTTCAAGGCCCATCTGGCCAAGCGGCCGTGGAGATCTGTTTGGCTCATCAGCCATTTCAGTGACGCATGATCAGTGACGATTTCAAAGGGATGTCCTTCTACATATGCTCGAAAACGTTTCACTGCCAGCACAGCCGCCAGGCATTCCTGCTCCGAGACCGTGTAGTTCCGCTGGGCCTGGTTCAGCTTGAGGGACATGAAGGCTATAGGTCTCTCCTCGCCGTCTTGTGCAACCTGGACTAAGACTGCTCCCACCCCATGTTGACTCGCGTCACAATGGATTGAGGACGGTTTGTCAAAGTCCGGGCTGTGCAGTACGGGGGCTGTAGTCAGACTCTTCTTTAGCTCTTCAAAGGCTCGCAAGCTGGGCTCTTCCCAGACGAACTTACGTCCCTTACGCAGCATGTCGGTCAAAGGAGTGGTAATGGTGGCATAGTCACGTACGAAACGCTGGTACCATCCGCATAAGCCTAGGAATCGGCGTAATTGCTTGGTGGTCTTGGGTAATGGAAAAACGTCAATCGCTTGAGTCTTGTCCGGGTCGGTTTTGATATTGCCATGCCCAATGATGTGACCTAAATACTTCACCTCCGTCATCACGAACTGACTCTTCTGTATGTTGATGGTTAATACAAAAACAAAACATTGCCGGAGATATGGCAAAATGTCTCTGTTTTATGGGTTTAGCATCCCCCACATCTATAGTGTGTAACACCAGTGCCGTCCGCCCGAGACCTTCCTTCTCATGCGATGGAAAAGCCAATATAGCCGAGTCAAGTCGCAGTTGCTGATTCACATCCAGTGTATGTCGTAATAAGTGAGTGGTTTGAGTTTGGTCAGGAACTGTGGTGACGGACTCCAGGGTCGTGCCGGAAAACAGTGCCGGGGCAAAGTTAAATTTTCGAACGAAATCCACCCCTAGATAAAGATTCTGGGTTAATTGAGGTATGATGTAAAATTCCAGAGGTTTAGTTACTCCTTTAAAGGTGACATCCGTCGTAATTTTTCCCACTACAGAGTGACGAGTTCCGTCCGCCGTGCTTAACCAGGTGGTAAAATGGTGGATTTGGTCCGCGTGCATTGCCAGTACCTCCCCTGCAAAATCGGCTGATATGCAATTCACACTGGCTCCCGTATCGACTAAACCTGACAATCGTTTTTGCAGGAGGTGTACTGACGCATATGGTCGAACGTCATCCGTCAATAATTCGTCTAAGTGTATGTCCTTCAGCACCTTCCTCGACTGCCTGACTCTTCTCCAGAAGCTCCGCATCCGACGCGTGGCTCGCTTTCTTCGCGGTGGGACAGTTGTAGCCAACTCCTCATGGAAGATGCGCTGTCGAGTAGCCAAATAATTCCGCAGTCTGACGTGGAAAGGTTTGACATGCCAAGGAACCTTCGCGTCGCTATCATTTCCCTGCGCGTCCGCCTCGACAAAGGATGGCGTCGGTTGTGGAACTTCGGGAGAACTGTGTTTGGCGGTGCGAGTCAACAGAATTGGAGTCATGTCTGGGGCTTGGTCATAGCTAGTGATGGGATCAGCCTTGGTTCGTCCGGGTCTTAGGAGTGCCGACGGGTGGTCGCGGCACTCGCTGGCAAGTTTTTTCGCAATTTGCAATTTGCGCAATCTGGTGCGTACGTGTCTACCTTCCCGCATCGGTAACAGAAGAGCGTCGGTTCCGCTGGACAGGCATAGAACCGATGCCCCGTTTGCCGGCAGTTCCAACAGACCGTCGGGCTTGTAATTGCTTCAAGGGAGGGTCGATCAATCATTGCTGGGTCCTCAAGCTCCTGTGGTGCTCCGCTCCTCGGTACTGGTACTGGTTCAGCAAGTAGGTGGTCCGCTGCCATCAACTCCGCGGTGTGATGATTTCGGGGATGGTCCCGTTATGCGAGATTGTGGACGGAAGGTACCTCGCCGCTCATCCAGTTGTTCTTGCCTACGGGCATGGAGGCGCAATCCCTGTATGGTGTTGATGGGAAAATGCAGAAGGCTGTTCTGAAGCTCCCAACGCATATTCTCTCTGATAATTTCTACCAGTTCGTCCTCGGGCATGGTTGTTTGCAAGCGAGTGCTCAATCTCACTATACTTGTGTAGTACTGGTCGAACGGTTCGTGAGCGCCTTGTTTCCGTTTCTGTATCTGTTCCCTTAGTTCTCTCTCAGTGAAGCCGTCATCAAATCGATTGCGGAAGGCTGCACTGAAAGAATCCCAAGTGGGACGTGGCGTCGACTCCTCAAAACTCCAGTACCAGTCGGCAGCATCTCCGCTGAACAAAAGATGTGCATGCCGGAGGAAGGCCGAGAAATCACCTCCCAGGGTGCTGGATACTAACGCCTGAATCCTGAAGAGGAACCGGTCCGCTGATATCATAGCGTTGAAACCCGTGAAGTTCAAGTCCATTCCCAAGTTCCTTGGAGGTAGGGTCCATTGATCAGATGGTCGAGAGTGGAGCATAGCCGCACTGGGATTGGGCTCCCAGCCAAGCGGAGTTCTCATGGGGCTGGGTGGTTGGCTCATCGGAAGATTCTGGAGCCTTCCCTCCAAGTTGTCAATCCTCTCAGACATATCTCGCATTAACGCCACGAGGGTGTCAATGGAGTGGGTGGAAGGCGCGGGTGTACCCTCGGCCGCGACAACTGCAGCAGGAACTTCCCCGCCTACGGCTCCTTGCAAGTCCATCAGTGATTGGGGTGGTTCGGCATCTGGGACCCCTTTCGCCACTGCTCCACGCGTTGGGACGGGCGTTCCGAGGGGGACGTCTACGGCGGTCCGCTCTATGGGTCGCCGGCATAGTGGGCAAAGCTCGGACGTGAGGAGGAGCTGTTGGACACAGGCACGATGGAAAAGGTGTCCGCACTCCAATCGCACGCTGTGTACGCCCTCCACTACGTCTTCAAAGCAGATCCCGCAGTTAGCTGGTTAGACCGTTTTGGATCTGGTCCCACGCTTGTCTGGGGTCCGCTTCGTTGCCATGTTCGTCTTTGCTGTGTGTGGTTGGTGCTATGTCTTGCTGAAAAAAAAAATGTAACTATCTAATATGACTAAAGAACTTAAAAATAATTTAGTGGCCGATAGTGGCGAGCTATTTACGTACAATAGGCAAAAAAAAAAAATTTATTTAATATATACTTTCCTTTCCAGCAGTCGACTCCTCCAAAGGGAAATGAGAGTGCGTGGTAGTCTGCCGAAGAAAGGGTGCTTTCGGTCGATTTACAAAATTTAACCCCATACCCACATACATTACAAAAACCGTCTCTAAACTACGTTAAATGACTCGACGAGACAAGTGGTAGAGCTACCGTAACGGTTTTGTACGCGGTCAAAATTCCCGACGCGTGGAAGCATTCCGGGCTCCGCAACTCCAGCATACGCCACCGAACGTTGAACCGATACCACTCGTCTATCACGCATACGAAATAAGTAGAATCCTTCCGCGACATAAAGGCAAGGTAGCCTTCTATTTTCTTGAGAGTCCAGGCCGACAGGAGAAACCCCATCTGGCTGACAGTTCCATCAAGAAAATAGAAGGTCCTTACAGGGGTTAACCTGGGACAACACATCGGAAGGATTCTGTCGCGAAAAAAAAAATCAAACAAAGGAGAGCGGAAGCTACAACTCACGTGAAGCGACTGCTAGTGTGTATCACACAACTCCACTGCTCCTGTTTGTGAGGCTCGAGTACCAAAGTACCTTACATCCTCCGTAAAGGACCAACTCGTCAGAAGACGCGAATCTGAATTTAAAAAGTTATTTTCTTTATCCGGGGTCCAGGGGAAGGTAAAATGTACCATTGATAGGTGTTCTGTTTCAGAGTCAAAAGCAACCCGACCACGCAAAAATCGTGCAATCGCAGGTATCGTGAAGCTGTCTGAATACACTTTTATAGAATCCTACTCATCACTAGCTTTCATTTAATACATTTTATATTGGTCGGAGCAAGTACGAAAAATGGCATTTTTCGAGCAATGTAATACGTGGGATCCGGCTTTTTACCGGGGAACTCCCAAATATCATTGTAGCCAGATTGTTGCACTTTTGTTTGTTTCTAACTACAACTAGACAGCAATTAAATACTCAGGCGTTATTGAAGTCTAATTGCTTTGATTTTATGGGTGTTCTATGTCGGGGGCAAAGGCATCCCAACCAGTGTTACGGGAACCGCAGTCCAAATATCGCTCGGTTCGCATTCCGTCGTTCCTCTCTGTGTACTGTAAATGACAACATACATATACGAAAAGCTGCAAATTGTAATCAATGCATCTGTGGGCGCGGTGTCGTACCATGGATTAGCAGAAGTCGGTGTGTATCCATACTCGTATTAAGTATCAAACATATACACACAAGACTTCGCAATCGAACGTACTGCCCAGCGGACAGAACTGGTTACATGCATTGCAAATCGATTGAAAGCTTTAGCTTTGTGGTTGCACCAGTCACAGAGAGATGGCACTAAATACGTTAAACTGTTTTGTTGTTGAACTTTGATCTTTTTTAAATGGTAAATTTTCTTCATTATTTTAGTTGGTAAGCAATAAAGTCAGCATAATTATAGTATAAAAGAAAATTAAAGACACAAGAAAATCGAGAAGTATTTCTCCATTCACTGGCTCAGGCGTGCGCCCGAGCTTATTCTATCCCAAGGCACTTAGCCCGGGATAAGTGAATTTAGGATACGTACTCAACGCATCAGCCCGAGTATCAGCGCCCCAAGGCAGTTATGACCGGGGCCTGCAGTTGAACTAGTAAATGATTGATTTATCAATCTGACTGCGTACTCTGGCTAGCAGTTGGATTATAATCAATCGATTCGTTAATATAACTGCGTGCTCAAGGCGTCAGCCCGAGCAACAGTTAAAGCCTAAACAAATTAATTTGTTTATTCAAATCCTATTTTTCCTCTCCACAACTAAAAAATTTAATTGAATTGGACGTAAATTGTGGGAATTAACTGCTCCATTAACACTCTAAATTCATAAATATGTAAATATAAAACCTCATTAACTAGTTCTTTAATAAGTTAATCACTTCAGAAAATTTCATTCGTTAATCGCTCCATATATGCCCGAACTTTATACGTCTCTGTAATAAATTAATTATTAAAAGAATTCAATAGCGAAATATGTTTCCAATATTAATATAGTCAACTGAACGTGTAATTATATTACCAAACAAAGAATAAAATAAAACTTCAATCATTAAACAAAAACACTCTTTTACTGATCTAGTTGGCGAGTATAAAGTAGCAGATAAGTATCATACTGGAATATCTCTCTCTCCCCGGGAGCCTTGATGTGTATATAGGATACACATCATATCGAGCTCCCAGCGCATGCCAGTAGACATGGGTGTACTGGTATTGTGGGTGTACTGGTATTGATGCACTTGCAAGTATCGTAAAACTGCCTGCATGTACATTTTTCAAGTCAGCAGGAGCTTTCATTTGGTGATATTTAAAAAAAAAGTTCCTTTTTAGATTCTATTCATATATTTTTATCGTAGATACGTATTTCGGTGGTGACAAACCACCTGCTTCAGTACAACTAACTTATTAACAACTAATCTTAGTCTAATTATAGAACGGTTACCTACTTTCTACATCTTCTTCTTAGCACTACAGCCCCTCTCGGGCTTTCGCGTCCTGCAAATAGCGCCTCCAACTGTCTCGGTCCATTAACCGCGTCCTCCAATTTCGAAATCCGAGCAGCGATGAACTATCTTCGTCGACCGAGTCAGACCAGCGTCTCCTCGGTTTCCCCACTGGTGTCCGGCCGTCAGTTCTCCCAACGAATACCTTCTTGGGTATCCTTTGTTCATCCATACAATTCATGTGTCCAGCCCATTGCAGCTTCCGCAGTCTTACAATCGTTGAGAC
Source organism: Odontomyia ornata (assembly GCA_963969285.1). Classification (NCBI taxonomy): domain Eukaryota; kingdom Metazoa; phylum Arthropoda; class Insecta; order Diptera; family Stratiomyidae; genus Odontomyia; species Odontomyia ornata. Next base: position 199,131,696 of record OZ017739.1, read on the forward strand.
CTCCGGTTCGTCAAAAACTTCATACAGCTCATGGTTGTATTGAATTCGCCATTGGTCCCCGTCTAGCTTTGCTCCGATTATTTGCCTCAGGACCCATCGCTCAAAGGCGTTCAATATATTTGCGGATGCTTAGGTTAGGGTCCATGTTTCACACTCATAGCATAACACAGGTCTTATCACAGATTTGTATACTTGGAGCTTTGTTTTCCTGTGTATGCAGCTGGTTTTCAAAATCGTCAAAACTGAATAAAATATTTTATTTGCGAGCTATATTCTTCGGCATATTTTGTCACTTTCGTTACCCGTTTTCGTTAATTTGAAGCCTGAATACACAAATTCGCTCACATTTTCGATACTGTATTCGCCCAATGTGATATTTTGTGTGCTTGAGGTAGTTTTCCTCGACTGCTTCATGAGCTTTGTTTTATTTTCATTAATTTGTAGCCCTTATAGTGATTTGAGTGTGTTTAATTGTCCGTAAAGGACTGCAGCGTTGGTCTGCTGCCTCAGCGGAAGAGGATGTTGGGATCCGCTGACATTGGCCTTGTCTGGGGACGCGTGAATGCGCTGGCAGGCTAGCGTTGCGGTGTCGTGGGGCAGGCTCTTTCCCTCAGCACAAGGACCCACTACAAAAGAATTTCGCAGTCACGAATTCCGGGGTCAAATAAACGTCAACCAAAGTCGAAAAGGAGGTAACCCACTAAGGGCCGGAAATTGCTGACTCAAAGGACAAACTGGACCTGGGGAAGACGGACGGACTTCAGGGGACTTCGTCATTACCCGACAATTCTTATGGCCTACAAATAAGAGTGGGGCATCCAGATGGAGGTGGTGCCCCTCGGACCCTCCCAACCGGATCAAGATGCAAACGTAGACGTGGCCATATATTTCCCATTTGAGTGGAAAACTCATACAAACATACCTGTAGTTTGCATGAACTTTCCCATGAAATGAGAAATATAGGCGTGACCAATTTATGTTAAAGAATTATGTGATCGAATCACATAACTTTATATCATAAAAGGGCATGCAAGCGGAAGGCCACCCTATCTGGCAAGAGCCGCTGTTAAGCGAAAAAAACGGTGGAGCGCGCCCGATGGCTAGCCCATATTGGAGGAGGAGCCTGCCATCCATGCGGGTCCTATACCCGGTCAGATATAACGGAATGGAAAGACCGAGTTGTTAATGTTTAACAATTCGTTTTGACTTTAATTTCTTTTGAAAGTTACAAAAATAATAGAATAGAATATTATTGCTAAGAAAAAAATAATACCAAAGCGAATCAATCGATCTATTGATTTAGAAAATCACTAAATTGAAACAAGAACCTTTTTTGATTTATAAATACTAAAAGGAGCGACCTTGACGAAAAAAATTAAGTTGTAATTTCTACGATACGTTTAAAGTAGATTTCAATATCTATTGAAACATTTAAAACATCAACTTATTTCATCATGTTAATAAATATCCATTATGATGGTACTATAAACAATAGTTGTTTTACTTTACTACCAATTTATCCATCATCTTCACTCCACAATTACTATATAGTCACTTATCACAATTTCTATATTATTTACAGACTTTCATTCTGGCGTAAGCGTAGTCACTTATTTACAATATTTCATTTCTAACGAGCAAGACTATAAATTAAGGTGGAATAAAGGTCGAAATACTATAACAGAATTATCGGATTGCAGAAAATAGTTTATTTTCATCTCTACCAATCTTCTACGCTTTCACCCCTTCAAGTCAATTTATTCACGCCCTTAATTGTGAGATTTAGACAAATTTCTTAAATTTCAATAATTAGATACCTTCTGTATAAAATATTAGTACAATTTATTACAGTTCTAACCTTCCTTAATTTTCCTAAGTTTTCTACATCATGCATCTAGAATAGTATAAAATTATTTCGTTGCCTCTAAGTATAATTATTTGCATTTTTTGTATTCCTTATGTGCTCAAGAAATAAAGTCTTGTCATTCAATCAATATTGCATTCAATCAGTTCGAGATCATTTTTCTACGCTTAATTTAGAATAATGTGGTCTTGGTGTTTTTTTTTGAGGCGTAGTAGCAAAAGATGTCATTAACATCTCATCAACAAAACTGGTAGTGTAGAAGGAATCAAATCAACGCAAACTTATTTCAATTTTTGTTTTCTGATTTTTCAATTGTCCGTTTCTGTCCTGTCTGTGTCTGTTTTTTCTTGAATATCCTATTCCAAATGCATTGACACAATAAATTGTTGTAAACTATTTATGTGAGTTCAGAGTGTTGCTTGCGACAACGAAGAATGTTTCGATGTGGTATGGATTGATTTAAATAATTAAAATATTAAAATATTACGATATTACTAATAGCTTGTTTAAATAAATTATTTTTTAATTTACGCTTTAGATAAAAAGATGTTTAGATTTTTGTGACACGAGAAAGTATTTTTCGGGCATAAATTGAAATTAAAATATTCGCTACCGAAAGTGTGTTCGTCTGAAGATTGACCCGGAAGGCAGGAGAGAGTTTGTAAGGCGAGGAAGTTTAGTGGCCGCATTAGAGAAAAATTAATGCTAGATGTATGCATCTAGAGTTTGAAAAATGCATATAAGAAATACATTGAAAGCATCAAAACATATAAAGTCCTTCATCAACGTTCTCTGTCTGGGTGTAGTTTTTACAAACACGCTATATTTTCCTATCTAAAACTCAAGCAAAAAAACCAACTCATATCATAACGAATCAAACGCTGTTATCATAGGAATTTCTGCACTTTCTTGTC
>OZ017739.1:199139473-199182968 GCA_963969285.1 Odontomyia ornata
TGATATGCCTCTATAATTTTCGCGCTGTAGCTTGTCACCTTTTTTGTGGATAGGGAATATAATTGCAGTCTTACGATCGTTGAGACCTCTGGTTCGTCAAAAATTTCGTACAACTTATGGTTGTATCGAATTCGCCATTGGTCCCCGTCTAGCTTCGCTCCGATTATTCGCCTCAGGACCCATCGCTCAAAGACGTTCAATATATTTGCAGATGGTTGGGTTAGGGTCCATGTTTCACACCCATAACATAACACAGGTCTTATCACAGATTTGTATACTTGAAACTTTGTTTTCCTGCGTATGCAGCTGGTTTTCAAGATCGTCAATACTGAATAAAATATTTTATATGCGAGCCGTATTCTTCGGCGTATTTCATCTCTTTCATTGCCCGCTTTCGTTATTTTGGCACCTAAATACATAAATTCGCCAATATTTTCGATACTATATTCGTCAAATGTGATATTTTGTTTGCTTGAGGTATTTTTCCTCGACTGCGTCATGAGCTTTGTTTTATTTTCATTGATTTGTAGCCCTGCTAGTTTTACTTCGCTGTCGAGCTTCAGGAAAATTTTTTTGGCAGTTGTTAATGACCGTGACAAAATGTTGATGTCGTCCGCATAGGCTACTACTTGGCTCGACTTGTATAGTAATGTACCTCGAGTATCGACAGGTAGCTTCCGTATGACGTACGCCAGAGCCAAATTGAATAGCAATGGGGCCAGCCCATCTCCCTGCTTTAGTCCGATATTTGTGTCAAAGGCATCGGTGAGTTGGTTATTGATGCGGACTTGGGAGGTTGTCGACGTCATTGTCATTTTGATAAGACGGACTTATTTGGCTGGGATGCCAAAGCAAAGCATTATTTGGTACAGTACGTTACGATCAATACTGGCTACCTTTGGTAAAAAAAAATCTTTGAAGAGCCACCCCCCTATATAGGGAGACCCCCCCGTAAACACCTTAAAATATTTTTTTGCACTGCAAATTTTGAGAGGGTATCACTTTTGACCTACTACTTCTACTTCAAAAAATTCATTACTCTAGCTTATGTGGTTTGCGAGAAACCTTCCTGTTTTCAGGGTATTGCAAAAATATTTTGCAATACCCTGAAAACGATCTGTTGTATAAATATTGCCAAGTTAAGCCATTTCCAAACTTTCCATGATAAATATTCATTATTTCGAGAAATTTACCTAAAACTCTTACTCGGGATTAAGGTGGAAGTTCTTCTTGCATAAACCGTGGGCATGATTTGATTGAAAATATTTTCCAAATAATATGTGTTTTCATAATTGCTGCTAACCATTTCAGATTCATCCAGATTGGCATAAAGGGCATGGAAGCACATCAAGTGTTTTTATTCCTAATGGACCGGAGCTTATATTTACCAGGCCCCCAAAAGGGAATGTACCTATTTTTCATCATAAAAATCATGTGCCGGCCCCTACATACTACCGACAGCCCAGCATTACAACAGATTGGGAGGTATCGGGACCTGGTTTGGGAGCTGAGTAAATATTGACTCGTGAAATAATATTCAAGAACATCAACTAATGACTTCTTTCAGGTACATCGGAGATTTAAGCAGGAATGATCACAATATGGAACAAAATCTATTGCTCACTAGGGTTAACGAGAACATCAAAAGACAAAACGATGAAAATATTTCAGTGTGAGTTCCATTTCAATCTTAATTTCAGTCTTCAAATTCATAATTTTCATTTAATGATAATAAATAGGCCAGTGAAAACCCTCAATAAAGGTCACTATACGTTCGGCTCGCAATTGATAGAGAACAAAGAACAGTTGTCATTTGAATGGGTAAGTTCAGAAAATATTTAGATGATCACTATTGTGGTCGGTTAGGATTAAAATTTAACAGAATTTTCCACACCCTTGCAGAGGACTGCAAATAGTTGAGTTTAAATAAAGCAAGTGTTCAATTACATAAATTTAATTAACACATAAGATGGTAACATATGTTTCAACTTAACGACACGTATGCATTGCCGACCATCTTCAGCGCTAGACGCAAAACTATTAATGAAACACTATGCAAAGTAAAAACATTGACAAATAACAGTTAATTTTAACACAGTCAAATTAAATAAAATATAAATTGCCGGACTCGTCAATATTAAGTGACAGTTCTGTTATGTTTTTTCCAACATATTATGAGCTGTGATAATTAATGCAAGAGACTAATAAATTTAACCGTTACTATATATTATCTAGCCAAATTAAAATTGAATTTGTTCGGCCATTGTCGATATTCCTTAAATTGTTTGTTATATGTATGAATACAAATTCATATGCGTCGAGTTTTCGTGGATCAGTTACACTTTTTAATAATTTAAAATTATCAACTAACGGCTCCGTGTAGTATCTTTCTGTATAGTTCAAATCCAATGCGTGTGCTGCAATACCTTTAAGAATAGACAAATAAAGGGATTGCTGCACACGCATTGGATTTGAACAACTCAGGAGGACCCTACACGAGACCGTTAGTTGATAATTTTAATTTCTTTGAGTTTAAGGGTACCCATACGATTTTATTTGGGAAAATATGAAATTTGAAGATCATACTATTATTAAGAAAGTTAAGTAAATTTAGACTTGTAAGGGTTTTTTTTGTTATTGTGCCCATAAAGATCTACTTCCATGAATTTTTCCGGATTTTTCGAACTACAGGTGTCCAATTGGGAAGGGCTGACACACATTTCTCGTATATTTCCCCTACCCCCGCAATCCGCGAAGCTGGTAACACTGTTTCGGTAAGTTCTTATCAAGACCTCTCATTTGACACCCCACACGAACCCCATTGGTAAAAAAAATCTTTAAGGCTCCCTTTCCCTTGAAACACGTTGAAAAATGTATTGATGCCCAAATTTTTAAGGGGTTATTATTTCCGTCCGACCTATTAAGTTTAGTGCCTATAGGTGCGATAGTTTCGGAATAAAACTGCTGTGACACACAGACAGGTGGACAAACGGATAGACGAAGCCGATTGTAAGTAGTACAAAACCCTAAAAAGGCTTTACACATGTTTGAAGAAACCCTTAAATGATTTCAAAAGATTTATAAGTGAATAAGTAAAGAACAACATGTTTAGATTTTTTATTGTATGTTTCATAGTAATACAATTAACAAAATTTTTACAAATATCGAAATCAACATCAAATACATAATAGAACATGACTAGCAATTCATTGTAGTGCTTATATTAATCGACTATATTTACATTTTACTATTTAGTTAGTAATCCTTTTTGCTTCTTAACTGCTTTAAGCCGATTCACCAAAAATGTTTTTATAGCAAGCTTCAGTTAAAATGTATGCCTTCCTAACATTTCGTCTAAGTAACTCGATAAAAGTTCGATCGTGTATTTGAATCAGGCTACTGAGGAGGTGGTATTTCGAATACATGGGGACAGTTATAAAGCAGCTAGTTCCTTACATTTTAAGCTTTATGCTTGCTATAATTCATTAATTGGTTTTTCGCCAAAATGTTTTTCTGTTGCAATGGCAAGTTTAGGAGCACTTAGATGGCAGGTTTACTTTTATTTACTCACTCCAGCGAACTAACACAACCGTGAAACCACTTTAGAGCAGTGTTTGACGCTGTTCAAGCGCAATCCGAAGGAGTTTCTGCGTCGATTCGTGGGCGTCGATGGAACACGGCTCCACTGGTACACAGCAGAGACCAAGGAGCAGTTGAAACAGTGGACTTCACTCGGCAAACGTGCTCTGCAGAAGGTGAAGACTGTCCTATAGGTCGGAAAGGTGATTGCCACTGTTTTCTGGGATTCACAAGGTGTGACCTTCATCGACTTCCTAGAGAAGGACAAAACGGTTACAGGGCGCTACTTGGCCGAATTATTGGGTGGAATTGCAGAAAAAAAGACCCCATTTAGCGAAGAAAAACGTGCTCTACCAGCACGATAACGTACCGGCTCACATCTCCGCCATCGCCACGGCCAAATCGGTCAAATTGGGCTACGAAGTGCTACCCCATCCACCGTATTCTACAGATTTAGCCCCATCCGACTTCTTTCTGTTTCCAAATAATGGAATAGTCACTTGTGGGCAGACATTTGACTCGAATGAGGAGGTCATCGCCGCAACGGAGGCCTACTTTGCAGATCTCAAGAAAACGTATTATTTAGACGGGTTAAGAAAGTTGGAGCATCACTGGGTCAAGTGTATCGAGCTGAGAGGAGAAAAATAAACTGCCACTTTTCCAAAATTTTCGTTTTTCTTTTGTAGGCCAAATATTTATTGGACCACCCTCGTATGTATATATTGTCGCGTGTTACGGTTTGCGGCCGATAATTTTAATCTTTCGGGAAAGTGAAAACGCACTGTCTTTTAAATTAAGTTAAAAGAGTTTATTTACTAAGAATGCACAATCATTAATTTCACTATTTTACAAATTGCGTTTTAATTTAATTTTCACTGTCTATCAACTTATATTCCAACTGTCTGTATCACGAAAATCACTTAACTATCAATCAATATCGCCTGTAACTCGTGCTCCACTCTTATCGCAGTTTTTACTATTACCCCTTACCCATTCATTCAGCTTGGCTTTATATAGGGTCTCTAGTCATTCAATTTCTCGTATATTGGCGAATGTTCTGACGAGAATTACCTGGAATATTCGAGCAACTCTGAATAACCGCAGTGACGTCACTTTCAGGTATTGATCATGGATCTACTTGGTCGATTCTTGTGCTTTCGAGTGCATTCGTTTATTGATCATGATGTTATTAATAGTTGTAAACACAATTGCAACAGTAGCTCGCAGAATTTCTTTTGGATATGTAATACTGCCCACCTCAGTTCTTTTTGCCCCGAAAAGATGTGTCTCCAGTGGTAGTTAAGTCTCCCTGGATGTAATATCGGGCAAGACGGTCCAGGTGCGCGGTTTTCATTTTGGCTCTCGGCTTACGGTGTTCCTGTATGCGATATACGACGTCGTTGATCCGCTTTGTAACTCGATATGTTCCCTCCCAATTGTGCTGCAACTTTGGAGACCTACCCTTCCGTCGTTGTGGGTTATATAGCCACACCAAGTCATCCGGGTCCGGGTCTTCATGCAGTTAGTAGTCGATTCGAGGTGTTTTTGCACTGTCCGATGTATCTGGTTCAACCATTGCCTTAACTCACTTGCGTACTCCAAGATCGTTTGGGGTTTCTCAGGGGTGTTCCGAACATATACGAGGTTCATTCAACAAGTACTTAGCCTCACCGCCCGATGGCGCTGCTATTACAAAAGAGTTTTACCGTTGTGCAGTACATTCTTTTAGTAGCCTACTGTTAAAGTTTCAGTCAATTCCCTTCATTAGTTTTGTTTTGATAGCCTTTGGAAGCGAAAGTGTCGGTCGGTTGTACAAAAATGGAAAAAGAACAATATCCCTCAGTGATTAGATTCTTGTTTTTGAAAGGGAAAACGCGCAGCGAAATCAAAGATCGCTTGGATGCTGTGTACGCTGACTCTTCTCCTTCGATGGCGACCATCAAGAATTGGTTCAACGAGTTTGTTCATGGCCGCACGTCGGTTTTTGATGAGCCACGCCCAGGTGCCCCGAAAACGGCTTCTACGGAGGAAAACGTTAAAAAAATCCACGATCTCATGTTGGCTGAACGTCGATTGAAGGTTCGCGAAATAGCTGAGACTGTGGGCATCGCAGAAGAAACGGTGCATCATATTCTACACAAAGAACTGGGCATGAGCAAGCTGTCGGCGCGATGACTGCCGCGTTTGCTCACACCAGAAAACAAGCGCAACCGTGAGACCACATGGGCGACGTGTTTGGCGCTGTTTCAGCGCAATCCGGCGCATCGTTTCGTGACCGTCGACGAAAAATGGATTCATTGGTACACACCACAGATCAAGGAACAGTCGAAACAGTGGAGTTCACCCAGCGAACGTGCTCCGAAGGAGGCGAAGACTGTTCGATCGGCCGAGAAGGTGACGGCCACCGTTTTCTGGGATTATCAAGGTATGATTCACATCGATTACCTCGAGAAGGGTAAAACAATCACGGGGCGCTACTATGCAGACTTATTGGGCCGGTTTGACGTCGAATTGAAGAAAAAGCGGCCAACCTTGGCGAAGAAAAAAGTGCTGTTCCACCACGCTCACACCTCCGCCGCCGCCATGGCCAAATTGGTCGAATTGCGCTACGAATTGCTGCCCCATCCACCGTACTCTCCAGATTTGGCCCCCTGTGACTACTTTTTGTTTCCAAACCTGAAAAAATCACTCGCCGGGAATAGATTTGGGTCAAATGAGGAGGTCATCGCCGCCACGGAGGCCTATTTTGCAGCCCTCGAGAAAATGTATTTTTTGGACGGGTTGAAAAAGTTGCCTTGATCCGCATGAAGTTTACAAGGTACGCCGTATCTACTGACCCAATTTAACACTAGCTGTTCGGCTACAGCAGTTGCTTCCTGGTTGGGAATAGGGTTGACCTCGGGCCACTTGCTGAAATAATTGGCCACAACCAGAGTGTATCGATTTCCCCATTCGGATTCAGGAAAAGGGTCCTGCGAAGTCAACAGCAATCCTTTCAAACGGTACCCCCACGTTATAGGTCTGCATTTGTCCTCTCAGTCGTCGCTTTGGACCTTTGACGGAAGCGCAAATCGTGTATCTAGGACACCAGTCCTCTACGTCTTCTCGAGCGTGGAGCCAGTAGAACCTTTCCCGCAATTTCGCTAAGGTCTTGTTAACACCAAGGTGGCCTCCTGAGCATCCTTCATGCATTTCCTTAACCACATCGTGGATTCGGCTTTTGGGAAGTATAGTTTGAATTCTATAGAAGCTGCCATCCGCCGTTTCCCATTTCCGCTTGAGTACGCCACCCTCCACCTGAAGGGAGTTCCATTGTGTCCAATAACCATGCCATGCATCGATGCGTCTTTCCACTCAGGTCGCCCAGTCGTCTCCTTCCATACGAGCAATGGTCCGATGTCTTCATCGGCTAACCGGGCATTTCGAATCTCGTCCGATGGCCAACCTTCATCGAATTCGGCTGTTATCATTTGCAGATCGACGGTCGGCTCCTTTTCCTCAATCCGTCGGCAATGCTTGCAGCTAGCTGGATATGGATGACGAGATAGGGCGTCAGCATTTCCATGAACTCCACCCTTCCGATGAACAATGTTGTAGTCGTAAGACTGCAATCTTTCGATCCATCTCGCCCCCCATCTCGGGGCTTTTGAAGTTAAGCAGCCATCTCAGCGATGCATGGCCTATTCGAAGAACAAATTTCTGTCCATATAGGTACTTGTAAAGCTCCTTGGTGGTCTTTATTATAGCCAATAGCTCCTTCCGGGTCACGCAGTAGTTCCTCTCGCATTTTGAGAGAACTCGACTGTAATACGAGAGAACTCTTTCTTCGCCATTGTTCTGCTGGGAGAGTACAGCTCCAATACCGCCGTTGCTCAAATCGGTGTCAACTACAACTTTGAATATGCCAGCACGGGTGATTCACACAGCTTCCCCTTTAAGGTCTCAAAGGCTGCCTGGCATTGTTCATTCCAGCCATACGGAAGATTTTTCTCGGTTAACTGATGGAGACACTTAGCTATTTTGGCAGTCTTTGACGAATCTTCGAAAGTAGGTCGCCAGACCCAGAAAACTTTGCAGTTGGCGCTTGTTGTTTGGTGTTGGCCAGCTTTTCGCGGCTTCAATTTTCTCAGGGTTTGTTTTAACCCCTTCTGCTGATACAACATGTCCCAGGTATTTTACTTCAGCTGCGAACAGGGTACACTTGTCGGGACTAGTTTCAGATTCGCCAGTCGCAATCGGCAGAAAACCCCTTCTAAGTTCCACACATGTTCTGTGAACGTTCTACCGATAACAATGATGTCATCTAGGTACACCAAGCAGGTCTTCCAGGTCAGGCCTCGTAGCACGTATTCCATCCGGCGTTCGAAGGTGGCTGGAGCATTGTAAAGACCAAATGGCATCACCATGAATTGCCACAATCCGGTCCCAACTGAAAACGCGGTCTTCTCTCGGTCCTTGTCGATTTCTACCTGCCAGTAGCCACTCTTGAGATCGAGTGTAGAAAACCATTTTGCGTCTGCTAGTGTCCATGCACGGAAGCGGGTAACTATCTTTCTTAGTGACGTCATTAAGCTGCCTACAGTCGACACAAAAGCGAGTGCTACCATCCTTTTTCTTTACTAGAACTACTGGCGTGGCCCATGGACTGACAGAAGGCTCGATAATACCTTGTTTTTCCATGTCCGAGAGCAGTGCGCTCACTTCTCCTTGTTTGGCTATAGGAAGACGTCTCGGTGGTTGTGGAGTCGGCTTGGCTCCCTGTGTATCTATGACGTGAGCTACCATACTCGTTCGGCCTTGGTCATCCGGGCTTGTTGAAAAGATGTCACTGTACTTGGTGACCAAATCAGAGGCTCGCTTAAATAGTTGCACTAGTAATTTGCCTTGCTTCAATTTTGCAGACGTGGATTCGTGGGCTTTGTCTGTGTCTTACCTCCTTTTCCAATGATGGTCGTGAGTGGCTTCCAAAGAGATGATGGTGGAAACAGGCTGGCAGCTGCCGATGACTGCTCCCGCTTTGATGTTTGTGTTTGAGTCTGCAGTGTTGACTCTAACCGGCACGTATCCGTTCCTTATAGATCTTACAAGGCTTCGTCCTACAATCAAACTGCGCAATGCGGACGTCTTCGTTGGCTCTATCAGATAAAATCGGTGGTCTCCAGAATTACCATCAAGCTTGGCCCATACAATGCTCTCGGAAGATTTTGGTACATCAGTGTCGGCACATTCTACCATATTCATCTTGGGAATTTGAAGGCCTGAATCCTCCATCAATACTTCGACATTCCGTCATTTCAATACCCGTTTGCCAAATCCAACGTGATTCCGCAAAGTTCAGACTATAAGCTCGTTCCTGCTCATTCGAGTGATTTTTCCTAGCGGCGGCTTCAAACTAGATATTGTAAATACTCCAGACCGTTTGCCTGTCGAATATTGGTGCGTTCACATTTCTGGATGTGCTTTGCGCTGCGGTTGTAAGCAGGGCTGGTGAGGTGGTTACTACTGCCTTCGCTGCTTCCAATTCCTTTTTCATTTTTTCCATTTTATGGTTGATTCTCTCCTTGACCTGGTGAAACTTCTCCTCGACCTGGTAAACCTTTTCCTCAACGCATTGAATTTGTTCGTTCAGATAAGCTAGCTCCGCTTTTATTTCGGTTGACTGTTTTTGCAAGTCTGCCTTGATTTCGATTGCCTGCTGCTCTAGCTTCGTGGATTGTTCCTCCAGCTTCTGTGTGATATCTGTCTTGATTTCGAATGCTTGTTGGTCTAGCTTCGTTGATTGCTCCTCCAGCTTCTGTGTGATGTCTGCCATGATTTTGAATGCTTGTTGGTCTAGCTTCGCTGATTGTTCATTTAGCTTCGCTGATTGTTCGTTCAGCTTTGCAGTTAAACTGGATGATGGCTTTATATAGGATCTTTAGTCGTTCAATCCATTTCTCGCATATTGGCGAATGTTCTGACGAGAACTACCAGGAATATTCGAGCAATTCTAAATACCCCTTTCAGATATTGATCATGGATCTACTTTGTCGATTCTTGTGCTTTCGAGTACATTCGTTTATGGATCATGATTAATAGTTGTAAACACAATTGCGACAGTTGCTTGCAGAATTGTTTGGACATGTAACAATATATATATACATATATATATATATATATATATATATATATATATATATATATATATATATATACATACATATATATATATATATATATATATATATATATATATATATATATATAAATACATAAAGGATCTAACGAAATTTGTCCATGATGGTCTCAATAATTGCTTCGATTTTCGCCAAATTTTCAGAAATGACGTGCTGTGTAAATATTTCGGCTAGTTTTGTTCATCATCCAAATTGGCTAAGCCAAAAAAAAATGACGGCATTTCTAGATGATAATCTGTGATTTCTGTTCTGATCATAGTGTAGCTCCGAATCACATCAAAACTTGGTATAAAGGTTCGTTAAAGTGTGTGATAATGTTCACAATAAAAAATCCAAAGAACTATCTGAAACGAAGTGGTGGCCGTTCATAGGTTGAAGAACGTGCAAAATTTTGTTACTGTAGTTTTGAACAAACCTTTGAACCAATATTTATGAAACTTAGTAAACATGTAGTGAACATTAAAAAAAAAAAAATCGGGGTCATGTCAGAATATCAAAATGGCAACTAGTCAAAGTTTGAATTTCGAAAGGTCCAATTTATATTGAATTTTTATGAAACCCAAGACGATGATGAGACGTATCAGAACAAAATTCGATTCGACGTAGTGAGCAGTAGTGAGTTTTGCATTGCAGTCAAGAAATTAAACTTTAATATACATGGTACAATGTATTCCAGAAACTGAAATCAAAAAACTGCCACTAAAAAGGGTGGAAGAAAAAATTTTTTGGGAAAAATAGAACCGACTTCAAAATGCCTTAAAAAGGATAAAATAAATTTAGTAAAATATTTGAAAATGAGATCATATGTTAAATATATTGATTTCTCCTGTAACATGTAGGCAGGCGAGTGTCCCGATCAGAAGGGCTTTGTAATCGGTCTAAGGTTTGAAACAACTTTTCTGATTACATGAACCAATGACTGGAATTATACGTCCATAAGTAATTTTTTTGTGGTTGGATGGTGAATTTCATTTCCGCATAGAGTGTGGCACTCCCATGCTCGCAAGCGAATGAACTACCCACTAACACCTCCCCTGCCCACCCGAGAACCCAGCCTGGAACCGTTTGACACATTACTTCGGGCCAGGTCTCGTTTTGTTACGCCCGAGGCGCCTTCAAGCTGGGGGATCCCTCTTCTAGCGGGAGGGGAGAGCGGTAGAGGAATTTCCAGACAAGCGATCCCCCAGCCCCAACGCCCCCGGCTGCTGTGAGTCCCTTTTATCTTTTAGAATTACCCGAACATAATGTGCCACCTGGTTCCATTTGTCAACCGATTCGAGCTCACCGCGACTATTATATCCGGGGTGAGCTCTGTCATCTCCCTGTAGAAATCCCTTCGCAGCCTGTCCCATTTTATGCACGCAAAAAAATGTGTGGCAGGCATTGTCTTCCTCTCCTGGGCAAAACCGACAATCAGGGGACCGTAACTTACCAATCTTGTGCAGGTAAGACCGAATACACCCACGCCCGCTCAAAAGCTGGGTCAGATAGAAGTCAGTCTCACCATGCCTTCGATTTAGCCACTGTCTTACATCCGGGTTGGGGCGTGCAGTCCACCTTCCCTTCGTGCAATTCACTCAAAACTGCTGCCAATCGTTGAGTGAGCGCTGTCTCTCTTCGCGGACAACCACCTCTTTCGCGTGCTCGTTTTGACGCAGGTAAATAGAGCGGCGCTCTCTAGCAAGGAGGGCAACAGATTTCACGCCTGTAATAACTCTCACTGCCGAATCAGAGACTGCCGGATATGAAGATGTAATCCTCCGTGCTCCTCTTTTCTGTACCTATGCCAAGCGTTTTCGGTATACCTCCTTACTGAGAGCGTCGCCCCATATTTCTGATCCGTACAGTAGCACTGACCCTACAGCACTCATCAAGAGGCATCTTCTTGATGGGCTGGGTCCCCATACGTTGGCCATAAGTCGACTCAGAGCCGGTACTCCCGAAGCAGCCTTCTCAGCTTCGATTCGATTAGTATTTCTCCAATACTGATCATCCTTACTCTAGGGATTCTCTTGTTTGTCAAATTGACCAGTTTTTCATTCAGTGCATTACGATGCCGCATGTTCAACGGTGCGTCCAGCGACCAGAGCCGCAACATCATCCGCATAGCCGATCAAGCGCGACTCATCTGGCATCTCCAGTCTTAGTAGCTTGTCATAAAACACGTTCCACAATGTAATAATCGAGCAGCCGCCTAAGAAAACTCCTCGAAAACCAACATATTCCGGATCCAAATTTCAATTGCGAATTTAAAATAATACTCATCATTTTTAATTTGCAATTGAAATCTGGATACGCCAACCCTCTTTCCAACGGAGCTCTTCCACGATGGCATTTTCGCGATGAGAAGGAACGTGGATGGAAGGGTTGCCGACTGGTTTTTACAACGGTGACGGTGACGACGAGAGCGAACCAGGAGTTGAACACGGGATCTTATGCAGGTCGGATGGCAAGTCATGCGTAGAGAGTTGCATTCGAAACTTGAAACTAAACGTTTTAAGCAACCGAATTGAAGCTCAAACTGCTTGTTATATAAATCGAAGAGGGAGCTATAGTGCTTATAATGGTTCAATATTTATGAATTTTCAATGAAATGCCAAAAATCTTTGAATGATGTGTCGCGGTTTACATTTATGAATCATCTAGTTGAACTTTATAATGCCTACTCGGTGCTAAGTTTATTGTTCGTGTAAGTGGAAGTCGATTAAATGATGAGAATTTAATTAGCCACTTCGTGTTATTTCGCCTTCCTACAGTTGAAAGTGACAAAACAACAGATGAATATATTTTAAATATGTCTGTTATCTCATTCGAAATTGATATTTCGAGACTGATATCTCCGAGTCGCAATTACAGTTCGCGTGCGTGACATCCAGCCTTACCCGTTGCACTTTTCAGTAGTAATTGATAGAAGTTTTGATACAAGAAGAAGAATTTTTTTTGTTTTCAAAAACGAAATGTGCAAAATAGTTTATGTGGTGCAATATTCTTGTGACACATTAAAAGACTGATCACTGCTGTAAACAACGGATTATTTCAGTAATAACCACCAAACGGTGCAAATTGCAATCAAGCAAACTTCGTCCGACCATTTTTCTGAGACATCTTTCGCTTGTGAATTGTCGTCTTGTGAAGCGTTTTTATTGATAGTAAAAAACCAAATCATTTCCTTGGTACGATAAAGATGATAATAGTGCGAGCATCGTCTGCTATAGTTTTGTGTGTGACAAGACTAGTCTCGGTCACGGAATTTTCCCCGTTCATGCCATTCGGTTGAAGGGCTTCGAACGATACAAGATGGTATTGATGGTAAACAAGCGAGGCTAACAGCAACTAGTGGACCTTTGGGTGAACTATTCGATCATGGTTTGGATTCATATTCTACAAGCTTGGTGACAATTTACTTTCTCATTGCTTGGAACTCATGACTTACCACCGATAAGTATGGTTTTTGTGATATGGAATGTGTTGCTCAACTTTTATTTATCACATTTTGAAAAATATGATATTTGTGTCATAGACAGACAAATTTAGACATCAGCGCGATTCTTTGGTTGATACCTTTATGTAAGCTATAGTAGAGGGGAGTCATTTGAATGTTATAAAACCACCAACAGAAGAAGAATATTTGAAGGATGAGCTCTAAGCT
Organism: Odontomyia ornata; assembly: GCA_963969285.1. Lineage (NCBI taxonomy): Eukaryota > Metazoa > Arthropoda > Insecta > Diptera > Stratiomyidae > Odontomyia > Odontomyia ornata. The sequence goes on from OZ017739.1 coordinate 199,152,878, forward strand.
AAAAACAGGACTGTCAGATTAACTGTCGTTTAATAAATTAATTGATCGTCATACCTTATATCGTAATTGTAGAGCAAATGGTTCCTTTAATTTATTCGTTGAATTTGCATTGCATTTATTCGCCGCCCTCTGTACATTTTTATTTGTTTTCACCGAGATAACTTTTATGCGGAATATTTATTGTTGAACAAGACATTTCCAGTCGGAAAAAAGTTAAAAGCTTTCGAAAACTAAATGAAAACATTAAAAAACGTAAGAAAAAATAAAAAACAAATAGGAAGTGCAGGTGTGAAAGTTCATAGATTTTTTGGTATTTTAAAATTTTTCTTTAAATTAATTTCATAATTTTTTATTGAGATTATCCCTATTGAGAGGTATCCTCGCATATAAAGTTAAAAAACCTTGGGCCCTCTTTTCTTAGCCAATCCACGACCGCATTCAAGCGGGCCGGCGACACCTAATCTAATTTCAGATGCGAGAAGGTTCAATTTTATATTCCATCTTCATCCATCCTCCCACTCTCAACCCGTTCCTTCTGATTAATCCAATATTCGTCATTTCTTTCATAATTATTTTTGTTAATTCCTTGGATCAATAATTTTATCGTTGTGCTTAGAAGTTATGTTTAATTTTGATTTGAGTTTATGTGCTGAAAAAGATATTTTCTGATTATGCAATGTATAATTTACTTTATTTTTAATAATGTAGAAACAATAAAATTATGTTGAGATAATGTTAAAAGAAACTCGGTCTTTACTTTTTGAAAACCTCTAACATGGGCTAGCCATCGGGCGCGCTCTTCCTTTCTTTTCGTTACCAGGGGCTCTTGCCGGGTAGAGTGGCCTTCCGCTAGCGTGCCATCGCATAACGCTATAACATAAATTGGCTACGTTGGGAATGGGAAATACATGGCTACGTCAACGTTTGGATCTTGATCTGGTTGGAAGGGTGCGAGGCGGCACCGTTTCCACCTGGATGCCCCACTCTTATAAATAACCTCTTGCTCAATTCCTATCTATTAAAAGATCTCATTACACGTACGACGTACGCCAGAGCAATATAGTAAACAAAAACAAAACATCTGTTCTCTAATTTCATTTGACCATACCAATGCAATTGTCTTCACGCTCAAAGACAAGTTCATTGTTGGTATCTAAAGGGTGTTAGGTTACGATTGCATTGAACTTGACTTTGACTATGCGGATGCATTATCTTCGCACTCAAAGACAATACATTGTTCAGTCAGTTTACAGTCAACAGAAAGATTTTCGCTTTATGCATTTGGATTCCCGTATGGAGAATCCAATTGATATGAATAGGTTTATTTTTTATGAATAAGATAGAATACACATGAGGATATGTATAGATAGGTTTTTTATGAATAAGTTGTAATGCACATTTTTTATGAATAGTTTAGAATGCTCATCACTGATTAGTGCATTTCCGATGTGTAGATTTTTTCTTAATAGATTTACGTAAGTGAAGTTTTTTCTTATAGATTTCAAGGAATGTATGTATTGTACGGTTTTATGCGAAGCGAGTTTTCCTTACCAATGCATTTTTAGCATAAGAGTTTTTTCATTATAGTTTTCTATTGGACTATAGATTTTTAGCTTGTTAAGATTTTTGTATAAATAGGCTAAGGGAAAGTAAAGAAAATACAGTCGTTTGATATACCTTAAACTGGCCACTCGCCTTGTATATTTATTCGGAAACTGGCATTGCTGCCTAAATTTAATCTGGCCTTATAGCCTAACAGTCTGGCATTCTGCCTAAACCAAATTGGATTATCAATCAGGCTTATAACGCCTAGTATTCCGGCACTCGTTTGCCTCAACTACATGCGCACCTAGAAGCCACGACTATCCTTGCTACTAAATTTATACTTCTAACACAACATGGCGATCCTGCGACCTGAACTTGGAGAATTAAATGAACTACAAGAAAAGCCCGAAACAGAAGACTATTCAGAGCAATCCGAGCGGATAATCAATTCGTGGTTTGCGGAAAAATATGAACCACATGTACCAGATAAGACAAACGAAATACCCCCTATGTTCCAATAAAAAAGAAAAAATTTATTGAATACTGAAATTTATAAAATTTATTTTATAAAATACTAACACTGACGCCAAAACCAATCATCAAGAGGAAACAACGAGGAGAACAAGCGTTTAAACGACGCAAAGAAATAGCAGTACTCTATAAAGAGTATCGCCTTACCTGGGTTATCAAAAACAAAAATGCAGAAATTAAGAGAATGTTAAGAAAAACTTAAAATAAAATTATAAATGTAATAATATTTCTTATAATGAGTCTCGTAGATTCAAATTTACACTGGCAATCAGCCTACCTACATTATTGTAATTATTTGAATGTTTTTCCTTTTTGGAATCTTTTGATGAGCAAAAAGGTTTATTAAGAAAACCATTGTTAAAGAAGTAAATAATGTCCAAATCTACCCAGTTGTCAGTCATCATAAAACTCAGTAAGAATAGAAAAAGAACTTTAGGCAATTTATTGGAAAATAAACCATATTCCCCCATATCTTTATATCAAAAGATTCACAGTTGTTACAAACCACCGACCTTCAGTATCTCTATTTGTGAGTTAAAATCCGTCTCCAAAATTAACTAGAACCCGCTTAAATCTTATGGACTATGATTTTGACATTATATATAAACAAGGTAAAATAAACACAAATGCAGATGCTTTATCGCGTATAAAAATAAATTCGAATGATTTAAAAGAAATGATACCTAAAACAATAAACGTTATAACACGTAGCAAAACAAAAAAACCAACAAACCCTGTGACCACGGCAACAACTACCTCCAACATCGAGCCTGATCAACCCAATATGTGGGAAGGTACTTCAATTTCTGACATAAGAAATTTGCCAATACTAAAATTTGAGCTCATTAAAAATGAAAATAATAAAAGTTTGACAACTACAATGATAATAAAAGAAAAAGATATGATAATCGTGAAGTATAGTGATAATCCATCCTTAGACTTAGGTCAGGTTTTGGAGAAACTAATACTAGAACTATCAATAAATAGTATCACGAAGATAGGCCTATCTAAAAATGATGAAATATTCAAATACATAAGTAAAAACGAATTAATCGATATATTTAATAAAAAGCATGCAAAAGTAATAAAAAATAGGCAAATAAAGTACAAATAATATTATATAATCCCCCGAGACACGTTGAACAAAAGGCCGATCAAATAAGATTGATCAGCGAATATCACAAGTCAAGGTGTGGAGGTCACACGGGTATAACAAGAACCATAGCAAAACTGAAACAAAAATATACGTGGAAAAATATGAACAAAATGGTTAAAAATATAATACAACAATGTGAGACTTGTAATAAAAACAAAATAACAAGACATACTAAAGATCAATTAACAATCACAGATACACCATCAAAATCATTCGAAGTCGTATCTATTGATACAGTAGGCCCATTACGCATCTCAAATGGATTTAGGTAGATACTTACAGCACAATGTGAACTTACTAAATTTTTTGAAGCCATACCAATCCCTACCAAAGAAGCTAACGTAGTAGCAAAAGCAATAGTTGAAAACATTATCCTAAGATACGGTCATTTTAAAACTATCGAGACGGATAGAGGTACTGAATTCGTCAATGACCTATTCCAAAACATCTGCAAAACTTTGAACATTGAACATAAAACATTCACCCCATACCACCATGAAACATTAGGGTCCCTAGAAAGAAATCACAGAGTACTAAATGAATATCTGCTCACCTTTTGTGAAGATAACGAATGGCATAACCACATCCCTTTCTACACTTTCGACTACACCACACCCCATAGTGAGACAAATTACACACCCTACGAATTAGTTTTTGGTCGATTGTCAAGCCTTACCAGCGACTACGATAACTCTACACCCATCTACAATTATGACAGTTACCTGACAGAACTTAAAACTAGACTATACAACGCACAACAGACCGCTTACAAAATCTTAAGGGAATCAAAATCAAAAAGGGTACTATCAAATAAACACAATATAAATCCATTAAAACTCCAAACAGGGGACTGGGTATATTTGAAAACTCAAAGAAATAGTAAATTAGATAGTCCATATGAAGGACCATACCAAGTAGTTGAAACTCAAGGAGTAAACTCTGTCATAGAGAAAAACAACAAAAACTTATTGATTCACAATAATAAATTAAAAAAGAAATTAGTATAAACAAAATATTATATAGACTCACAACAAACCTAGAATAAATTCAAAATTTCTAAGAAATAAGTATGTTACACGGCAAATATTGTAATAACCATTGTACAAAAAAAAAATTTTTTTTTTTTCAAAAAAAAAATTTTTTTTTTATTTTAGGACCGAGGTGTAATATGCATCGAAAATTTTTCAGTTCAAACTCTAAATCCTAATCACAATTGCAATGAATTTACATTTTAAAGTCCAAATTAAATTCCTATCAAAATTCCAATTCAAATATTAAAATCCTATTCGAATATGTAAATAACCTCTTGCTCAACTCCTATTTATTAAAAGATCTCATTACACGTACGACATGCGCCAGAACAATATAGTAAACAAAAACAAAACATCTGTTCCCTAATTTTATTTGACCATGCCAATGCAATTGTCTTCACGCTCAAAGACAAGTTCATTGTTGGTATCTAAAGGGTGTTAGGTTACGATTGCATTGAACTTGACTTTGACTATGCGGATGCATTATCTTCGCACTCAAAGACAATACATTGTTTATAGAAGGGTCAGTTTACAGTCAACAGAAAGATTTTCGCTTTATGCATTTGGATTCCCGTATGGAGAATCCAATGGATATGAATAGGTTTATTTTTTATGAATAAGGTAGAATACACATGAGGATATGTATAGATAGGTTTTTTATGAATAAGTTGTAATGCACATTTTTTATGAATAGTTTAGAATGCTCATCACTGATTAGTGCATTTCCGATGTGTAGATTTTTTCTTAATAGATTTACGTAAGTGAAGTTTTTTCTTATAGATTTCAAGGAATGTATGTATTGTACGGTTTTATGCGAAGCGAGTTTTCCTTACCAATGCATTTTTAGCATAAGAGTTTTTTCATTATAGTTTTCTATTGGACTATAGATTTTTAGCTTGTTAAGATTTTTGTATAAATAGGCTAAGGGAAAGTAAAGAAAATACAGTCGTTTGATATACCTTAAACTGGCCACTCGCCTTGTATATTTATTCGGAAACTGGCATTGCTGCCTAAATTTAATCTGGCCTTATAGCCTAACAGTCTGGCATTCTGCCTAAACCAAATTGGATTATCAATCAGGCTTATAACGCCTAGTATTCCGGCACTCGTTTGCCTCAACTACATGCGCACCTAGACGCTATATTAATCTCTACGTAAGCCATGACTATCCTTGCTACTAAATTTATACTACTAACACAACAACCCTAATTCGATTATATTCTACAACAATGCAATATATCGAATAATCCCAAATTCCTCAATAACAGCTGGTGTGGAATCATCCTGTTCTTATTTCGGTTTGCAGAACTCAGTTTCCGCGCCGAAACATTGGTCCGTCGAGCCAGATTTTGGTTGCACTTAAGTTCCTACTATTGTCCTTAACTGCAACAAAATCCTTGCCCTATTGGCTGCTGCGTGTAATCCTGGACATCGCTTTCTGCAAGAGGTCATCTAGGACTCGTCACTCAGGTTGCAACTTTATTGTTCCTAACTGCGATCCTCCGACATCGTCATTGCAGTGCACCTAGGACTCGTCACTCAGGTTCCAGATTCATTGTTCCTGACTGCGATCCTTCGACATCGTCATCGCAGTGCACCTAGGATTTGACACTCAGGTTCTGCGCACGAGCATCTGTGGGGATTACCATCGTACAAATTCACACTTGCCTGCCATCAAACTCATTAAGATGAATATAAATTCACTGTTAGAAGACCAACAGCGTTTAGCTGGCTCCCTAGAAAATCTGGAGAGGAATTTGAGAAAGGACAGTGCTTCTCGAAAGGATGCACAATACTTCGACACGAAACAGGGAATTATTCAAGATCTTTGGAATAAATTTGAATTAAACCACGCTGACTTAAAATCTACACTTGATACTTGATACTTTACTGAACATTTGTACGAAGCTACAAGCAAACAGTACGAAAAAACCAAATCTGCCTACACTGAAGCTCAGACGCATTATGTTCCACCTTTGAAACCTACCGAAGTGCTATCTAAAGCTACAATGCTAGTACCAACATTTACTGGAGCTAACGCACCTTCGATGATAGCTCCTGACAACAACGTCCCGACGTTTGCCTTGAACAATTGAGCCGAACCCATTCCGGCGACTACCTACCAATATAATTGGCCACCGAGCAACATGCCAAGATTACCAGCAATAGCCATTCCAACGTTTAATGGTGATTTTAAGGAATGGAGGAGGTTTTATGACTTGTTCAAGACAGTCATACATGATAATTACAACCTAGCACCAATACAAAAAATGCAATATCTCCTGAGTTACCTAGAAGGAGAAGCCAAAGATTCCGTTTCGCATCTGCAACTAGATGCACATTAAACTACGATACAGCGATCATAATATTACAGCAGCGATTTTCAAACAACAAAAAGATGGCTATGGCATATCTTGATAGCATATTCGACATAAAGAAAGTAGAGCATAGGAGTGCAGCGGGAATAATCAACATGTTCAACGTTTTGCGGAATTGTCTCGCGGCACTGAAAAGTATGTCTTTTAACACGGATCAGTGGGTTCCGATCATAATTCATACTGCGATGCGAAAGCTTGACTCTGAAAGCATCCGCATGTTCGAAGACTCTTTAAGCAACCACAAGGAAGTGCCATCAGTTCAACAGCTCTACGATTTCCTTTTGAAAAGACATGAAGTCTTAACAACAATCAAACCACAGCCCCACGAACAGCACACCAAGAAACGAGCTTTCACTACAATGACAAAACCAACCTGTACATTTTGCAAGGAGCAGCATTTCATATATCGCTGCGGCAAGTTTAAGGAACTCTCCACTGAAGATCGCCATAAATTCATATCGTCGAATGAATTATGCCAGAATTGCCTCACTCACGCCAAAAGCATCAAATGCAAAAGCTCACGTAGAAGCTTTGAGTGCAATAAACCACACCACACGCTTCTGCATTTCCCAAACATTAAAGCTATTACCTCCAATATTGCTACAAATGAATCTTGCCAGCCATCGGCTCCTGCAGTGAATACTAAGGAAGTGAATGTGACTGTTCTGCTCCCAACAGCTTTAATAAATGTACAAACGAGTACTGGACAACAAATCTTGCTACGAGCCCTCATTGATCAAGGCTCTCAATCATCCTTCATTACTTCAAAGGCAGCGAAGAGGCTAGGACAAAAAAACCAAAGTATTTTTGCAACGATCTCCGGTATTGGTGAAACAGAAACATCGACTGTACGAAATCAAGTCTACATGTCTATAGCACCTTCCAATCGACATTTACCTTCCTAGTCGAAGCATTAATCATGCCAAAACTTACAACGATATTACCAGAAGATCGAGTGATTTTACCTAAGTCTAGTAAGATCCCAGAACTAAGGCTAGCAGATCCTAATTTTGCCTCCCCGGGACAAATTGATGTCATACTTGGAGCAGAGGTACTAGAAGAAATAATTGAAGAAGGCTTACGGAAAACAGATCCGTTACTAGCCCGAAAAACGAGGCTTGGCTGGATTTTATCAGGTAAAACCATGTCCAAGGCTAAAAGAAGTGCAAAAGAAATAACAGCTTGCATCTCAATGACTGAATTCCATAAATCTGTGGAAAAGTTCTTTGAGATGGACAATGAAGATCACGAAAGAAAGCCTTCAATCGCTGAAGTTCGATGCGAAGAATATTTTTAATCAACATTTGATAGAGATAATCACGGAAGGTATACAGTTCAGCTCCCATTCAAAGATGATATTAACATAAAACCACTTGGAGAATCTCATATTATAGCCTTATTAAGATACAAGCAAGTCGAGAAAAGACTGAAAAGGGATCCAAAATTGAAAAAAGAATACCAAAAGTTTCTTCAGGAATATGTTGAGCTCGGACACATGGAAAAAGTTGTTCCTACAGCGGAGATACTCGAAACGTTTTTTACTTACCTCACCATCAAGTATTTAAAGAATATAGTACTACGACCAAAATCCGAGTCGTATTTGATGCATCAGCAACTTCCTCAGAGGGTCCTAGCTTAAATGATCTGCTTTATACTGGTGCCAAGTTACAGCAAGACCTAGCCCAAATCTTATTGAGATGGAGAAAACATAAGTACGTTTATACCGCAGATATTGAGAAGATGTTCCGACAGATCATTTTAGCAAAGCAAGGTAGAGACTACCAACGAATCCTTTGGAGGGACGAAAACTCGAAAACAGTTATCGAGTATCAGCTGAAGACAGTTACATATGGCACAGCATGTGCCACCTTTTTGGCTGTAAGATGTCTTATTCAGCTAGCAAAGGATGATGGACACATGTATCCACACGCGACTAAAGCCCTTCTAAACGATTTTTATGTCGATGACATGCTCAGTGGGGTAGATTCCAAAGACGAGGCAATAAAACTACAAAGGGAAATCACATGCCTACTGAAACAGGGTGGATTTAACCTTAGAAAATGGGCTAGTAATCATCCAGAGCTATTGGCAGCTATCCCTGAAGATGCAAAAGAGAAGGGACTACTTCAAATAACTGAAGATGCATCGCTTAAAACATTAGGGGTTCATTGGAATCCCAGTAAAGACGAATTTCAATTTAAGATTCTAACATTTGAAAAAGGTCGAAAGCTAACAAAACGACGATTATTGTCAAACATTGCCACTATTTATGACCCACTACAATGGCTGGCTCCAATCACTATACGAGAAAAAATACTTATGCAAGACGTCTGCAAAACTGGACTGGATTGGGACAACCAGCCTTCCGAAGAGATAGTGAAGCGCTGGAATAGCTTCGAAACGGATTTAGCAAGCCTGGAAAACATAAAGATACCACGATGGGTTCACTACACTTCTAAAGCCAACATAGAGCTTCATGGCTCCTGCGATGCTTCGGAAGTTGCCTATGCCGCAGTTGTGTACAGCAAGTCAATCTATAACTTTGGAGCTATCAGAACAACTTGACTTTGCGCAAAAACTAAAGTTACGCCACTGAAATCAAAAATATCACTTCCAAATCTTGAGCTTAACGCAGCTGCTCTTCTCTCAAATCTTCTGCATCAAACAGCTAATACTATGGGCTTGACTAACGTACTAATTTTCGCTTGGAGTGATTCAACGATAACACTGGCATGGCTGAAGAAGGAACCATCTTCATTAGATACCTATGTCGCGAACAGAGTTTCCAAGGTACAGACTTCAGATGGTGGGAAGTGGCAATGGAATTATGTGAGATCAGACGAAAATCCCGCTGTTTGTGCTTCTAGAGGAATAAGTCCGAAAGAATTACACAACCATAAGTTATGAATCCCGCTGTTTGTGCTTCTAGAGGAATAAGTCCGAAAGAATTACACAACCATAAGTTATGGTGGAGTGGTCCCAGTTGGTTGTTACAAACGGCTAACATCGAAACCCCTATTAAAATTGCATCAACATGCACAACAAAACAAGAATTCGAGCTTCTGGAACGCTACTCCAGTATACAAAAATTGACAAGAATCTTTAGTTTCTGCCTCAGCTTCGCCGACAATCGTAGAAAGCCAAGTCATGAGAAGAGGATCGGCATCTTACAACCCATTGAGCTCCAAAGCGCACATCTCAAAATCATCTCCATCATTCAACGACAAGAGTTCTTTGAAGACATAGCTGATTTAAAGGCAAATAAAGGAGCCAGCGCCAAAATACGATCACTCAATCCTTTCATAGACGAGATGGGAATCCTTCGAGTTGGAGGAAGACTCCGAAATGCAAACATTTCGCTGGACGCGAAGTTCCCCATTCTACTACCGCAACGCAACCATTTAACTTACCTGATTGTTAGGGAGGCACTGTAGTGAATAGATAAATTCAAAAGCCCGTGAAGGACTGCAGCGATGGTCTGCTGCCTCGGCAGAGGAAGATGTAAGTATCCGCCGAGAATGCCCTTGTCTGGGGACGCGTGAATGCGCTGGCAGGCTAGCATTGCGGTGTCGTGGGGCGGGTTCATTCCCCCAGCACAAGGACCCACTACAAAAGAATTTCGCATTCACAAATTTCTGGGGTCGAAAAAGAAAGGCGGCCGAAGTCGCAAAAATTGTGGGCAACCATACCGAGAGAAAATCACTTGTTCAGAGAACAAGTGAAACAAGTAAAAATGGGCGGACTTAGGGTAACTTCGTCTTTACCCGAGGAGGCTCATGGCCCACAAATAAGAGAGGGGCAACCAGGTGGTGATGGAGCCCCCACGCACCCGCCCAACCGGATCAAAATCCATAAATGTTGTAGTGGCCAGGTATTCCTCTTCTGAGTGGAAAACTCATACAACTTAACTTGCATGAGTCTTCCCATCAGAGGAGAAGTACCCCGGTGACCAATTTATGCCATAGAATTATGCAATTCGATTACATAACCCTATGTCATAAAGAGGCACCTTGCTCGGGCCACTCAACCCCCGAAGTCACCTGAAACAAAAAGAGGTTAGTTAATGCCCGATGGCTGGCTCATTTGTGGCGTGGAGAGCCTAGCATCGTACCGGGTCCTATACCCGGTCAGAGGAAAAGGAACGGAAAGACCGACGGTTCATTTTAACTAATCATTGTTTTTATTTTCTTGTTAAAAATACATGTGTATTCCATTTTGACTTATCGCAATGCATATATTATGGAAATGGTAATGTATCTAGAAAAATTCAGTCTCAACTACTTTCGCTATAAAATTTTCCTGTCAGATTGCTTTTCGCTATCCAAATTCAAGTAATTTATTTCGATTTTTAATTATTGTTTGTCACCTATTTCTTCTTCGCTTCAAGTTCAAATGACCCAGTAAAATTTATTCGAATTATTTTTAACATTATCTTTCATTTGTTTTTTTTTTTCTTTTTTAATTAAGGCACGAGTAATTTTTGATTCATATGAAGGCGACGTATGTAACTCATAAAATAGACAAAAAATTTGCATACAACGGGATTTTCGGTAGTAAATATAGCAAATAGTAGAAAAAATAATATAATAAATTATTTACAAAAACTGGGTACTTACCCACATGGTCCGTCGAGCGCTCGATGACGATGCAGGTTTTAAATTGATCGTTGCTATATAATTCACCTAGAGATACAAGTTTATAACCCGTTAAAGCAATACGATTTTCAGACACTACTAATAATGCACACTTATAGGATCGACAAATCCGTATCGCTCGTAGAATTGATCTTGTGGTGATTGTTGGGGAAAGATGATGAGGTGAAAGTAACAATCGCTCCACCACGTGACGAGGATGATGATTGCACTGCTGCCAATCTATTAGCGGTGGATGACGAAGACGATGGGGCTGCCGCGTTTACAGGAGTTTGCGCAGGATATAAATCGTCGTACTGACTTTGCAGTTGTTGTTGTGACTGATTGTGTGAATGATGACCACTACTACCACCTGTTGTGGATTGATTTGCAGAAGAGATTGCACTTAAATTCTGACTCCCGCTGCTGCCCGTATTTGCAGTCGGTTGTTGGTTCGTGCTGCTTGTAGCGTTGCTTGTATGACCGCCCTGTATGTGAGGGCGACTCGAAAAGTCGTAATTCGACGGAAAATGCGAAGTTTTCATTTGTATTTTATTCAGAATATGAACAAGAATTTCTTTCTCAATATTCTCTTAAAATGTGACAAGTAACGATTTCTTTGATTAATAGAATCGATGTGGAAAAATAATTCAATTGATAAATGTGCGCGTGGGGGAAGTTAAATGTATATTTCTTATGAATATTTTGTTTTCTTCTTCTATTAGGAATGATAGCACAGTTTTATTTAAATTTTATAATTTTACTTTCATTAATTCGATTATTTCATGCACTAAATGAATTATGGGTGTGGTTTCACTTATTTGACTATACTTAGGATAGTTATATCTTTTCTTCAACTCTAAGAAAAATTTTTCTTCAAAGGGGCACACAAACGGGACTCGTTCCCGGAGCTCAGAATATCCAAAAGGGGTCCACAAGCAAAGGCTATACGAAGCTCGACGACCGCCGAAATCGAAATCGAAATCTCGACGGCAATGGCTCGTTTTGTTTTCTTTGACGTTTTATTTGTGTGAATTCGCTTTTCTCTACACGCACAAATCACACACACCCGCACAAAGTTTGCACGCATACCCACACTCGCGCTTGGAATTTATATGATAATAGAGAACCGTTAAAGAACTCTAATCTTTAACTGGGAGAAAGATTTGTCTAATTTTCACGGGTAACGGAGTTCTCATGCAAAAACTGCTTGCATAGAAATGGCAAATCAAACAAAACATAACTCTAACGACGGCGATAGGGCGTACATCCTCGCGGATGCTGCATCAACCAGAGCCAAAGAGATGATGATAATTCACTGGCAATCGACGGCTCTCAGCTTAATCCACGCACTATTGACCATCAGTCCAATGATTTCACTTTCCACTCACGAATTACACTTCGTCAATTGTGCAATAGAACATGAATTATCTCACTAGGAAAACTACATAAACAACACTATTCCTATTTTCATTGTTTTATTGCAGCCACTATCCAACCGCAATGTTCTATCACACACTAATCGAATCTTTTCCTCATATCGCTTATTATGATTGTCCAGTTGCTGGTGGACTTCGCGCGACGTGCCCGCGGTGACGATCAGCAAGAGACTCTGTAGATCTGGATGCTGTTGATGTTATTGTAGCTGTTGTTGATGTTGAATTGGACCGAACATTTTCATTATGTGATCAATTCAAACTGCACGCAAATGTATAGCGGCAGGTTGTGGAGCTTAAATGGTTTGTGCGACACGCCTGAATGTAAATGTGCATCCGCGGATGGGATGCATGGAATACCAAGTTGCGTTGAGTAGATTGTTCACTGATAAGATTGTTACTAACAATTCTATGAGTGTAAATGTATATTTTGTATGTCTAGGATTACGATGAGCTGGGTGAGAGAATGTGTGTTTTACATACTTTCAAGTCATAGTAGGATTTTTTAGATGGAAATGATTTGCTGGTTGTGTAGTGAATTAGTAGATCTGGTCTATATTATGCATGAATTTTCTTTTATTTATAGCCACATTTTTATTTATAGCCACATTTTTGGTTGTTGAAAATTTTAAAGAAGGCCTTGGATATTTTAAAGAATTCTAAACTGCATAATCATTAATGCCTATATAATTACCATGCTGTAGGGATGAAGGAGATAGGAAAGTTTTAGAGCAGTTTGATAGGGTAACTGCTCTATTACTACAGCACACATAAAAACCAATCACGGAGGCCTTCGGCTCGTTCAGAATTATCTACGGATGAGACACTGGGTAGTAAACGATCAAAAGGTTATCCGATATGAGATCCGTCGTTACATAACCTGCTGTAAATTCGCAAACAGAGCTAATGAGCAACTAATGGGTAACGTATCCGCCGTACACATCACTCCATCAAGTGCATTCTCACACTGTGGTGTAGACTATGCAGGACCCTTTAGTACAAGAATGTCTAAAGGACGAGCATGAACGATCCTCAAAGGATACATCGCCCAGTTTATCTGTATGGGGACAAAAGCTATTCACCTGGAGCTTGTAAGTGATCTTTCGACAGAAGCCTTTCTGGCGGCGTTTAAGCGTTTCATCAGTCGAAGAGGGCTCTGTCAGGAAATATTTAGCAACAATGGAACGAACTTTGTAGGAGCGAGGAATGAAATGGATAAAGACGTCCAAAAAGCCATTGAAAGATCCACAAGCGATTTAGCACGAATAACAGCCAAAGATGGAGTCTCCTGTAATTTTATACCTGTTGCTACGCCCCATTTTGGAGGCTTATGGGAAGCTGGAGTGAAGTCCGTCAAAGGGCATATCAAACGAGTATTTGACGAGGCCAAGATAGTTCCAACCTTTGAAGAATTCTTCGCGATACTTTGTCAAATAGAAGCCTGTCTCAATTCAAGGCCGATTACACCCCTATCCAGTGATCCAAATGACTTGGAAGCTCTGACACCTGGTCATCTTTTGATTGGACGCCCATTGCCAGCTCTACCAGAACCAGATAGATCACTGAAAATTCTACATAAACGTTGGCAGATGCTCACTGCAATGCATCAAACATTCTGGAACAGATTGACAAATGAATATTTGCACACTCTTCAACGACGCACGAAATGGACTGAGCACCAAGAAAATATCAAAATTGGGGAATTAGTCCTTATAAAAGAAAGAGACATGCCACCGACCAAATGGCCCCTTGCCCGAATTCATGAAGTACAACCAGGAACAGATGGTAAAGTACGAACAACTACGGTCAAATACAGCGGAAACAAATTCAAGAAGGTCGCGATCATCAATCTCTGTCGTCTTCCTGTCGAGATCTCCGAGGATAGTGCACCGAAGCAAACACAAAGGTCTGAAGAATCCCAAGCTCACATAGCATTGCATGATGAGCAACGAGTTGACCCTCCAACTAAGCCAGTTGAAGTTAGACTTCAAACTACGCCTGTTCGAACCAAATCTAAAGCTATGCCTGTTCAAACCAGACCTCAGTCTATACCTCTTCAAGCCAATCCTCAGAAACGAAAATGTGACGCATTCCACCAAATTAAAATAAACAAGCCGCCTAAAAAGAAAATGAGAATTGCTCCTTCCACCTGGGCAACAAAGCTTTTGAATCTAGCCCTTCTCATGTTTTCCCTATTAACTCTGGGTCTGGCTAATTCTACGAATGCCAACTACGAGGTTATCAGACCTAAAGGAGGGTTCTACGTTGAAAGACTGGGCAATGTTCATGTTTTACGTGGGAATCTCAGATTAGAAGTAAATTTTCCCATAAACACAACTCTACAAGATGAGAAAAGTGTTATATCTACCCTGAAGGAGGTCAAGAACATGTGCTATCAGACAAGAGATTTATTGGAGATAACGCACTGTGAAGCACTCGTACAACATATGGAGTCAAGATAGTTTGAAATACTTAGCTATATCCGGGAAATCAAGGCTATTTCGAATCTTCAAATATCTTCAAAACTGTGAATCACCAAGGCATGCTCTTAAACACGAAAATATCACAGTCGAATAATATGACCATGATTAAACTAAAGAATCTCGGGGAAAAATTAAACCAAGTAATCGGCGCTGTCAATGGAATGAAAAAATGGTACACACAAATCGATCACACCAGGCTCAGCATTCAAGTATTATCAACATATCTTACGGCAATAGATTATAACGACGATATAAGCCTAAAGTATTCAAAATTAACAAGAGCCATGTATGGTCACGAGAGCACCCTTAATTTCATTTCGCTAAATACCATCAACACTATGATACAAAATACCAACCAAAAAAATGGTTTTGCTTTCGAAATTCTACGGAGCCCTCAAAAGCAAATATCCCTAAAACGAAGTAAGGAGGGAGCCTCAGTTTATGGATATTTCACGATAATTGAAAATACCAGATCCGATCTCATCCACATAACGGCTGTTCCACATAAACAAGATACATATCGTTACATCATGATATATGGAGGGCCTCCCACAATCGCAGTAAACTTTGATCGTCAAGTTTATTTCACTCTGAACCAAGAAGAATTAGACGCATGCAAGTCCGAGGAAGAGCTACTGATATGCTCACCTGGAACGACCACCAACATGATGACAAAACCTAACTGCATCCTGGATGAGATCTACAACAGGTACAACCGAATCATGTGCCCCACATTTAGCACAAGCAGCGAACGTACATTGTGGAAGAAGCTTAGGATGAAGAACACATGGCTTTTTGTTGCTGATCCGCCAGTTCCCGCACACTTAATCTGCAATGGCCAACGGCAGGAAATCGTATTGACAAATGTAGGAATAAGATGCACAGCAACAAACTGTATTATAAAAACCAAAGAAGTCACGATTCGGTCATCACTTAACAAGGAAATGACTGTTTTAAGTTCCTTCATCAAAGAGATTCTACCTGAGAAGTTTAACACAATCACACAACAGCCAGCATCTGCAACCTCTGAACCGATCACCAAATTATCTCAGCAGGTTTTCACGAACGAGGTTTTAAACCTTCAGGAACCTGTAAACACACTGCAGAAAATTAAGGAACACACGGTGCCAGCAGCAGCCACAATACTTGTTACTCTGCTATTACTACCAATCGGTAACTCATTAAAAAGAAGATGCCAAACGTACCTTCTACGAATAAGGAAATCTACAGGACAAACCGAAGACCATCCTGGAACTGCTACCTCACTTAGGGACAGATTCAACAGCATCATCACTCGCGCCCGCCCAACATGTTCAGCTCCTGAACAAAGTACAGCAAAATAAATTACATATGTCCAAATTCTTCCTATTAAGTTTAGATGCAAGCCAGCACAATTTTCAATTTTATTATTTTTGTAACGTATTGCCCATAGTTCAATATTCTTAATTGATGTAAATGCCATCTTGCAATTCCTTAGAGTCAACATTCTTAACTTAAATACTACGTTGCATCATTATGCGATCAATCAAAATTTCATATTTTCGATTATTGCTGGCTTGCACATTTTGGGTTAACGAACTTGATTGCAATTGAAATAATTTAATGATGATTGTAGAAAAAATTATTATAAATACCTTTGATTTATGAATAAAGAATCACTTGCAAAGTATTGTTCACAGCATACAAAACGTGTTTATTTTCCCAGTTTCCCAGTTTACCCTAATTCGATTATATTCTACAACAATTGAATATATCGAATAATCCCAAATTCCTCAATAACAGCTGGTGTGGCTGGTTTTTTGAGGAATCATCCTGTTCTTATTTCGGTCTGCAGAACTCAGTTTCCGCGCCGAAACAGGGTCCTTGTGCTAGGGGGAAAGAACCCACTACACGACAACTCAACACTAGCCTGCCAGCGCATCCACGCGTCCTTAGACAAGGCCAATCTCGGCGAATACTATCATCCTCTTCCGCCAAGGTAGCAGACCATCGCTGCAGTCCTTCACGGACAATTTTATCTACCTACTTTCACTACAACAGGTCTGAACCAAGGATGATAAATCCCTGGGCAACACACGATGTTACTTCCATCCTTTGTTGGCCCTGTGTCGTGTCGTAAAGCAGGCTTCGGTCCTTCAGATAGTCCTTCAATAGCCGCATTAAATATTCTGGAACTTGAAAGGGGGTTTTCAGCTTATCAAGAATCTATCTAGCGGAGTTGAATCCGTTCCTAACGTCGATAGCTTTTATAGATTCTGTGAAAACTTACTGTGCCGCAAGGGCGGACAGACAAACGACAGATAGGACGCGAAACTAGTAGGACTTTGTAAAATTTGTTTTACAGAGCCCTAAAATGACCTCAAACCGTTTCAAAAATATGAGAGAATGCATATCAATTCCGATATATATAACTCAATATCATAATAATTTTTAAATCAAACCTTTCCAAAATCTTTGTCAAATATGCCTTACCTATTTTATATTGATGATCAAAAATTGTATTATGATTAAAAATTTCAAAGTGCTTCATTATTCCTTCAGGGTAAGGTAAGTACTCTGCTGATGTAGTCCAACAAAACGCAACTGTTCCTTAATATCGTTAAATACTAGGTGATAATTTTTTTAGAAACGTTCTTTGTCAGCATCGCTTCATCAAACACCTTTTAACTTGCACTATGATTAAGTTCCCTGCAATAAGGTTTAGATTTTTATGGATAGCGAAAACATTACACCGATTATAATTATATCCAATGCTCAAATATGCATCTCGTACGGAATCTGGGATTTGACGTTCACACAGAGAAGCTCAAGACCTCTCCTTTACTATTCACATTGATATCCCACTATGATCCAGAATTTTTTAATCATGTCACTGTATGATCATTGATATTCATTTTTAATATGACATCATATACCTCCGGAACAGTGGACTCTTGTTTTAGATTTTACGTCCTGAGAATGTTACAGCTAAGATCAATATCTACCTGACAATGTTAGTTCGTTTGTTTTATATTGAGGCAAGATGGCTTTTTCGGCCACTCTTGAGTGCTCAAAACTTGTTTAGTGATCTTTGATTATGTAGATAAGAATGCCTGTAAAGGATTTGCAGCGGTGACCTGCTGCCTCAGAGAACCAAATGTTGGTGCTCACTCGAATCGACTTGGTCCAGGGACGCATGTATGCGCTGGCAAGCTAGCGTCTGCGGTGTCCTGGGGCGTGTTCTTTCCCCAAGGATCAAGTTACACTACAAATTATTTCACACACACGAACTTCTGGAATGACAACAAAAAAGGAAGCGCAAGAAGCCTAGGTATGAACCAAAGATCATATTGTTACATGTACAAATAATTCTGCGAGCTACTGTCGCAATTGTTTTCATCATCATTAAGAACGTCAACGAATGAATTTACTCGAACCCAACAAGCATGATCAACATCTGCAAGTGACGTCACTCCATTCATGAACTTGCTCGAACCT
The DNA here is from genome assembly GCA_963969285.1 of Odontomyia ornata. Lineage (NCBI taxonomy): Eukaryota > Metazoa > Arthropoda > Insecta > Diptera > Stratiomyidae > Odontomyia > Odontomyia ornata. The sequence goes on from OZ017739.1 coordinate 199,171,546, forward strand.
ACCAGGTACCTCTCGGTAGAACATTCGCCCATGTACGAGAAATGGGTGAATAGGTAGAGACCCTATATAAAGGCGAGCTGAATGAATGGGGGGATCATTCATTCGACCGCGAGAAGAACTGCGATTGTGTGTGGGAAGCGATATTCTTCGAGTAGTAGGAAAGTGTGTTTCGTAATAGTGAAGTAATTTAGAAGACAATTGCGATAATAAATTTATGGACAAGTGTTAGATAATTTTAATAGTGACAATTAAAATTAGTGAAAGTGTTAACTGATTATTGTGCATTTTATTTAATTGAATAAACTCTTTTAACTTAAATTAAAAGACATTGCGTTTTCACTTTCCCGGAACGTTAAAATTATTGGCCGCGAACCAATAACACGCGACAATGGTGTCAGAAGTGGGATAGAAAATTTTGGAAGTGAAAACGATTAAACATTTTTGAAGTGCACAATTGTGGAAGTTAACGTGGAAAAATAGCCGAAACAATAAAAATACCAGGAAATTTAAATCTAAAAATTAATCAATTGAGCATATCGGAGCTCAAAGAGGAGTTGGAACAACGAAATCTGGCTACACAAGGTACAAAGGCCATACTGATTGCACGCTTGCGTGATGCGATCGAGTCGGAAGGTGCGTATCTAGATTCGGGTGAGCCTACAGATGCAGAAAAAGGCGCAGAAGGTGGTGAAGCAGAAACAAAAAAACCAAAGGAACCAGAAAACGCGCTGATGCAAATGTTAATACTGATGCAGCAGGAGCAGCGACAACAGTCATCCAATTTAACTGCGAAGCTCAATGAACAGTCATCCAATTTAACTGCGAAGCTCAATGAACAGTCGTCCAATTTAACCACGAAGCTAGATGAGCAATCAGCGAAGTTAAATGAACAATCAGCGAAGCTTAATGAACAATCAGTGAAGCTGGATCAACAAGCGATCGAAATCAAGGCAGACATCGCTCAGAAGCTGGAAAAACAGTCAACCGAAATAAAAGCGGAGCTCAGTAGTCTCAACAGCCAAATTAAATGCGCCAAGGAGAAGGTATACCAGGTCGAGGAGAGAATCAACCTTGAGATCAGCCAGGTAAACCATGAGATGGAAAAAGTGAAAAAGGACTTGGAAGCAGCGAAGGCAGTAATAACCGCCTCACCAGCCCCAATTATAACCGCAGCGCAAAGCTCATCTAGAAATGTGCAAGCACCAATATTCGATGGGCAAACGGTCTGGAGTATTTACAAAATCCAGTTTGAAGCCGCCGCTAGGATAAATCACTGGAATGAGCAGGAACGAGCAACTGCGTTAATTCTGGCTCTAAGAGGCCCAGCTGCCGAGCTTTTGCAGACAATCCCCGTTGAGCTGCATTCAAACCCGGCTGCTATAATGAATGCGCTGGACATGCGTTACGGAGACGATCATCTGAAGCAGATTTACCGGGCGCAGCTACGGCATCGGATGCAGAAGTCTGGCGAAACCTTGCAGCAGCTAGCACAAGACATTGAGCGATTGGCGCTTTTGGCTTACCCAGCGTACGACCCAGAACATCGAGATGACGTAGCAGCAGAAGCATTCATCAGCGCCTTAAAGGACAAGGAATTGCAACAAGTCGTGCGGTTAGCTCAAAAGCAAACAGTCAAGGAAGCATTGGCTTATAGTTTAAATTTTGAAGCAGCGAAAAATGTGACCCGCACCACTGTCCCGGTTCGCGAGGTAGTGACAGATAAATCCAGGTGTGAGCGCGTGGGAATTGAGCGAGAGCTGCAGGTGAATGGTGCGCCTAGATGCTGGAATTGCGGGGAAAAAGGGCACCTGCATAGAGACTGCAAGAAGGGGAGAAGACCGAGCTATTGTCCAGGGTGGTGGAGATCCAGACCGTGTCAGGAGCCTAGAATGGAGGCCCATCAAACTATAAGGGCCAACTTCGTGGGGCGAACGTTGGCCACGAGTATCGACGTCCCCAGCACCGTGCCAAGGCAACATCGTGGAGAAGCAGACAGATGCCTTCCTGGTCAAGTTGATGAAGAACAATGCACCCTAACAAACGACACTGGTGCAACCCGATCGACGATCCGACCAGACCTAGTGAGGCCCCAACTGCTCCACAAGGGCAGAGTTCATGGAATTGCTGACGCCCTATCTCATCATCCATGTCCAGCTAACTGCAAACATTGCCAACAGATTGAGGAAAAGGAGCCGCCCGTTGATCTGCGAGTGATAACGGCCGAATTCGATGAAGGTTGGTCATCGGAGGAGATTCGAAATGCCCAGTTAGCCGATGAAGATATCGGACCATTGCTCGTATGGAAGGAGACGACTGGGCGACCTGAGTGGAAGGACGTTTCAACGCATGGCGCAACCCTGAAAAGCTATTGGGCACAATGGAACTCCCTTCAGGTGGAGGGTGGCGTACTCAAGCGGAAATGGGAAACGGCGGACGGCAGCTCCTATAGGATGATAGCGGCCGAATTCGATGAAGGTTGGTCATCGGAGGAGATTTGAAATGCCCAGTTAGCCGATGAAGACATCGGACCATTGATCGTATGGAAGGAGACGACTTGGCGACCTGAGTGGAAGGACGTTTCAATGCATGGTGCAACCCTGAAAAGCTATTGGGCACGATGGAACTCTCTGCAGGTGGAGGGTGGCGTATTCAAGCGGAAATGGGAAACGGCGTATTGCAGCTCCTATAGGATGCAAACTATACTGCCCAAAAGCCGAATCCACGATGTGGTTAAGGAAATGCATGAAGGATCCTCGGGAGGCCACCTTGGTGTTAACAAGACCTTAGCGAAATTGCGGGAAAGGTTCTACTGGCTCCACGCTCGAGAAGACGTAGAGGATTGGTGTCGCAGATGCACAATTTGCGCTTCCGTCAAAGGCCCAAAGCGACGACTGAGAGGACAAATGCAAACCTATAACGTAGGCGTGCCATTCGAAAGGATTGCTGTTGACATCGCTGGACCCTTTCCTGAATCTGAATGGGGAAATCGATACACGCTGGTTGTAGCTGATTATTTCAGCAAGTGGCCCGAGGTCTACCCCATTCCCAACCAGGAAGCAACTACTGTAGCCGAACAGCTAGTGTTAAATTGGGTCAGCAGGTACGGCGTGCCTTGTGAACTACATTCGGATCAAGGCCGAAACTTTGAGTCACTAGTTTTTAGCGAAATGTGCGAGCAGCTGGGAATACGGAAAACGAGGACAACACCGCTGCATCCCCAATCCGATGGAATGGTCGAACGTTTCAACGGCACGCTCAATAAACACCTTGCCAAGATGGTTGACGAGAACCAAAGGGACTGGGACCGATATATCCCACTATTTTTAATGGCGTATAGAGCCGCTGAACATGCGTCGACGGGCCAAGCCCCAGCCAAAGTCATTTTTGGAAAGACTATTCGTTTGCCAGCCGATATAAAGTTCGGAACACCCCCTGAGAAACCCCAAACGATCTCGGAGTACGCAAGTGATCTAAGACAACGGTTGAACCAGATACATCGGACAGTGCGAAAACACCTCGAATCGGCTACTGACCGCATGAAGACCAGGTATGATCTAAAGGCTAATTCTACTGGCTTCCAGCAAGATGACTTGGTGTGGCTTTATAACCCGCAACGGCGAAAGGGTAGGTCTCCAAAGTTGCAACATAATTGGGAGGGACCATACCGAGTTACAAAGCGAATCAACGATGTCGTATACCGAATACAGGAACATCGTAAGCCGAGAGCTAAAATGAAAATCGTGCATCTGGACCGTCTTGCCCCATATTACACCCAGGGAGAATTGACTACAAATAGCGACACATCTTTTCGGGGCGAAAAGAACTGAGGTGGGGGCAGTGTTACATGTACAAATAATTACATGTACAAATAATTCTGCGAGCTACTGTCGCAATTGTTTTCATCATCATTAAGAACGTCAACGAATGAATTTACTCGAACCCAACAAGCATGATCAACATCTGCAAGTGACGTCACTCCATTCATGAACTTGCTCGAACCATCAGGTACCTCTCGGTAGAACATTCGCCCATGTACGAGAAATGGGTGAATAGGTAGAGACCCTATATAAAGGCGAGCTGAATGAATGGGGGGATCATTCATTCGACCGCGAGAAGAACTGCGATTGTGTGTGGGAAGCGATATTCTTCGAGTAGTAGGAAAGTGTGTTTCGTAATAGTGAAGTAATTTAGAAGACAATTGCGATAATAAATTTATGGACAAGTGTTAGATAATTTTAATAGTGACAATTAAAATTAGTGAAAGTGTTAACTGATTATTGTGCATTTTATTTAATTGAATAAACTCTTTTAACTTAAATTAAAAGACATTGCGTTTTCACTTTCCCGGAACGTTAAAATTATTGGCCGCGAACCAATAACACGCGACAATATTGTCCAACTACCTACCTATCTTATTCCCCTGCACGCTATCAGAGGTGTGACCTAGTCTTTGCCTAGAAAAACGATAATCCCCGATAAGATGTGGGGCGTCCTGCTAGGATTGGTGCCCCATCGCACCCTTCCGAGCTGGACCTAGGGTCCTGATGGTCGATTTTGCATGCAAGGACTCTCCATCCCGGCAAGAGTGAAGGTGTTTCGCCATCGACGTGGATCTTCTACCCGGTCCTGTCCAACCGTGAAAGAAAAGACCGATTTGGGAATTCTAGTTAAACATTACTATTATTTGCCTTCAATTAAAATTACACTTCAATTCTAAATTTATAACTTGACGTCGAATCCATCTATTATATATACAATAAATTGTCAGCTATAGATTAACTCGTTTATAATATGATAAAGCTGCAATTATAGCCTTCCTTTTGGAATTAATAAGAAAAATATTTAATTATAAATGATTATCTAAAAAGAATTGCTGCTTCACAAATGCATATGCGTTAAGGACTCAGTTTGCATTTTATTCCAGCAATTCACGATGTTAATTTTTGTTCGATTTATTTTTTTTCTATTTGTTCCCATAAATGCTCAGTCTATTTAATTTCTCATTTCCATTTCTTTTATCTGTGAAAATATAACATGAGTTTGCAATAACACCATAATTAACTCTGCGGGAGGCGAACCCCATAATACAACACGGACTGTCGCTACCGGGTAAAAAATACCACAATGAAATTAATGAAGAAACTAGGAGTTTTTACAGGTATTTAAATGAAACTAATTTATATGTTATATTTCATTATATTTTAAACTAAACAATATGTGAACAAAGTAATTAACTCTTCATGTAATGTGTTAATTTTCTTTATAAAAAGGTAGCCTGAAATTAATTGCGTTATGCACATGGCATATTAATAAACAAAAGAAGACTCTAAACTTAATAAAAAACTAAAAAAACGAGATCAATATAAAATGAACATGATATATCCTTACTTATAATATCGCAACATATTTTGATTTGGCACTTTTTTTTAACAAAAATCTCTCAAAGTTTAACTTAAAAAAATCACCCTACTTAGTAGATGTCTCGAATGTTTTACTTATGACTAAACTTTTTGAGCACATTCTTCACAAATGGGAACGGAATGTTCTCTACATAACTTTTTAAGGCATAGATGGCAATCGGTCTTAGTTTTTCGATCCTTTTTCCAATGTAACACCGCACATCGTGATGCAGATATTTGCGAGCGCGCTGCAGGGCGCTTTCCTGATAAGAGCGACTCAGACTGTCGTTTTGTTCATTGTCACCCCCGGTACATTCATCAATTTTTGCATTATGATGCATGGTGGAAGCCAAAAGTACAACCTTCCGTTTTTTTGGGACATATGGAAGTAAAGTGTGTAATGATATTCATTGTCATAGCAAATCTAGTGATAATCATTGCTTTAATGCTTAATCAATCTAATGATTATCACCCGGAACTATTTTTACTGCAAAAGTAATAAAAACGTTAGAAAATAAATTCATCATGAGTTCAAAGAATAATGCACAGTTCTAGTATCCTATGACCATCAATATTTTTAAACTTGAAACTCATTTCATTCACACATTAAAGTGTAATATGAATCCCATACGAAGACTCAGTATGGAAATTCATTCACACTTAATGTGTGAACTGAAATCTCATGTTCCCTTTTCATTATGAATAGCACGCGACTTAATACATGAGTCAATATTGACCGCATGTTAAAGAACCGGGTGTATGACGATATGCAGGGATGACTCATGTGGGTTCACGTGTGGCATTTTGTATGGTCAAGTGTTTTGCTTGCAGTATAATAAATTAAGAATTGGGTCATTTTAATTGTTGTATCTTATGATTAGCTTGTAAGAATTAAAATGTATAAATACCAAGGAAAAATAGGAAAATACATCCAGTTTTTGACTAAGCGCTGTTTGACTGCAGAACCGCTGCGAATCGTAGCGACTTTTTGAATTTTGCTAGGACTCGCTGCTAATTGTAGCGACCGTAAATTCATCTCTTAGTAACCATGGCGTTTGTGGATCTTAAGACTCCTCGCCAGAATTCTCTGCGACCTAGCCGCTTGGTTAAGTAAGTGAACTGATATTTGTCAAGTCACTTTAATAAATTTTATATTAATCACAGGACAGAAGAAGCGAACAAGTTAGATAGTCTCAAAGTATTATATGGCGATCCTGTTACCTCTGAATACGAATCTTCTGATCCTGATGTGTTGGAGTTAAATTCAGGTTGGGCCGAATTCGAGAAGATTTTTGAAAGGTGCGTGAAGCTAGCGGAGCAGGAATACGTTCCGAGACAAGTAAAGGAAAGGCAAGAATCTCCACCACCCTACATACCAACAAAGAAAGGTACACCAGATCTGCGGGGACCTAAGCCACGCAGTATTGAGCAGTATTTAAAAAGAAAAACCACCAAACAACAGGACACCGAGACAACGATCCTGAACAATCGTCGACCAAGAGGAGGTTGAAGGACGAAGCTGAAGCGCCAAAGAGCGGAACTACATAGGGTGATAAAAATCTCGTTTAGAGATCAAAGAAAGCAATTGCAGCAAAAGTTATTCGACCTCAAACCTCAACGGAGATTTTGGACTAAAAATGGGGAATAGCTGCTCAGTGGAAAATACTTTTGTGGAGCAATACCAGCAATCATTAGTAACAACCGGCATATTTGCGGTAGTATTAATTATGTTTTATTTCTATAACAAACGTAGCAAAAATTATGCTGTGAAAAGAATCAACAGGAATGTGAATATATCATTCAAAATATATGTTATAAATTAATATGAAATTGACCTTACTTGTATCCTTCACGAGAATACTATAATAACTTTGATTGGGTTGAGATTATTTTGTCGAACATTTTTTTTCGTGTATTGATTTATGGAGCTATTGGAACAAATTGTTACCGAAAACGAAAGGGCGTTATGCAACCTGAAAACAACAGATGAATGTTGTTTTCAGTTTGCATATCAGAATGTTTTATAGGCTCCACCAAACGCTTTACAACATCAGCGGCAGAGTTACTTTGAACATAAATTCCTTCATTTTTGCCCACATATATATTTTAATATTTGCTGTATAAAAGAGGCGGGTGTCGCATAATAAAAGTCATTTTTATTCCATACTTGCCTGGTTTGCTTGGAAGGTATTGGCGAAATGGACATCGACCGTGTGTTTTTCTCATCGATGGTGACATGTTCTCCCAGTGAAAAATATTTCTTTATATTCGCGTTAAAATCTTCAAAAATTTTTCGAAATGCCGGGAGTTTGTCTCTTTGTCTTCTTTCATTACGTGTACGAACGTCGTTAATCCGTAAGAATCTCAAAAGAAAATGAAAATGCTATATGCAGCCCACAGGTCTTAAGTATTGAGGTGTCTGCGTCGAAGCCTCCCGTAATCATAGAGTAATTCAAAAAGAGCTCTAATTTCGATATCTGTAGACTTACAATCTCTATCTAACATATTTTAATCTAAAATTTTCGACGAAATACGCCTCAAATACGCAAAATATCACACTTGGCGAATACAATATCGAAAATGTTGGCGAATTTGTGTATTTAGGCGCCAAAATAACAAAAACGGGCAATGAAAGAGACGAAATACGCCGAAGAATACAGCTCGCAAATAAAATATTTTATTCAGTATTGAAGATCTTGAAGACCGGCTGCATACACAGTAGAACAAAGCTCCAAGTATACAAATCTGTGATAAGACCTGTGTTATGCTATGGGTGTGAAACATGGACCCTAACCCAAGCATCCGCAAATATATTGAACGCCTTTGAGCGACGGGTCCTGAGGCGAATAATCAGAGCGAAGCTTGACGGGGACCAATGGCGAATTCGATACAATCTGAGCGGTATGAAATTTTTGACGAACCGGTGGTCTCAACGATCGTAAGACTGCAGAAGCTACAATGGGCTGGCCACATGAATCGTATGGTCGAACAACGGATACCCAAGAAGGTATGCATTGGGAGAACTGTGAAGGTCGGAGGCCAGTGGGAAAACCGAGGAAACGCTGGTCTGACTCGGTAGGCAAAGAAAATTCATCGCTGCTCGGATTTCGAAATTGGAAGACGCGGTGAATGGATCGAGACAGTTGGAGGCACTGTTTGCAGGAAGCGAAGGCCCGAGAGGGGCTGTAGTGCTAAGAAGAAGAAATTTGTACTGGCAAGCCGAGTTCTCGCATGGCGGCTTATCGGGGCTCTATTGGACAAGCGAGTGGCGTCCCCACACCTGTCTCCGGACGAGCTAACCCGGGTTCGGCAGCCCCGCCGGAGGGTGTTACAAGTCAAAGACATATGCACGTTTTAAAGAAAATCGATTATTTCTCCATTTTTAACGGTTGCCATTTTGTAGCAAAGTAGTAAAAGTCATTCATATAATGAATTCCCAAAAATATTTATGTTATTGATCTCATCTGAAAATGTTAAGAAGATCAAATGGAGAGTGCATAAAGTACCAAAATTGTGTGGTATTGTTGTTGTAATTAAAGATACTTCAAATGGCTATAACTTCCGTGAATGTGATTCGATTTCCTTCAAAGTTACAAAGCATTAGGTCGTTTTGTAAGACTACTTAAATATGAAATTTCGAGGATTACACTATTGTTAACATAATCACAGGTGTCTGATTGCAAGGGGGGACACAATTATTTCGTGTATTTCCCCTCCCCGTGCATCGTTCGAAGCAAAAAGTGTCAGTTTTTGAAAAGCTCTCATCAAGACCTTTCATTTGATACCCATATCGACTAGCTGTGATCAAATTTTTTTTCTGTGGCTACTTCCCTATGGCGAGACCCCCCTTAAGCACCTTGTAAATTTTTTTTTGTAGTGGAATTTTGAAGAGGGCATCACTCTACATCTACATATAAAATTTTATGTTTGTAGAAAAATTGCCGTGACACACGGACGGACGGACAGACAGGCACGATTTTAGTAGGTTTTTGTAAAATTATTTTACAAAACCCTAAAAACGGAATATTTCAATAAACAAAAATGTATTCAGTTTAGATGTTATGTGTATGGTATGATCAATTGTGGTTTTCTGTATATTTTGTAATCTAATCGTGTTTGTTCGCGTACCACAGTTAAGTCCATATAGTTGAGTTGTCCGTTTGTTTCTTTTTCTATAGTGAAATTTATGTTCGGGTGTATTTCATTCATAAAGGTAAATATTGTAGTTGGCTTGTTTATTTTCTTGTGAGTCAACGATGAAACAGTCATCTACATATCGTCTGTAAAATATTAAATTTTTTTCCCTCTCCCCTGTATGAAATATTACATTGAACCTTTTGACAACTTTGGCTATAAAGACTTCTTCCAAAGATTGTAAGAATATTTATGACATTATTGACGACATATGTATATATGTGTATGTATTTATACGCTTTGTATCATTGGAATGTATTTCTTAACTCGGCAGGAGGCGCTACCGGGTAAAATTTACCACATAGTGCACAAATACGTAAATATTTATTTTTCTGCTTATTTGTGTGCAGCGCCAGATGACAGATGTATTACAGTCCTTCAGTAGCCGCGCCGCGTTCAGCCACAACGAACGTATAACGTGCGTAAGGGTATTTTTTACCCAGTAGGGATTATTTGTGTTTGATTATTTTCTTTATTGTACACTGGATTTTGTTCTTTCAGAATATCAAGAGTCCTTATATTCCGCTAAATAAAGAACAAATATTTAGAGTACCTGCTTTTAGAAAACAGTGATAAAGAAGTTATATCTGGAATAGAAGATAATGAAGAATATAGTGAGCATGAAAGTAATTCAGAGCAAGAAGGAGAGGACATACTGATATTCTCAGCTATGTCAACATCAGCTGAAGAGGATACGTCACCACAGCCACGAATAAATATCCAAAATCACCAGTACCCAGATGACGTGCCCTTGCTTTATGTCAAAGGTGAAAAGCTTACCGGAAGGAAAAAACTAGTCATTGGCAAATTTATGAACCCCCACAGAATGTTCGGACGCGATCGCATAATATTGTTACATATCTCGTGAAGGTAAAGACAGTGTTACTATTACAGATGCTTTCAGTCTATTCTTTACCGACTGCATTTTACAAAAAATTGTTGACTGTATATATATATATATATATATATATATATATATATATATATATATATATATATATATATATATATATATATATATATATATATATATATATATATATATATATATATATATATATATATATATATATATATATATATATATATATATATATATATATATATATATATATATATATATATATATATATATATATATATATATATATATATATATATATATATATATATATATATATATATATATATATATATATATATATATATATATATATATATATATATATATATATATATATATATATATATATATATATATATATATATATATATATATATATATATATATATATATATATATATATATATATATATATATATATATATATATATATATATATATATATATATATATATATATTATATATATATATATATATATATATTATATATATAATATATATATATATATATATATATATATATATATATATATATATATATATATATATATATATATATATATATATATATATATATATATATATATATATATATATATATATATATATATATATATATATATATATATATATATATATATATATATATATATATATATATATATATTATATATATATATATATATATATATATATATATATATATATATATATATATATATATATATATATATATATATATATATATATATATTATATATATATATATATATATATATATATATATATATATATATATATATATATATATATATATATATATATATATATATATATATATATATATATATATATATATATATATTATATATATATATATATATATATATATATATATATATATATATATATATATATATATATA